>JAKZAP010000013.1:13957450-14320183 GCA_023053575.1 Branchinecta lynchi | reverse complement strand
GCTCGATGAAAATTTTTCGAGCATTAGTCGTATGGAGTTATACGAAAAAGTAGCATGCAGTAGTAAGTGTTGCCACCACATGCTACTACTAGCAAACTGGATGCTACTACAGTAAGATTGGATGCTATCAGATATTACTACTTAAGATTAACTCAGTCGGAGTCATGTTAAATCAAAGTATTCCATACCACTACATGTCAATACATGTAACTTTTTCGTACAACTACAGTAGAGGTATGCTTATGTGAACGTTTGTTGACAGTGAACATTTGCCATTTTCATGCACTTGCTGTGTTTAAAGCTAACTACCAGTTGGCCAAAGTAGGTAATTAAGGGCACTTGAAAACACCTGTAGAGGTATTTTGCATCTTCATTCTACCGTTTGGCTCAAAACCGCACTGTTCACATTAAAGCAACTGTTCACATAAGCATACCTCTACTGTACCATACAACTACACAGTCAAGAATTTGTCATCGGATGAGGACTGTTCTTCTGCACACGCAAGGTTCAACTTCCACCAACACTGCTGCTGCACCTTGTCCCAAAGCCTATATTTAGGTAATGGACGACGACCAAGATAGAAAGCTGCAGATCAAGTTCGAAAATTTACGTGGGAGGACTGCACGCCAATTCAGCCTTCACAGTACACCTTTCTGAAGAGAATGAGAAAGGAACAAAAAAGAACCCCTTGAAGTCAGTCAAGACGTCTGTAACAGTCTCATCATCATATACTCCCCATCCTTACTTAACAAAGTTCATCTATTCCTTCCAGCACTGGCGCCATATCAGCCCGAATAGAAGTTATAGAACAGTCATGTAAGCAAAAGGACAAGTTTGCAGGAGAATTGAGAAATTATAAGCGAGAACGCAGAACTGAGAATTGAGATAAAAATCCCAACTAGTATTTGACAGTGCACAACGGATACATACGTCAGTTGAGAACCTCTAACAGAGCGCCAGAAACGCTGCGAGTCACCTCACGCCGGCCTTCCAACCGAGGCACAAACCTGTATGTTTTATTAGAGCTATATTTCGGCACTTCTTGGCAAGGGTCCTATTCAGGGTCAAGCTGGAAAATGAACTTCTTGAAAAACAACTGCAAATTCTAGCTTAGCCTTAAATATCCGATTCGGTGAGTTTCTTTGCGAGAGTTGCTTGGAGTTAAAGTTGGTGCTGTGATTTCATTTTGGACACAACTGCTAATTTTGCTGCTCGACTGGATCGTTTATAGGGTAAACATTTTTCTGTATTTGATTTGATTTTGGTTTTGTTTGATTTTGATGTTTTTGTTTTCCACAACTTCACTTCCCAGCTTGGGCGACTCTAGCCTCCACACGTCAAACCATCCACACAAGAAACACAATCTACCAGTCCGACAGACTTACGATCAGCGCTCCTTGAGTGCATAGGGCCTTGTGTTTGTAAGATCCTACTTCTGAGCAGTTCCATGTTTGCTTTGATGTTTGGGTTCTTAAGGTCCATTTTAAGCATCCGACGGAGGATCTGCTCTGAACTGTCGGACTCCTCAGAGGCTGCTATGTTAATTCCAAGCTCTCTTGTGAAGTTATGAAGCATCCTCTCTCGTATCCTAAAAAATAGGAATATAATGTTGCTATTCAACACAGCTACTTAAAGCGAGGTCGCCAGCACCAACTCTGGTGACCCGAAAAGTTTGAAGAATCTCGTCTTCTGTAAATTGTACTATATACTGAGCGGTTTACACATCTGGCTTCAGACACGATTTGAGGATTATTTTCCCGGCCGAAACCAGATTAAGACCAAATGCTTCGATGGGATCCCAAAAACTTAATATTTGATCCAGATAATTGGATCTTGCCAGTTCCATTCTTATCCAGATTCCTTGAACATTTTTACTATTGAAATTTAGAAACAGATTAAGGCCAAATAGCTAATCATCTGCAAGTTCAGACATGGATTCTATTCTGACGAAACTTCCTGCCAATTTCCGGTTTCGGCCGAATTCTGGAACTACCACGTCCGGAGATCAAACCAAAATTCGGCGTATCTCCTTGCCCCTATGTCAAACATCTAATCAACTCATAAACTTCTAAAAAATTTCCGGTTTCAGCCGGGTTCCGGGCAAACTATATTTCTGGGCAAAAACAATTGCCATATACGGATTCATCATCTTTTCTTACCCCGAAATCGTACATCCAATCAACTACAAATAAAACATTTGCTTTTAAGAAATTTTCCGCTTTTGGCCGGATTCCGGGCGAACTACTTGTCCGGGTAGGAAATGATTTTCAAATCGAACATATAATCAACTTCAAATAAAACTTGTACTTCTAACAAACTTTCCGGTTTGGCGGGATTCCGGGTGAACTACTTGTCCGGGGAGAAAATGATTTTCATATTATGTTCAAGATTTCTTTTCACCCCTTAATAGACTATCTTATTAGCTGTTTAAAATATTTTGTTTGCCCCTTAATTTGAACCCCCACCGTTAAATGCAGGGCTACAAAGCACATCTACGAGCTCGACCTTTCCCTTGACCTAAAGAATCCTCACACCAAGTTTCATCAAAATATCTCATTCAGTTCGAGAGATATCGTGCTTGCAGACGGACAACTTTTGCAATGTCATAGGTATCCCTCGACTTACGTTTTGGGATCCCAAAAATGACCAGAATCGTTGTTCCCGCGAAACTGTTGCTACTGCGACCTTGTTGTTTCTGGCTTGCACTTGATATTTTCATTTTCTGAACAGAAGCCGGATTCCAGCCGAAAAACACCAGCAGCTAGACAAGCCTAGTGTGATACGTCTCCTTAGTACTATCAACCGTGGCAAAGACTCTTCGGACGTCAGAATTCGCTCGTTGTTTCTACTATGCAACAGGAATCTACCAGGAAAACATAACGTAGCCGAATTGGAGACGGGAATCAGGGGCTTGGGCATCAAGATCAATCAAGATTGGGGTTCAAGCATCAGGAAGGTGCTCACCATAACCAGTAACCAGAAGATGGCCATTCTTTTATGGCACTTACCCTTCTGTCAAGTGCCATATAGCAATCGCCATTTCTGTCCGTCCGTCGGTCTGTCCGGGTTTTGCTTGTTCGGGCACGTCGACATAAGCTAGGACGATGAAACTTGGCAGGCTTATCAAGGACCCCAAATGGTTAGGTTTGAAATAGTAAATTCCCCAATCCGAGCATCGTGGGGGGAGTGAATGAGGGAGAAACCGGAATCTTAACTTTTGAACAGGTGATCGGATCTTAATGAAACTTGATATTTGGAAAAAACCTCGTGCCTCAGACGACCCAGTTACAATCCTGACCAAATCCGGTAAATTTTTTTTTTGGGGGGGAGGGGCTGGAGGGGGAAACCGGAAATCTTGGGAAATACTATGAGTGGAGGGATCGGGATGAACCTTTGTGGTAAGAGCAAGTTCAAGTACTAGATACATTATTGACATAACCGAACTGAATTCGAGCACTGTGGGGGGAGTCGGGGGGGGGGGGGGATTCTGGTGATCCCGCGAGTGCGGGATGTACTAAGACGATGAAACTGGGCTGGTGTATAAAGGACTTGAAAAAACTGACTTAAGAATAGTCGTTTGCATGATCTAACCATCGTGGGGGGAGTGGAGGGATGGGGAATACAGAATCTAGTCGCATTCATAAATTTTGAACGGGCGATCCGATTTGAATGAAACTTGTCAAGTGGAAGGAGGTGTCGTCGCCAATGTTCCATGTTAAGTTCTGACCGGATCCGATACTTGTGGGGGTGAAGCTTGGCAGGCATATTAGTGACCCAACCAAGTAGACTTAAGGGCCTGACACAATGCCCTAGGAAAACTTAGTCCGGAAATTACTGATTACCGTAGGTTGCGAACTGGTGGTCCGATTGGAGTAAGACTCTTCTGGTGATAACAACTAATGACCTAGACAGGCGAGGCATGTCTTCGAACCACATGTCGCAATGGTCGGAGGAGTTGGAGGGGGAGGGGGGTCTGGAAACTTGTGACATGCACAAAAAACAAACGAATGAATCGAATGGGATGCAACTTGGACAGTCCCGACGGTATGCGGCCTAGTTTGTTATTTGCGGTTCGGGCCGGATCTGGCCAGGGTAGGAGGAGGATTAATCGGAAACAGGAAATTTGCAGATATGCAGATATGCTCCGATTGGAGTTAAACTTGAAGGACCAGATGTAAGAGATACGACGTCTTATGTGTCCTAGTCGTGTTTGGCCACACTGTGGGGAGTGGAGGGGGAGTCCCTGAAGTTTTTGGCTCGTATACGGGTCAAATGAGTAGACTTACTTGAATTAAACTTGAAAACTAGAGAGTGAAATATGTCATCTAGGGCACATCGACCTAACATGACATATTTTAGGGTCCGGACGGGATCCGAACACGATGAGGACCGAAGTTTCGCGAAAAATGCTCAGACTCGAGCGAAACTTGATATCCTATGTCTAGGTCCGATTCTAGGAGGTTGAAGGTTGAGGAGGTTGTTTTGTGACGTTCTCATCTGCTTTCTTGCAACACCTACTCGTAACAAGGGCCATATGAGCTCATGGCTCTTCTTTTTCAGGACATCCCAACATGAGAACAAACTGAACCAGACTAATCATGCGTGGCATATCTTCTTCGGCATTCCTCAACTCACTACTCAGATTTTTTTTCCTGATTTCCGAACTGGTACCGGATCTCTCCCAAAAATCAATCAATCAATCAATAAATTTATTTAATTCGTGATATTACATATTCAAAATTACACGAACACAGGACTGTTCTTAACTAAATATATACAATCATTTCATCCATTCGGTGGCTCCGAGCAATAGCAGAGACGACGGAAAAGGCGGTAGAAATGGCCAGAACGGCATTCTGCATTCTAACGAATTACCTTTAAAAGTGGATTTTCGGGAACTTCTAACCTTGCAACAAAACTAACTATCGCTTTCCGTCTCATAACAAGGCATCAGGAGGCACGCAAACAAACTGTATGACGTGGCTTTTGTCGGCTACCCATCTCACTCAGCGCATGACCAATGACCCAACACGTTCCTGGTATGAAAATTGGGGTCCAGATTCTATTTGGCTTGTGATGGGATTCTAGCCGGAAAAATCAATATGAAACAAAGAAATACTGTCTGATCATCTACCCAGGATTACTGATCATGCCGAAAGCCGTCCTTGATATCCAAAGGTCTTTGGTTCGGGCACATTGTACTTTCCGGACATAGCACAGAGGCAATGGGAAAAAAAAACACAAACAATAATCAAAAACAAAACCCAAAGAAATGATAACTATTTTACATATTCCTTTACAGGAACCTTTCATGTGGTTCATCGAAACCGAAAGGAATCTTCCCAACTTTTCAACATCACTAAATAATTTCTTTCCCATTACTTTTACCAATCAATCCTCCCCCCAATAACAAACACCAAAAATTTCCACACGAAGATCTGAAAGCTCAGGGCAACAAAACATGGAGCTTCCAAAGGCGAAAAATAACAATTATAAGAATAGTGACAACTACATTGTCATACAATATGGATATAGACAGGACTATGTCAGAATTTGCCTGAAAGATCACATGAATCAAGGGCAAGATCGATATAAGTATGGTCTTACCGATACGCTTCATTTCTATTCATGATCCTCTCTAACCCCCGTTCTTCTTCCAAGATGGAGCTGAATTCATCTCCGTCTGACGCGTAGTGCACCGCAGAACAAGACACGGAAGAAATGACTAGTAACAAGACGAGCAAAGATGACCCGGATCTGCAAAAACAAAAGTTGAAATTGTTAAAAACAAGTTGCTGCTGGATTAATAAAAATTTCTTGTCTTATTGAAGAAGAAGAAGAAAACCACTAGAGCAGGGGTCCTGACTTCCTCGTTTTTCGAGACGGCTTGTTTGTTTTCGGGTTTTTGTCAATCTACCTTGTGTCTCTGGCTTGACCCTTTTTATATTGTTATTTTTTACAGAAGTCTTTAATTAAACCTTGAAGTCTCGCACAGCCCACAGAAACACTGAGAGACTTGCCTAACCGGCGTTTCTGACCAATAAGCTCCCAGGGCGCAAGAAGTGAAAGTCTTATCCGTCTCAAAAAGAGCCAAACATGGCAAATGATACCATACATCAGGGTGGGAAGAACCAGACTCCCGAATGCTATCCTACGATGGCAGCCGGATAAATCCAGACGAAGAGGTCGACTGGAGAATCTTCTTCGCGGCTCATACAGGTCGGATCTCCGCAACATCAAAGAGCCCATCTAGCTCGACCGGGAAGAAGTCAGGGCAGTGGCCCATATGAGACCCGACTGGCGATGTTTTTGGGATACCCCAAGGGCTTCTGGAGGGGCAGAAGGAACTAGGTTCTAAGGTAACGTGCCGTTAGTGTGGATAAAAATGATATAGAAAGTTCGAGATCTCGGAAATGAGAACGGATGTACGATTAAGACTATCATCTATATAGGTAAGACGGGTGTTTTAAGATGCTGAATCCAATTTTGAACTTTATTTCCTTGACGGATAAGCTGGCAAAATTCGCCAGAACCCGGAAATTTGGATCGAAAGGTCCGCCTCTCAAGAGTAGCCTACTGCTAAAAGGAGGAATTTGGTCAAGTGATCAAGTTGGTCTGAAGTCGATTACGGATGGGATGCTGGAGTAAATATGCATGCTGCGTCCATGTCTGTACTTGGTTATAGGTTATAGCAAAATGTTAAGGGTTTGGCGAAGACTGGAAATCTACAAGATTCGCTTGCCTGGGTCAAGTAGTCCAATAAATATTCAATATTTGGGATCCCATTGAAATCTTTGCTTTTGTTCCTATCAGAGAAGTAGTATGCCTGGGATACAGATAAACAAGAAATTTTTTCAAGGTAAAAGATTGTTCTAAAGTCGTTTAGAGATCAGATAAACGAGGTAAACTTACATATTGAACCCAGATCTGAACTTGGTTTTCTTAGCTGATTAACCGTTTGGCCGTAATCTGTCGAAAAACACCACCACGCAGGCCCGTACCCAGGAATTTATTTCATTGGGGGGGGGGGGGGGGGGGGGGGGGGGTTATTGCCTGCTGGTCAGACAAAAAAGTTTCTGGGGGGGGGGGGTCAACCCCTAACCCCACCCCCCCGATACGGCCTTGCCACCACGATATAATTTTTTTTACATTTTCAAGCGGATGGTCAGGGATAGAAACTAACATATTTAAGGGGCCTGGCAAAGACCGGAAATCTACAAGATTAGTTGCGTTTTTGCAAATACCACTGTATCTGATACCACGGTTTAAAGTCGTTTTTGCAGTTACCGTGGTATCTGATACCGAAGTCAAAAGGCGTATTTTTTCACGGTAACTGCGAAAACGACTCTGGACCGTGGTATCAGATACCACGGTACCGCAAGAACGACTAATTGCAGATCCAGTTACCGTGGTAACAGACAGAGGCGTTACTAGCCGAAATGTTTGGGGGAGGGAAGGGTATTTACCGACTGGCTGGTCATTTTTACCGACTGTATTTGCACAGTGAACGACTGTTATCAAAGGAAATGAAACAATTTTTTGACGAAAAATTGATCGATTTTAAGAACAATAGCTACGAGCTCATATGGCAGTTGTTAGGAGTAGGTGGTACAAGAAAGTAGATTTTTATTTCATGCGAGACTGCATTTTCGGCATCGCCTCGGATAATCTAGGGCAAGTGTTTCACCATACTAGTTTGATTCCTAGGAGTGCCTAGGAATACCATGCCCTAGGAGTGCCTAGGAATACCATTGCCGGTGCGCCACGCCTTCAAACTTCCGCTCAATCGGATACCGGCTATCAAGTTTCAAGGTCGGAGCTTTTTTCGGGAAACTCCAGTACCCCCCCCCCCCCCTTGTTCAGATCCGGTCCGGATCCTAAAACATGTCATATAGGACACATTTGTCATGGTCTCTATTCTTTCCGAGTTTTATTGAAATCTCTCCATCCGTTTGACCCCTACGCGAGCTACACATTTCCGAGCCCCCCCCCTCCCTCCAACTCCTCCCACTGTGGTCGAATACGACTAAGACACATAAACTTTGCATCTCTGACATCTTCTCTTCTCGTCCTTCAAGCTTGACTCGAATCGAAACATATCTGCAAATTTCCGGTTTCCGTCTTATCCTCCTCCTATACCGTTGCCGGATCCGATCCGGACACCAAATAACAAACTAGGCAGCATAAACTCGGTACTGTACAACTTGCATCCCAGTCGGCCCATTCGTTTGTTTTTTGACCATGTCACAAAGTTTACGGTCCTCCCCCGCCCCCCTCCAGCTACCCCAGCCAATGCCGCATGTGGTTCGGAGACATGTTTTGCATATCTAGCTCATTAGTTCTTGCCACCAATACCACCGGACCACCCGTTCTCAAACTACGCAAGACAGTAATTTCCGGATTCCCCTTCCCTTAACTTACCCCGAAATGGCCGGATCCAGGAACAGAAATTTTCCAGGGGTATTGTGTCAGGTCTTTAAGTCTGTTTAGTCGGGTCGCTAATATGCCTGCCTAGTTTCATCGTCCTTAGCACATCTAGAAGTACCTTAGCTTGCGATCACCGGAATTTCCGGAAACCCCCTCCTACTCCCCCTAAAAAGACCCGAACTGATGTTGTTCTGTCAAAAATCTATTTACGTCTTATGCTTGATCTTCCCACCTTATTCCATCCCGATCCCTCGGCGCTAGGTGTTTCACGAATATTTCGGTGTTCCCCTTCAACCCCCCCCCCACAATTATCGGATCCGGTCCGGGCTTGACATAGAACATCTGACACGACACCACCTCTTTTCACTTGCCACGTTTCATTCACATCAGATAGCCCGTTCGACAGTTATGACTGCCACAAGATTCCGGATTCCCCATTCCTCCACTCTCCCACGATGATGGGATTACGCTAACGACTATTTTCAAGTCAGTTTGTTCGAGTCCCTGCTATGCCAGCCCAGTTGCGTCGTCCTAGTACATCAGGAAGTACCAAACTCACGGATAATCAGAAATCCCGACCCCCTCCCCAACTCCTCCCATAGTGCCCGAATCCGGTCCGGTTATGTCAACGATGTATCCCGGACTTGTGCTTGCTCTTCCCAGCAATTTTCATCCTGATCCCCCCCTGTAAGCGTTCCCCATGATTTCCGGTTCCCCTCTCAAACTCTCCCAGAAGTCACCGGTTCCGGACCGGATTTTATGTAAATCCTCTGAGCAGGGGCGTCATTATGGGGGGGGGGGGAAGGTCTTGAGAAAGTACTTTCCACGGGCGAAGCCTGGCGAAAGTTCACGTGTGAAAAAACGTGAAATAACACATAAGAAATAGAATTTTGTATGCTTTAATTGTCGAACGTCGGTCGACTCGTCTGCACATCGAGTTCTTTTTATAGGCAAGAAATAAAATCCTGCAAACATTTGTCGGGCAAAACAAGAACGAAATCGAATTATGTATGCTTTTCGTCGTGCCTGGGTATTCTCTACGGTATATCGGGTTATTTTGGGGATCCCAAAACGTAAGTGGAGGGATACGTATGACATCGCAAAAGTTGTCCGTCTGTCCGTCCGTCTGTCTGTAAGCACGGTAACTCGAAGAAAATAAGATATTTTGATGAAACTTAGTGTAAGGATCCGTTGGATCATCGGACAGATCAAGTTCGCAGATGGGCTTTGTAGCCCTACATTTAGAGGTGGGGGAGGGGGTTCAAATTAAAGGGTAAACAAAATATTTTGAAACAGCTAATGTGATAGTCGATTATGGGGTAAGAAGACATGCTGAACACGATGATCAAAAGCATTTTTTGGCCGGACAAATAGTTCGTCCGGAATCAAGCAAAAACCGGAAAGTTTGTTGAAAGTAAAATTTGTATTTGATGTTGATTAGATGTTCGATTTACGGGGAAGAAGACTTGTTGGATACTTGTATGAAAATCGTTTTCGACCCGGACAAGTAGTTCGTCCGGAATCCAGCCAAAACCGGAAAATTTGTTAAAAGTCAAAGTTTTATTTGTAATTGATTAGATGTTCGATATTTGGGAAAGAAGATTCGCTGAATTCGTTTCTTAGCTTTCTTTTTTCATCGGACAAGTAGTTCCGGCATTCGGTCGAAACAGAAAAATTAACAGAAGTAAGGCAGAAAGTTTTCGTCAAAATAGATATGACTTATATGGGTAAACACCAGGGGCGTCGCTAAGGGGGGGATGGGGGGTGGTACCACCCCCGCTCGAGGAAATAAAAAAGCTAAAACGGGCGCTCGCAGAGCGCCCGGCCACACAAATTTAGCTAAAACGGGCGCTGGCAGAGCACCCGACCAAGAAAATTCAGCTCATCTGGGCACTCACCCAGAAAAGCTAAATCAAAAACATTTTGCACCCCGAAAAGTCAGTAAAGGCTAGCTATTAAGGCGTGGCTGTTCTGGGTTCTCGAGCGTCTGGAATTGCATTCTCAGTCGCTTGTTTTGAGAAGCAGGCTATTTCTAGTCGTTCAGATACAAAGAGGTTTTTAATCATATTTTGTTAGAATGAGAAGAAGGATTGTCAGATCTAAACTTCCATGACTGATAGAAGACAAACCTTGAATTTCGCTCTGCAGCACACAGCTATAACCTAAGTCTTACCACGATCTGTTGTCTACTAGTATCTCTCGCTTCACGTAAGAATCAAGCTGATTTTGCTTGTGGCGTACCTTTCCAATAATTTGTTAGTTTCATGTAAAGATCCTTTGTATATTAGTGAAAAACATTTAATGATAAGAACTTTTCTCCATTCCAACGTTAAACACAGAAATAATCAAATTCTGTATGTTTTTTTTCGTCGGCATATCAGGTTCTTTTTACACGTAAGAAATCAAATTTTATAAACGTTTATCGGGCACATCTTGAAAGTTTTAAGTTTTGTTGGCACATCGGCTTCTATTTACATGTAAGAAATAAAGAACTTTACAGTCTGGTCGGAATACACTGAAGAAATTGAATTCTGAATGCTTTTGTCGGGCGTCAATGTTCTTTCGGCACATTGTTTTTTTATACGTAAGAAATCAAATACTTCAAACGTTGTCGGGCGCAAATTTTTACGGAAAAATAGAAATTGAAAAAATTTCGCATGCGGCGCTTAGTTCAAATTATTATAGATTTAATCGTTGGAAGCTTCGCTTTTTAGCTGAAGCTGAAACGAAAAGGCGATTGTGTGAGTTTAAATATACGAATTTACATTAAAGGAACAATCTCAACTGATGCATTAAAATTAATACCCACAATTTCGCCTACGGCGCATTTTGTAGTATTCTCTTTTTGGAAGATCAGTGTTTCATTCAATTGGCGTTTAGGATCGACATTCTTGAGGGTTTGAAACACGTTAAAAGCTAGAAACTTTTACGGTATGTATAGCAAAATGTTTGCGGACGAAAGGCAGAATACAAAAAAAATTCTCCTGCTGCGCTTACTTTAACTTGTTCTGGGTACAGTCGTTGGAACGCTTTTTAGCCTTTTTAGCGACAGGCGATCGCTATATGGCACTTTGTCGAAGGGCAAGTGCCATAAAAACCAACGCTTTTGAAGAAAAAATTAACCGTTTTTAGGAAAAATCCGACTGTTTTGAGAAAAAATTGAGTGTTTCCAAAGAAAAATCGACTATTTTTAAGATAAACCTAGGCGCTTCGCGCCGTCTCGGTTATTTCTTACTGACTGGCTGACAACATTGGGAGGATTCCCCCATCCCGTACGTGACGCCCCTGGCAACAGATACTATGATATCTGCAACAAGTGCGCAAGCGCTCAGACTTGGAGTGTGAAAATAAAATGTTTATCACATTTTATATACAAACAGCTTTAGAACCAAGACATTTCACATCCCCAATAACCAAACAAGTACTGAAATAACCTGAGTTCTGAAATAACTTGTTCTGGGTACAGTCGTTGGAACGCTTTTTAGCGAAAGATGAAATGAAAAGCCGAGTTTGTGAACATAAAATTTCGCCTGCGGCGTATTTTGTAGTATTCTCTGCAGTATCGGTGTTCATTTAGTTGGCGATTTAGGATTGACATTCTGGGTTTGAAACACGTTAAAAGATAGAACTTGTATGGTAGGTATAGACAAAAATTTCGGAAAAAAGGCAGACTTAAAAAATTTCGCATGCAGCGTTTTGTGTTCTGGGTCGTTTGATGCTTCGCTTTTTAGCGAAAGCTGAAATGAAAAGCTGAATGTACGAACTTTAATATACGAAATTACATTACAGGAATATCTCAACTAATGTATTAAAGTTAGTTTTACACGGTTCTTTTCTACGCTGGTGGGATATGCAACGGCACAGTTTGTACGCAGATTTTTTAGTCCGTCGGAACAAACCAGACGTCCCCCCCCCCCCACCAAAGGTAAAAGCCTAGTGACGCCCCTGCCTCTGAGACACGAGGCCTTTCCAAATACCAAGTTTTATTAAGATCCGATCACCCGTTCAAGAGTTAAAAATACTTTAAGATTCTGGATTCCCCCTCCCTCCACTCCCCCATGATGCTCGGATCGGGAAAGTGATTATTTCCAACTTAATCATTTGGGGTCCCTGATATGCCTGCCAAGTTTCATCGTCCTAGCTTATCTGGAAGTGTCCGAGCTAGCAAAACCCGGACCGACCGACAGACCGACGGACGGACAGAAATTGCGATCGCTATATGGCACTTTGTCGAAGGGCAAGTGCCATAAAAACCAACACTTTGAAGAAAAAATTAACCGTTTTTAGGAAAAATCCGACTGTTTTGAGAAAAAATTGAGTGTTTCCAAAGAAAAAATCGACTATTTTTAAGATAAACCTAGGCGCTTCGCGCCGTCTCGGTTATTTCTTACCGACTGGCTGACCACATTGGGAGGATTCCCCCATCCCGTACGTGACGCCCCTGGCAACAGATACTATGGTATCTGCAACAAGTGCGCAAGCGCTCAGACTTGGGAGTGTGAAAATAAAATGTTTATCACATTTTATATACAAACAGCTTTAGAACCAAGACATTTCACATCCCCAATAACCAAACAAGTACTGAAATAACCTGAGTTCTGAAATAATTTGTAATGATCCCACTTTAAAAGCTTTAAATGTAAACTTAAACTTAAAAGCATGTCTCCCTATCCTTAAACTGAACTATTATTTTTGACAAATTTTCCGTCCGGGTGAACTACCTGACCGCTGAGAAAACATTTTCATATTCCAATTTACTATGTCTACTCACCTTTAAATCGGAATTTAATCAACTTCAGATAAAACTCTTACTTTTCACAAACTTTCCGGTTTGGGCCGGATTCCAGGCGAACTACTTGTCCGGCGAGAAAATGGTTTTCATATTCGTGTTCAGCATGTCTTCTTACCTCTTAATAGACTGCCCCATTAGATTTTAAAAAATATTTGTTTTGCCCCTTAATTTGAAAGCCCTGCCCCTCCACTAAATATGCAGCTATGGGTCCCATCTACGAATTCCAACTTTATTTAACCCAAAGAATCCTCACACCAAGTTTCATCAAAATATCTCATTCCCGTCGAGGGTTATCGTACTGACAGGACGGACAGACGGACAACGTTTGCGAAGTCATAGGTATCACTTACGTTTTGGGGTCCCAAAAAGTAACAGTTAATAATCACGAGACGATCACGATTATAACCCCAATATCGATGCTCCGATCGCCTTCAGGATTTGTTTTTGTTTTTTACTTCTACCATATCTCCATTTTTCGCCGGTGTACAGCAAGTCCAGACATAAATTAGGTATGTATTCTTACGTGACCATGACTAACGTCAACCCGCTAATCAAACCGACAGCTTCTAACCGGTGTAGATCTCCTTTTCGTCAATATTTTGTAAAGCATTTTAATGAGTAAGGGACAGTATGTTTTATAAATTATTGATAGGGTCTTATTTAACTATTATGTCATTTAACCTAATAAATTCGTATCGTATCGTAACTGCAGATATAGCCTTTACTCTTACCAATTTCACGGTTTGTGCCGGATTCTGGGAAATAACTGTCCGTCGAGAAAAGAAAGTTGAAAAATGGATTCATCAGGTGTGCTTACCACTATGTCGAACCTTTATTCAACTTCATGATAAAACTTTCTTATACCTTGATCTGAAACTCCATCACCACATTCTTATTTTATTTCTTATGTTGATTAAAAGTTCGCTCGTATAACGAATGTAAATGTACTGTTTTGTGTTTTTTGTTCATGGCCCAAGGGCTTCCTTCAACATCTATCGATCTATCTGTCTATAGGGCTCGGGGCCCATCAACGAAGTCGACCTGTACCCAATGGATCCTCATAACGACCTTGAACAAAACATTCCAACCCTTTCGGGAGTTATCGTGCTAACGAAACCCGATCGGGGATTCCTACTTGGCGCATCGGCCGAAAGACAGAAGCTTGTTATTATGATCAGTTCTTGTAAGTTGATTATCAAAGCAGTGATGCCTGATGTTCCGCCTCTGGGCTCAAACAATAAATAATCATGATCAGTCACTGAAGGTTAGGTTGTTTACCTTTTCCCACTTGGCTCGGCTAACCGTATCCAATTAAATGGAATTGGACACTTCCGAGAGAGAAAGGTGGCATCAACTCACAATAGATCAATCAGATGGTTCGCAAATTAATTTTTGGCAAGGTCAAAAGTGAGAAGTCAAACAGAAATGTGGTCTAGTAACTAGCCATATATAGAGGCAGGTAGCGTTGTAAACTGGTTCTGAATCTCAGATACACATGTAGACTCAACCAAGTTTGAAAGACAGCGATACTTCTTTCTCCACGCCAAGATCAATCTTCGCGCTTATTTTTGAACAATTTACAACGAAACAGAATGTCCTCCACTCTGAAGTCTGGTAACATTTAACACATGTTTGCAAATCCTTGTGTTAAACGTTACTAGAATATATCTGTTATAACCCTTTCTAAAGATTGTAAGGTCATTTATATTTTGGTTATTTTAGCGTAATTGTTGTTAATTGTAAATATTATGAATTTTTACACTAAGATTAAGTGATATTAATCATCGTAATTTTATTAACAAGTTACGTGACATGACAGACAAATGGCCAGTTGTGGGCCGTAGTGTGATATGTGATTTAGCTCTATATAGCCTATACTATTCAGTTTCAAATATTATAACTTTAGTATGTACACTGTTGACGTAAAATCAACTAGTCGGTTTACTGCCGTTTCAAGATTTTTAATAAATAAACTAAATTGAAATTGAATTGAATTGAAGAACAACTCTTATTAGAAATGATCTTTTGAAATTATGAAATTACTCGAAATATAATTTTTCGAAAATATCGTTAATTTCCATATGAATTTAGCGATTTTCTTGCTAGCGCTCGACGATTCAATCCAGCGTTCCTGCTCTACGACGCGGCGGCTGGACGCAAAATATTTGAAGACACAACTCTCCGTGATTAAAAAGTGGGAAAACCAAGCAAACAAAATAAGTCCAGAACAGAAGATAGACCTGACGGTCTAACAACACTTTGAAGCTATGTATGAAAATCATTTTAGGCGGACCTTTAAACTTTCGGCGGAGCTTGTGTTGCGTGACTGGCAAAATTCGTACAGAGCTACTTTAGAATGCCAGTTGTCTCTATTTTTGTGCAGATTACTTCCACATAAGCGGAAGAAGATTCTTCCACTTTCTGAAAACCTGTCTTGTCTAGGACTAACACAAATCAATGATATTATGTCTCGGGGTATGAGGTCCAGTAGACTGAGAAGGCAGACTGATTAGAAATACTCTTTCAAACAAATTTGGAACTAAGATAATGTGTTGTCCCCAGATGAACCATATATTCCCCCCTCCCTCCCGTCTTCCGTGCGTCGTTCCGACAGGAATACTGGCAATCAGTTTTCTCCATATCCTGCTAATTGTTCTGCCCAATTTTTACGTAGTTTCATCCCGTCATTTACTTCCGGTCATATCTTGTAAGTGTATTAGTTAATTTGTTTCGTGTCTGCGTATTTTGTAAATCTGTATTCCTCTTTTAGCTATTCGGATTAAACTTGATTGGTTGATACGATTGTCTGCCGACATTCAGTCCGTAGAATTCGTGATGATAGAATCGATGATGATCTGAAATAGAATTCGTATACTGAGAATACTGTCCGTAAAACAAACTTAATAATACCCCTCTCTGATTAAATCTCTGGTTTGGACACTGAATACCTCCCCTAGACTAAAGTATCAACGAAATACACTTTCGAAATTTTTGGGCAAAGATGGTGTGTTTGCCCTAGGTGATTCGTGTTGTTCCCTCCTACCCTCCCGTCGTCCGTGAGTCGGTCCGAGAGGGTGCAAGAAGTGTCTTAGTTAATTTGTTATTGTTGTAATGTCTTTGCAAATATTTCGTATGTTTTTTACTGTTTCTTCTAACTCTTCTAGTTTTAAATTATTCGGTTCAATATGTCTGATTGATTGGATTACGTGCAGATATAAGGCCAGTAAGATTCCGTATTCTCGTTGATTTCAGTTTTTGGGATCCCAAAAACGTAAGTGGAGGGATACCTATGACATCGCAAAAGTTGTCCGTCTGTCCGTCCGTCCGTCTGTAAGCACGATAACTCTCGAAGGGAATGAGATATTTTGATGAAACTTGGTGTGAGGGTTCGTTGGGTCGTCGGACCAGTCAAGTTCGTAAATGGGCTTTGTAGCTCTACGTTTAGGGGTGGGGGAGGGGATTCAAATTAAGGGACAAACAAAATATTTTGAAACAGCTAATGTGATAGTCGATTATGGGTTAAGAAGACATGCTGAACACGATGGTGAAAACCATTTTGTCATCGGACAAGTAGTTCGCCCGGAATCCGGCCAAAACCGGAAAGTTTGTTAAAAGTAAAAGTTTTATTTGAAGTTGATTAGATGTTCGATTTAGGGGTAGGAAGACATGCTGAAGACGATGGTGAAAATTATTTTCTCGACGGACAAGTATTTCGCCTGGAATCCGGCCCAAACCGGAAAGTATGTTGAAATTAAAAGTTTTATTTGAAATTGATTAGATGTTCGATTTAGGGGTAGGAAGACATGCTGAAGACGATGGTGAAAACTATTTTCTCGTCAAGTATTTCGCCCGGAATCCGGCCCAAACCGGAAAGTTTGTTGAAAGTAAAAGTTTTATTTGAAGTTGATTAAATGTTCGATTTAGAGGTAAGAAGAAATGCTGAAGACGACGGTGAAAACTATTTTCTCGATGGACAAGTATTTCGACCGGAATCCGGCCCAAACCGGAAAGTTTGTCAAAATTAAAAGTTTTATTTGGAGTTGATTAGATGTTCGATTTAGGGCAAGAAGACATGCTGAACACTTATGTGAAAACAAGTTTCTACCCGGACATGTAGTTCGTCCGGAATCCGCCCAAAACCGGAAAACTGTTGGAAGTCAAAGTTTTATTTCTAGTTGATTAGATAAGCGATTTAGGGGTAAGAAGAGATGCTGAGTCCCTGTATGACAATCGTATTTTACCCGGACATATAGTTCGACCGGAATCCGGCTGGAATCGGAAAATTTGTTATAAGCTAAATTTCTATTTGAAGTTGATTAGATGTTCATTACTGGGGAAAGAAGATACCCTGATTTCGTCTTTGAGCTTTCTTTTTTCGCCGGACAAGTAGTGCTGGAGTTCGGCCGGAACCGGGAAATTGGCAGAAGTGGCAGGAAGTTTTCGTCAAAACAGATATGACTTATAGGGGTAAACACACATGCTGAATCGAAATCTGAACTTGGTTTTCTCAGGTGATTAGCTATTTGGCCTTAATCTGTTTCTGAATTTTAATTGTAAAAATGTTCAAGGAGTCTGGCGAAGACTGGATCTGACTAAGACAAGACCCAGTTGTCTGGATCAGATATTGAACTTTTGGGATCCCATCAAAACCTTTGGTCTTGTTGATGTTGCATTGTCGATAAACTTTCGCGGTTAAAACTGTATAACCTCCTTCGGAATAATTTGGGAAGTTCTGAACAACCCGTTACGCGTTCAAATTATATCACCTTACGACGAACATCGCGAACGTTTTACTGTAGGCTGACGTTGTGGCAGGTATAGTTATTAGCTAGTAGAGAGTTTAATTAGGTTTATGATATATGGCACTGTCGATAAATTTTCGCTGTTAAAAACTGTATTACCTCTTCTGACTAATTTGGAAAGTTCTGAACAACCCGTTCAGAGTTTCAAATTATATCGCCTAAGAGGAGTACCGTGGCTAAAGTTATGGCAGGTATAGTCATTAGTTATTAGAGAGTTTAATTAGATATTAGAATCCTGAGTTGAATGTTGAATATTTGGAAAATGGCCCGTAACTTCTGTTTGGGAATACATACATTGACCTAACGCAAGTTGCGCTAGATGATTGAGAAGCTGATTGATCTAAACCGGTCTCATCCTACCATAAGCAGTAAAAAGTATCTGTGAATAATTTAGCAATTGCATATTTTGTGAGTTTAGAGAACCTGTAAACAATAAATACATTTTAAAATTTGTCCGTCTTCTATCTTTCTGGGATCCCAAAACGTAATGTCTAATACGTGACGGGATACCTTTGATTTCGTAAAAGTTGTCCGTGTGTCCATCCGACCGTCTCTCCGTCTGTTAGAACTATACCTCTCGAAGTGGCTGATATATTTTATTCAAACCTGGCGAAGTACTCTATGGGTCAAAGTACATATCAAACTCGAAGATGGGCTCTGTAGCCCTACATTTGGGGTTGGGTTCCAAATTAAGGGGCAAAAAATATTTAAAAAAGCAAATGAGATAGTCGATTTAGGAGTAAGGATACATGTTGAATCCGAATATGCAAATTATTTTCTCACCGGACCAGTAGTTCGCCCGGAATCCGGCCAAAACCGGAAAATTTATAAAGTAAAAGTTTAATCTGAAGTTGGTTAGAGGCTTGATTAAGCGGTAAGAAGACATGCTGAATCCGTATATGAAAATTGTGCTCTCGCTGGACAAGTAGTTCACCTGGAATCCGGCCAAAACCCCAAAATTTATAAAAAGTAAAAGTTCAATCTGAAGTTGATGGTAGGTATCAGGGTAGGTATTGGTAGGTATTAGGTATACATGCTGAATCCGAATATGAAAATCTGTTCTCAGCGGACAGGTAGTTAGCCCAGAATCTGGCCAAAACCGGAAAATTTGTAAGTTGACTAGATGGTCGGTGTAGGGGTAAGAATACATGCTGAATTCGACTTTTAGCTGTAGTCTTTGCCAGGCAAGTAGTTTGCCGGGGTTTGCAGGAAATTTGGCTGAAGTAAGGTAGGAAGTTTTGATCACTTTCGACAAAGCAAGATACGACGTAGGATATAGGGGTAAACACCTGCCGAATCCATATCTGAACTTGGTTTTCTCAGGTGATTACCACTGGCCTTTATCTGTTAAAGTCTGGATCAAACATTAAATTTGGGATCCCATCGAAACCTTTGGTCTTGTTTGTTTTGTCTCCATCGAGATGGCTTGCTATTGATGACAAGAATATTTGATCTGAAATCTGAGTGAAGCAAACACGGAAGATTAGATTGGGATTACGAGGTTCATGTCTGTCCACCGACTTTCAACATGTCTTCAGTCATAGGGCGTATTCTCGTCGTTCCCTGAGGACTTCTCGGGGAATCAAAGGGAACGGCGAGACTCCCCGTATAGAAAACAACGAGAACACGGGAAATGCTTAAAAAAGAGTTTTGTTAAAAAAAAGAAGAAAATATGCAGAAATTAGTCTGGATTCATTTTACTTTTGGTTTTGTTTATTCTAATTGTTTTTAATTAAGTTTTGTATTGCACCAGCACCAGCAAAAGTTGATTCCCCTCCGAGTCTGAAAAGGAGTCGTTGTTGATGATCGTGATTATAATCGGAGCATTCCACACCCGTGTGCACTCGCGAGAATACGGGGAGTGAATCCCTGGGACAAATAAAAACGCAGGGACTCCGCAAGTGACTCGGAGTCGTCGGGGAACGACGAAAATACGCCTATAGAAAGCCTTGGACGGTCTCGAAGTCCTCGTGGTCATTGATGATTATGATGATAACTCTTCAACCAATCTAAAGCAAAATTTCTGCAACCGGGCAATTCGCGTTGCTTCGCCATCTACACTGTCTTGATTGAGCCTTGTGGTGACCAAGCGTGAGCAGACTCGAAAAAACTCTCGACGCTGGAGAAACTGCCAACTACCTTGATGATGACCTCAGTGGGCTTCCTCATCACGACATCTTGTCATTAAAATGGGAGAAAGACAACCGACGATTGTCATTTTAATTATCTTTTTTGCTTTGTGGGTTTTCTCTGACGGTTTCGCGCGAGCGGTTTGCGTCAAGTGGTTATTGCCATGCAATATTTAGTGGCAATTTACATATTATGAACGGCACTTGCTGTTATTTCGAGGGTGTCCGCTTAGCAGATGTCCACGGGCGGTTTCGCCTTATTAGCTTGAAGAACGAACACACGTCTTAACCCTTGGTTGGATTTTTTCACCTTCTTCATTGCATCACGGATTATTTTTTTTACGAAGTAGGCAAAATGTTTGTAATTGTAAAACGTTTCATGTTGTAAAGTTTTTTTTTTTTTTTTTTTTTTTAACAAGCTAATTGAAGAACAGAATTCCGAAGAACAAATGTCAGAACCTTGAGCCCACCCCTAGACACATCTTTAGGTCGATGAGTGAGTAAGCCGACCCTACATGAACTCCCCCACCCATGCCAGCAGCTTGACGTGACGCCAAGGCATTTCTTTCAGTGTATGAGCGCGTAATTTGCCACGACCTGCACCCCCCCCCCGGATAAAACATACAACTAAAGGTTTTGACATAAAACATACAGCTGCAAGCTTATTTCTCTCGCTTACTAGTAGTTCCTCAAGTTAGCTTTCAAAAACCGTCGAAATTTCTTCTGATGTATAGGTTACCGTGTCGGGACATCTCGGCACAAGACAACTCGCCACAGCGACAGCTCGCCACGCCGGCAAGCTGACACATATACATCTTGCCACAGTGCGACATCTGGCCACATTCGTAGCATAAAGTACTTTATCCAATTACCATTTATTCGAACAAGATCATTAATGAAGCAGATAATTATGGGCAATGCCTCGCAATAAATCAAATGCGCTGCTACGGTTATACGTACTGACAATTCTTTCGATTCTCCGATTAGTCTTCAGATATTGTTTCTTAGGCCGAGGTGGGGAGCAACCTGCCTCGATTTGGTCGACGTCAGCCTTTCACAAATTTTCTTCGGTCTTGAAACATTTTAAGCCATGCCAAAAGCTGGGGCGACTTGATCCTATCAGCTGGTTAAAGCTGAGATGCCAACCTTCTATGTCGTTGTTGGTTCATGCAAGGTGCGCAGCTACTCGATAGGTCATTTTCCAGAAAGAAGGTGGTAACCGAGCCGGTCTTCCAGCATTCCCACGTAGTCTACCGAAGTAGTTGTCTTAACGGATTAAAAACTGAAAGGATTAATTTGAGCAGTGGTTCCCATCCTCTTCCGTACCGCGCACCCCTAATCAAGGTTCGAAAAGGTTGCGTACCCCTTTTTTCAGAACGTGAAGAATACGGATTTATTATGATAAATGGTAAGGTAAGGCGTGCATGTGTGGAAATGTATACAAAAGCAAGAGACATTAATTTGAGGCTGCTTGCTTTGTTGCTAAAATTGTGTCACAGCTCGACGTCATTAACGGCAATATTTTTTACTGTCAGCCTGTTTCTGTGTTTTGTTTTTTGTTTTTTTCGCCGTACTTTCATCAAACTGCATCGCATGAGGTTCCCAACCGTTCGTACGCGTACCCAAAGGGGTACGCGAGACCTTTGCAAAGGGTACGCCAAGGTACCAAAATCGGTTTAGTCTGCAGCTTCGAAATCTCGCCCCACTCATTTTTTACTGCCGAATTCGTAATATTACCAGCAGAGGCATCACCAGCCATAATGGTTTGGGGGTAAGGTATTTTTACTGACTGGCTGGTCATTTGTACCAACTGTTAAAAAACAAGAGCTACCAGCTCATATGGCACTTGTTACGAGTAGGTGGTGTGAGAAGCGAGAAGGTGAATCTGATCATTTTTCCGGATATTTCGATACCCCTCCCCACCGTGCTCGAATCCGGTCCAGACCCTAAAATATGTCGTCTAAGACAGACAATCTGTCTACTTTCCAACTTTCATTCCACAACATTTTCGGGACTCCCCCCTACTGTGGCCGAATACGACGCGGACGCATACTAACATTTCTTATTCCCGTCCATCAAGTTTAACTAGAATCCGAGCATATCTGCAAATTTCTGGTTCCCATTTCATCATCCTCCTACCTTGGTCGGATCTGGTTCGGACACCAAATGACAAATCTAGGCTGCATAAACTTGGTGTCGGGTAACTAATATGCCTGCCTTGTTTTATCGTCCTTCGTACATCTGGAAGTATCCTATCTCGCAAATCGCGCGATCATCGGACTTCCGGGGAATCCACTCCAACTCCCCCCCCTAAAAACCCGACATGATCTGGTTCCGTCAAGAACGTACCTAATACTTATGCTTGTTCTTCCCACCAAATTCCATCCCGATCCCTCGACACTAAGCGTTTCATACAAATTCCGGTGGCCCCTTCCAACTCCCCCCCCCAATTATCGGATCTGGCCCGGACTTGACATGGAACATCTGAGATAATAGTCCTTTCCACTTGCCAAGTTTCATTCAAATCCGATCGCTCGTTCAAAAGTTATAAATACCACTAGATTCCGGATTCCCCATCCCTCCCCCCCCACGTTGTTCTAATCGTGAAAACGACTATTCTCAAGTCGGTCTATTCAGATCTCTCATATTCCTGCCGAGTTTCATCATCTTATTACATCATGAAGTAACGAACTCGCTGGATCACCAGAATCCCCCCCCCTACAAGATTTCCGGCTCCCCCCAAAGTCACCGGATCCGATTCGGATCTGAAGTGGGTAGTCTGAGACATGAGGTCTTTCCAAATATCAAGTTTCATTAAGATCCAATCACCCGTCAAAAGTTATAAATACCTCAATATTCCAGATTCCCCATCCCTCCAATCCCCCCACGGTGCTCGGACCGGGGAAGTGACTATTTCCAACTTACTTACTTGGGGTCCCTGATACGCCTGCCAAGTTTCATCGTCCTAGCTTATGTGGAAGTACCCAAACTAGAAAACCCGGACCGACCGACAGACCGACGGACGGACAATTTCGATCGCTATATGGCACTTGGTCGAAGGGCAAGTGCCATGAAATTTTTTTTTTTTTACAAAAAAAAGCACCGATTCGTTTCTTGTTAACCGTCTGGCTTGCCCACCTCTTTGGGTGGTGGGGGTGGGGCCTAACCGTGTGTGACGTCTCTGATTACCAGGGGCGTCACTAGTCTTTAACCTTTTGGGGGGGGGGGGACGTCCAGTTTGTGCCGACGGACTAAAAAATGTGCCGAAAAAAAAGCCGTTGCCGCGAAAGAATAGAACCGGGCTAAAACCAAGATTATTCTTCCTAAAACTAACTGTAATGCATCAGTTGAGATTATTCCTCTGATGTAAGTTCGTATTTTAAGTTCCCATATTAGGCTTTTCATTTTAGCTTTCGCTAAAAAGCGAATCTTCCAACGACTGTATCAAGAAATAAGCGCCGCAGGCGAAATTTTTAAAATCTGCCTTTTTTCCGGAATAATTTAGCTATACCTACCATACAAGTTCTAGTTTTTAACGTGTTTCAGACACTCACGAATTTCAGCCCTAAAACGCCAACTAAATGAAACACAGTTCTTCCAAATAAAGAACACTACAAAATGCGGCGCAGGTAAAACTTTTGTGTAAACTAACTGTAATACATCAGTTGAGATTAATCCTTTGGTATATTTTGGTACATTAAAGTTCATATATTCGGTTTTTCATTCTAGCTTTCGGTAAAAAGCGAAGCTTCCGACGACAGTATTAAGACAAGTTATACCAAGCGCCGCAGGCGAAATTTGTTTAATCTCCTTTTTTCCGGAAAATTTTAGCTATAGTACTGTACAATTTGCGGCTTTTGGCGTGTTTCAAACCCCAAGAATTTATGTCCTAAAACGAAAACTCAATGATGCACCGTTCTTCCAACTGGAGAATACTACAAATGCGCCGCAGGAGAAATTTTGGGTAAAACTAAGTGTAGTGCATCAGTTGCGATTTTTCCTTTAATGCAAATTCATATATTAAAATTCACATACTCGACTTTTCGTTCCAACTTTCACTAAAAAGCGAAGCTTCCAACGACTGTACCCAGAACAAGTCAACGTCGGCGAAATTTCCGAAAAATTTGCGCCCGACAAATGTTTGCAGAATTTGATTTCTTACGTATAAAAAGGACCAATGTGTCGACAAGATTACCGACACAAAGCATTCAGAATTCGATTTCATTTGTGTTTTGCCCGACAAGTTTGTGCGATGTACAGACGAGACTTGATCTTTTCGCATGCGCCCGATAAAAATTTACAGAATTTCGTGTTCGTGTGAAAATAACCTGATGTGCGGACGACAATACCGACGCCCGACAAAACCATGTGCCGACGAGACTACCGAGGCGCGACAAAAGCATACGAAATTCTATTTCTTCAGTGTTTTCCCCGACAAATGTTTGCAGGATTTCATTTCTTGCGTATAAAAAGAACCCGATGTTCCGACGAGTCGACCGACGCCTGACAAAAGCATACAAAATTTTATTTCTATATTGTCATTTAGGTTGTAAATTAAGCTAAGAAAATATTTACGATGCAGCTTGATGAAAGCACGGAGATCATCAAAACCAAACATAGA
The DNA here is from genome assembly GCA_023053575.1 of Branchinecta lynchi. Lineage (NCBI taxonomy): Eukaryota > Metazoa > Arthropoda > Branchiopoda > Anostraca > Branchinectidae > Branchinecta > Branchinecta lynchi. Next base: position 14,295,411 of record JAKZAP010000013.1, on the reverse strand, counting down.
AACAGGCTGACAGAAAAAAATATTGCCGTTAATGAGGTCGAACGAGATCTGACAAAAATTTTAGCGACAAAGCATCCTCAAATGTCTCTTGCTTTTGTATACATTTCCACACATGCACGCCTTACCATTTATCATAATAAATTAAACCTTGATTAGGGGTACGCGGTACGGAAAAGGTTGGGAACCACTGCCTGGCGTACCCCTTGCAGGGTCTCGCGTAGTACCACCGGTGGGGAACCACTGAGTTAGAGGATCCAAATTACCTTTGGGTCAACTGGAGATAAATGTCTATCACATTTTTCATTTTTTTTTTTTTACTTAAAACATTATTTTTGTGGGAAGTCGGTCGTGTGGCAACTCGTCTCTGTGGCGGAATGACACTGTTGCAATTTATCAGTGTGCCGAGTTGTCGGTTTGGCGACTTGTCGGTTCCCTGTTGTCGCTGTGTCGAGTTGTCACGAAATCATATGTTATGTACGTAAGTGATTTCGTATGGGCTGGTATCGTTTCTATTGCATGCTGACCTAATGGCTTTAGAATACAAATAAATAACTCATCTTAGTTATATGATGAAACTGCCTATGTTCAGAAAATATCTCAACACGGATTTTGCCATCTTGTCAAATGAGTTGCAATCATGAAAATCACCCACATTCAAAGTCGATGGATAGTAAATGTCTGGGCGCTGCCAGAATAGCCCCCGGCAAATGAAAACAAGAGATTTTTTTTTTTTAGCTGGTGTATGAGCAAGTAGTAAACAAGAAAACACTGATTTGAATTGAAATCCGGGTATCAATTTTGCTTAAATACCACCGCATGTTTGGGAAGGAAGGGCTTGCCCACTACGCCTATTGAATGCTATCGTACCCATAAAGAGCTGGCCAAGCGATCGGCCGGTTTGCGCTGAAACGTTAATCCCGTTTCTGTTACTTACGAATAATGGTAGTTGGCATAGGGTTTTTGCCAAAAGAAACTATACAGTTGTAATCACAATTATCATTGCCAACGACGGGTAATGGTTTCGGTAATTTCTACCCACTCCTTCAAGCCTCAAGTTCAGCTGTCCATTGAAAAACACTACATATGAAGAAAGTTGTAAGACAATACAGATACCGACACTGACCTACCGCATACAATGGGGAAGTCTGTCCGAAGTATACAAGATTTGCATACAGTCGATAGTCGGCTCGCAGGTTTCAACTCAACCAACAAGGGCCACGAGTTTGGACTTTGCTCACAGCGCTTCAAGAAAGACATCGGTTGGTGGAAATTTTGAAATCACAGTTTGAAGATGCGGAATCAACTTCCGTCTTATGCCGTTGCTAGCCAATCAGTCGACGCCTTCAAGAAGCACTTGACCACCATGTTGGAAACGACAAAATAATATGCTGGCAATTGTGATAGATTTTTGAAGAGGCTGGCACTTCTTTTTGTTATTAAAGGACCCCTCGCACTACACGTGTTTCTGCTCAGTTGTTCAGAAATAATTGGCTTACAGAAAATTACACACAGCTTCGGCTGATTTTAGCCTCTTTCCATGGCCCTTGTCTTGGACGACAATCCTGACAAAATTTGGTCTCCGAACGAATATGCTCTTCGAAACAATGACCGGGCGCCTGATGTTCACTTAAAGGTAACAAACGCGGCAAGGGTGGTAATCTGTGTATTCCTAATATAGGAGATAGGAGTAGGACACACTTATGGACTGAAGAATCTAGGGACCGAGAATGGACGGAAATACTACTGAATTATAATGAATTACTATACAAAATATGACCGTCTTTTAACAATAATAATACCAAAAAAATGAAGTAAAGGTTGGTTGCAAATGCGTTCAGAACCATTATGGTCTGAAGGACAAACTCTCACCTCCAGTCATAGAAAACTGATGATGGCTGAACATGGAAGTGACAAGAGTCAGTTCTCCTCTTCTCCGTCCCAAGTATTTCTTCGTAGTCACCGAAAAGCTAGCGATCGCGGAAAGTCTTGGGACAACGAACAGATCGCTCTTGATGACGACACACTCCTGTTAGTCAAGGTCAAGGTCCTCCGTCGCGAATTACTCACTTCCTTGCAACGTCAGCTTCCTTCAAAACAGTATTTGAGTTTTTCATTCTGACTAAACAACGTCGACCTTGCTGTCGTTATACTTCATAGTCAATGTGGAGAAAGAGGAAAGAATGATTATACCGGTTTATCTGAGTGATCTAACACGTAAGAAGTCATGCTGTGTTATAAGTACCGGATTCAGGCATGACCTTGACTTTCAACAATAAACACGGCGCAATGTTGTATCACAACGGAGAAACTGGGGATTTTGAAGGATGAAGAGAAGTGGAGAAGATAAACAATGCTTGCGTGAATTGCTTGAAGTTGGGGTAAGCAGGGGGGTCAGCCTAGAGATGTACTTGAACTGCGCTGCGGACAACCAAACGAAACGTATGAGGCGACGAAAGACTGAAGCAGAAAACAAGAAACTGAGACTTTCCAGGACAGTCTACTATTTCAAAAATGTTAACTGGTTACTTTCACATCCATTCCTTTTTCCAACGAAGGCTCGGGTTGTTTTTAGCCACCTCAGACGGTTCAATGTGACTGAGTTCTTTTGTGACCTTATGTAACGCAGCTTAAGGTGAGAGTAATGACCCGTTAGTTAAGTGACGTTACCAAACAGATTTGACATATAGTACAATTTGTTTGTGACTAAAAATAATTCTCCATCTACAAACACATCAAAGTCTGTTCAAATGGGCGTTCTGGCCAATGATCTCCAACTAACCAACAACTGGGAGCCTGAGTCAAGAAAAGAGCCAAACAGGACAACCACAGAGATGCATGCGACTGCACTAACAGGGATAACTTCATGAAGAGCGCTTAGAAATCTCCAGAAGGAAAATGGGTCAAGCTGATAAGAAACAATTAAAGAGAGCCTCAAAATACTCTTTTTCTGCTGAACACCAACTGTATTTCGTGACAATAGCAGCTTTTCTTTCCGAGAAAGTGCCAAAACACTGAAAGAACTCGTTCAATGAAATAATCACTGAATAATTATCAACGAAATATCTGTTTTCAAGCAGCATGTAATAAAGTTCTTCCTTGTGAGTATTATTAATCTCGTTTTGTTTTTATTTCTGATCTTGCTTGAAATTCGTTGCTACGGAGAACTTAACAAGAATGATTCCTGCCTGAAATCTTGGCTGGTAACGATGGCGAGCCCCAAGAGGGCGGGGCTTTGTCCATAGGCTGAAGATTTGATCAGGACAGTATATTTAGGTTATGAAGCAGACTTTAAAGCGGGCCACAAAAAATGGTATTTCTACCACATACACAATGCTACTAACCATCCATACTGTCACTATGAATTTTTAAAACCACTAAAACACTGTAAAACAATGAGCAAATTAATAAAAAACCCACCAAATTTCCTAGGTTTGAAATAACTCCGTCTGGACTAAATCTCAGCCGATTATCCCGGACAGCTGTTATGGCACGTAGGGAGCGAAGGGTCAAAATAATAATTTCAATCTAATGCTCCAACTGTTTGTTACAAATACAAATAAATTAAAAAACTAAGACCAGTGTGGTACCTCTGAAGACATACAAAAAATATCAATTAGGTCTTATAATTCTTTGCTAATCAATCCTGGAAAATCTCGTCATCTAGAAAAGAAGACTTTTGGCGTGGGTTTTTTCTCGAGCCGAAACAGCAACCCGGCAATCGCGTTCAATTCTAAATAACCCTGTGGCATGCGATAACTAAGAAAAGGTAAACGGAATGTTTGGATTAGGACTTTAAGCTACTCTATCCCCTCCCTCCTTATCCCGTGCCGGTCAGTTGTTCACTGATCGTCTCAAGAGCGGACCGCTGCCAGAATATATTCAAATTCAGATTGTACCTAAAGATATGGTATCTCACCAGCATCTCAAGGTTAAGCCTCTACAATCTTAGATCCTGCGGTCGTAGTATTTTTCTTGTATGTGTGTTTTGTTTACTATGCTAATGTATATATGTATATCGTTTACTGACCAACATAGCAAAGATAGCTAGCAAAGGTAAGTCAACCTAACACTTTCAACGGGATTAAAATGGCCAATGACAAATGACAAATAATACTAGATTTAAATAATACTTCAATACTAGATTTTTTGTACTAAATAAGATGCAATAAAGGTGGAACGAAGCTTGTTCTCCGGAGATCATTCGAGATTGTTTAGCTTGCAACAGGTAACCGTTATTTCTCATGTATCCAAGTCGCATCCTAAAAACCATACTGACCATCTCTGACTAGTGTAGCCTACTTGAAAAGTCGCAACGGTGATGCTGCACCTCGACAGGCTTTAATGATAATTGTAGTGAAATGTTCAAGCATGTTGGCACAGCTGGAAAAGCATACCGTACATTCCTGCTCTCCAACCAGTGAACTTGAACCGTCACACCAATGACGTTACACCTTGGGAAATGATAAAGATGGCAAAACCGCATCACTTGTTCATTTGTAATGAACTGAGATTGCACTAGGTTAGAACAGAGGATTGCCTGGAAGTACAGGAGAGGTACTCAACCTCGAGTTCTCTAAATTGGCCTCTAAAATTCTACAAGGAAATTTATTTGCAGTCTCAACTGTCAGGAATCAAAATCTAATGACCTAAGACCTAGTTAGGGGCTGTAGAGGTATTTTCTTTTGACATTTTCCAGGGTAATTTCGAGATCGTATAATTTGAGAGCTTGGCAACACCTCCTTTGCGACTGAGAAGCTCCCGAGTCTTCCTCTACACTGTAAAAAAAAATCTTGCAGTATTTGCTAATGGGATTAATATTGTTTCTACTGAGATAAAATTATTTCTAATTCGGATTAATCTTATCCCAGTAGAGATAAGATTAATCCCAGTAGCATTGGAGTTAACTTTAATCCTTATTTGGAGAAACTTTGTACAGTGTAGAACTGATCAAAGTGACCAAAAGGATGCAGAATCTTTGATACCGCAGTTTCCGATATTGTAGACATCGATAAACAAGAAGAAAGCTTAAGTAATCTGTAATCACTGGATAAGAGGAAGAAAAGGGTAGAATTTCAGACGCCCCGGGATTTCAGGGCCGCCAATCATTTCCAGGTTCATTTGGCGGTTTACTAAGAACTTTGTTCTAGTTGGGGTGTAGCCGAGACATCGAAGACCCAGAAGTGAGGCGAAAAGCATCCGAAAGAAGGCAGGAAAAGCGACCCGAAGGGGTCCGACTGGTATTGACCTCGTTTTCTTCTGAGTCTGACACCGAACAAGGTTGATCAGCAGAAAGCGAAACAGGTTCTCGAAACACCTCTTTAAAAATGCGTTTTTGAGAGTAAGGATTGCCCTAGGAATAATAGAATGGAATTCATGACTCTTCTTACGTGATTTCCATCGGTATCCATTCTCGAATCCTTTTAATCATTGTAATCCGCTTGTAATTGGGCACACATGGGTTGTCCACACCACACAGTCAGACGCACATGTTATCCATCTTACAGACACTCTTAGCCAATACTGATGAGCCGTACGGAAAGTGAAAGTCCTTTCTGCCAGCTGATGACGTATCAAAAATAATCACTAAATTCATGATCAGAGAAAAAACCAGTGGGCGCAACCCGTAGACCCGGTTGATGCACTACAAGGTCGGCCTTGCCTTCGGGTATCATTAAGAGCAACTGGATTATCCAAATGGAACATCGAAATAGTTGCGTGGTTCACTTGAGACACAAACTCAAACGAACCATGGTGCGCAGCAAGCCGTGAGTTGTCGAGTTTAGTCATTTGTTGCAGAGTTGATGCCAGAGTTGTCATTTCGCAGAAACCCTTGGGGGGGGGGGGGCAACGGCGTCGTTCTACTTAACTAATTAACAACATATGCATGAAAAGAAAATACTTAACTGATTAACAACATGTGCATGAAAAGTAAACACTACGTCCACGTAGACTGATTTAAAAATGTTTTGTATACAAAGTATATAAACATTCATTTCACGCCTTGTCAACTAGGTTTTACAGAGCTTTTGTCATGGATAGCTCTGGGCCCCCTTCGAAAGCCAGGAGGGTGGCTGCTCCCCCCAAAATGACGTCCTAAGACGACGGAAGTCCTGAAAGGCATCGAGAAGGCAGGTGTCCAAAAATCTAAGCTTATAGACACATGAAAGGGTTTCCATAAGCAAAAGAGGGTTTCCATTAACCGTGCTAGAAAAGCATTGAGATAGGAGTTGGTTACGAGTTCAAATTCTCGATTGGGAAACTGGTGGGCGAGGTGCAATGATAGCCGTAAGATAACTAGATGAAATGGAAGCAAAGCCAAGGCATCGAACGACTTCCTGTGCCTATGGCAGATCATAAGTAAACAGCAACAATCTCGACGGAAATAGAAAAGGGCATACTTTGTCGAGACCAGTGAAGCGAACACACTGTCTCAGACCAATCCTGCTTGCTTTCAACTGCACTGAGCGAGATATTTGCAATCTCCACAACAATGATCTAGGATTTTAAATCGGGAGATGTAGATAGAGATTTAGTTCCCCAGTTCTCGTGGCTATTAAGACAGTCCTGAGAATTAGTGCTTAGTGTTATTGCTTCCTCCTCCTCAAAATATTCCGCCTCACAACCTTAGCAGACAGAAGTGTTGCTCTTTGAACGTAGTTCAAGAAGAATCTGCGTTCTCACCCAAGTTTTTGTTCTCAAATACCTATTCCCAGTCCCATGAAAGTCTCAGTTACGTAGAAATTCGCGGTTCTTAATCCCACCTTTATCCCACCAAGGCAAGACCGAATCGTATAGAAAGAGTATTTCTTGACCATGGCCTTACAATGATACTTTACAATGTACCTGACAAAACGACAACTTTGGCAGTCAATGCTGTGAAAGTTCGTTTCGTAAAAAATTATCTATAACTTTTTCTCGAACAGGTATACAATGCATTTCTTCCTATGTCCCACAGGAAGTTATATTATGACAAGTACTTTTGTGGAGGTTGTTACGACATCCTCCAGAGAGGCTGATAAGGTTCATCGAGCACTTTTTCCTCAAATACTGAAAAGTAGAAGCTGACCCCCAAAACATAAATTAACAAGAGCTACGAGCTCATATGGCACTTGTTACGAGTAGGCACGGCTCGGTTATGTCAATGATGTATCTAGTGTTTTATGCTAGGTGTCTTCCCGACTCCCCCTCCCTCCACTCCCCCCACAGTGCCCGAATCAGCTCGGTTATGTCAATGATGTATCTAGTGTTTGCTAGGTGTCTTCGAACCAAGTTTCATCTCGATCCCTCCACTCATAGCGTTTCCCAAGATTTCCGTTTGCCCCCTCCAGCTCCCCCAAAAAGTCACCAGATCCGGTCCGGATTTTAAGTGGGTCATCTGAGGCATGAGGTCTTTCCAAATATCCAGTTCCATCGAGATCCGATCACCCGTTCAAGATTCCGGATTCCCCCTCCCTCCACTCCCCCCCCCCACAGTGCCCGAATCGTCTCGGTTATGTCAATGATGCATCTAGTGTTTGCTAGGTGTCTTCCCACCAAATTTCATCTCGATCCCTCCACTCATAGCGTTTCCCAAGATTTCCGGTTGCCACCTCCAGCCCCCCCAAAAGTCACTGGATCCGGTCCGGATTTTAAGTGGGTTGTCTGAGGCATGAGGTCTTTCCAAATATCAAGTTTCATCGAGATCCGATCTCCCGTTCAAAAGTTGAAAATACCTCAAGATTCCGGATTCCCCCTCCCTCCACTCTCCCCACGGTGCTCGGATGGGGGAAGTGACTATTTCCAACTTAATCATTTGGGGTCCCTGATACACCTGCCAAGTTTTATCGTCCTAGCTTATGTGGACGTGCCCGAACTAGCAAAACCTGGACAGACAGACCGACGGACAGAAATTGCGATCGCTATATGGCACTTGGCCGAAGGGCAAGTGCCATAAAAACAATACTTTCAGTAAAGAAAAGGTTAAAACATCAAATAAGAAATAAAATAAAAAATAAAATGAATGTTGAAAAGTGACAGACAGACCAACCAAACGACAGACCAACCTATAGAAACTACGACTCATGGGCTTCACTGTAAAAAGTTCCTCCGAGTAAGGATTAAAGTTAGCTGCAATATTTGCTACTGGGATTAATCTTTTCTCTACTGAGATAAGGTTAATCCGAATTAGAGAGCAAGACTAATCCCAGTAGCAAATACTGCAAGATTTTTTTTTTACCAGTGTTATAGGAGTTTCCTGTCTTTCCAATGATCCTGTCTTTGGCTGGGAACGATGCAGCGCATGCGAGTACTTGTTTCGAAGCAAAAAACACTGTAACTTATTCTTCTTTCAAATTGTCAAGGCTTCAATTAGAACAGTGCACACCCATTTGCAAACCAGTAACATCCCCAACACACGCACGTCTCGACAATTTTCGGTAATTTAATCACCATCAACGCATCAGTCTTATGATGACTGACCTCACGACGTAAGCATGAATCCGTTTAAAGAAACAAGACTCCAGCAACTGGACCGACTCTGTTTTGGACTACAAATCGTAAACAAATCTAGCCTACGAAGCACTTACAAACAATCAGCACTAGGCCGTTGTGGTGGATAAAAGCTGTAGAGGGACTACACCATACCCAACGAAAACGGATATGATCTAATGCTGGCTGTACTTACAATCAGGAAGCCAGACTTTGACTCGAAGGTGCAAACACAAGCCCAAAATCTTCATGACGGACGAAATCTTCATGTAAAAGTTTAAAAGTTTCAACATCACATCTCAGTTTACTATCACACATTCTGATCCGAGACCGTTGTTCAAAAATCAACAACGGGTCAGAAAAAGTTTTCAAACGAACAGGTTCAGAATAGTTACCGAACACCTCAGTCTCCAAGTCAAAATGTTATGCCTCAAAATTACTGTTTTTCCTATGCGATGATGGTGTAGACATATCCCTTTATGTCGGGTAGGATGCAATTACTCTACATGGCCCATTCAAGAAGTGAATTGGGGGAAGATTTACTTGGTCTAGTTTTAAAGCTAAGGGGCGATAACGGAAGGTCCTGACTTCGGGAACAAAGCGTTTAGGAACAATTCAAACACTTCAGAAGCACTGTTAGTGTACGTCTTGCCAAAAATTTTGAAAACCGACAGATTTCAATCACAGAATTCAACTTACCAACAGACGACTCTGGTAGTAATACAGTCTTTAGTCCAATATTCTGGTCAGAAGCTGTGGCTTTTCTCCATGTTGGTCCCACCTCAGGTCTATCCATAGGCTTCAATTCCCTCGACAGTCAAAGGATGCCGCTGACCCGAAGGATGCCGCTGACCTGGAAACAAACGCAAACTCGAAAAGCTTTCTTGGGCTTAGTTTCGTATTCTAGGCCCGGGTTTCGATCCCGTCCTGGTGATGAGAACACATGATCAAAGCTTTCTAGCACAGTTTTCTCACTTTCACAATACAGGCGAAAAAATCCAAGCTTTTCTTTAGGGAATCCATGATGGTATTTTGACAGGAACTGCAATCGCGACCGCCCAAACTTGATCTTCTATCGTAACACAAGGTGTCGACTAAACCGTTTGGGAAATTTGACCTGAACATCGTAGATCAGGAGGGGCATTTCTCAAGCCTTGGGAGCCAGTTCACCAGGATTTCAGGAACCACTTGGTACAAATCTATTTGAGAGACTCGCAATACTGCTGTATAGTAAACCTTCGCCTCATCCTTCCGGCAATTGAGCCCCGATGTACAAGCCAAGCTTCACTCTCCAGATTACCTTCCGTACAGTCAAGCCAACTCTTCCGGATGTCAATGAAACGATGAAAATTTCGTTCCTTTCGCTCATCTTTTGCCGCACAGTAAAAACTCTCCCTTTTCACTTACCCGATCAATTTACATATTTATTTTCCTAAACGTGTTGCCTCTCTGACTCCCTTCCAGATTCCCGAATCTCGGGTGTTCAACAATCTGGACTAAAAACATTTTTGGTCTGGCGTCAACTTCCAGATACACCTCGGAGAAAACGGAAACCTCCCTGCATTCTGTTCTTCTTTTTTTATTATTATTTTTAAGTTAAGAGTATTTTATGGTTGGGAAGTATGGCGGCGTTCTTACGGTTGTATCTTTATTAATTATCTGTATTTGTAGTTAGAACAGGAGTTAGTTGACTTCTAGGGTCCGGCCTTGTCGTAATCTGCGCTCTGCCGGATTCGTGCAAATTTTTATTTTATAGAAGCAGTTATATCATTCAATGAACCTGAACCTGGAAAAACTGGCGTAAAACATAAGTGACGGGATACCTACGATTCCGTAAAGTTGTCCTTCCGTCCGTCTGTTAGCACGATTAATCGAGATTGAGATATTCTGTCAAAACTTGGTGTGAGGATCTTTTGGGTCAAAGTACAGGTTCAGTTCGTAGATGGGCCCATAGCTGTATATTCAGGGGCTACGGAGGGGTTCCAAATTAAGGGTCGAAAAAAAAATAACTTTTGGAAGTTGCTATGGAGAAGGAGACACACCGAGTCCGAATATGAAAATAATTTCTCGCCGGACAGGTAGTTCACTAAGAATCCGGCAAAAAAAAACACGAAAATTTGAGATAAGTAAAAGTTTAATCTGAAGTTTATTAGAGGTTCGATTTAAGGGTAAAGAGAGCTTTAGTTTTTCTGCCAGACAAGTAGTTCACCCGGAATCCGACCTAAACCAGAAATTTGGCAGAAGTAAGGCAGGAAGTTTTGATCAATTTCGTCAAAATAGATATGACGTCGGTTATAGGGGTAAACACACATATCTGAACTTGGTCTTCTCAGATGATTACGATTGACCTTAATCTGTTTCCAAATTTGTAATAGTTAAAATGTTTAAGGAGTCGGGGAAGACCGGAATATCTATAAGGCCCAATGGTCTGGATCAAATATTAAATGTGTGGGATCCCATCGAGACCTTTGGTCTTGTTCTTCTGGAACCCAGACAATCGTTATCGGCGAGATGGCTCTGGAAGGTAAAGCCAGGCCAAAGACGTCTGCAATTCCGGTGTAGTAGGTAGGTAGGTAGGTTTTTATTTTTAACCAAAACATTGAAAATAAAATAAAATAACATGACTAATATCCTACTGCAGCAAAAAGAAAGTCCGAAGGACTCGTGCTTCAATTTATTGATACTACCTGTATCTAATAAATAAATAACTAAACACAATACTTCAATTTATTAACACTACTTATGTCTAATAAATAAATAACTAAATACAATACTGTAATACTCAACCTAGCCTATGACTTAAATAACAGACAATTAAACGTGAACACTATACACAAAAAGAATCCTTAATATTTATCTGGTGCGTTGGATACCCTGGATTCCGGAAGGGCGATACAGAGGCGACACTTTCGAGAGAAATAATAAATATGCAAAAAATAGGAGAAAAAGCTAGTAATTGACAGCTTTGATTCAGAGGCAAAAGATATCTGAAGAGGCATCCAGGAAATAATGAGGAATAGCAAAACAAGCTACCATCGTTCTGAAAATTGGGAAGGGTTAGCTTGCTTGACTATGCGGAAGTCCTAGATATATGGAAGGAGAAGCCTGGCTTTACACCCGCTGGAAAGTTCCCGGGCCCTGGACAATCTGAAAAATAAATCTACTTACAAAATCTTGTACGGAATTTTGCAGCCAGTACGTCATAAAGAATCTGGAGCTTATTTAATATTCCATATCCTTCCGATCCCTCCAACTGGACCTCTTTGGCGACGAGGTCAGCAATCCCGATTCGCGTTCACCCTGAAAGAGAATGCGAAAATAATCGGATTAGGTCGACAATTTTTTCGCTGTCCAGCTGGGAAGTATTTTATAGACAAGACTCAAGGCCGTATCCAAGGGGTGGGGGGGGGGGTTGTCCCCCCCCCCCCGAAACGTACAAAAATAGTCATTTTTATAGGCTTTTCCCTCTGATCCATGTGTTTTTTGTACTTTTTTGTCCGACCAGCAGGCACCCCCCACCCCCCGAAATAGATTCCTGGATACGGGCCTGACAAGACTAGACCCTTACTGTTTTAATCTTGTATATTTACTACGTTACTGAAAGCTCAGGGTAAATTCTTTTTTCTTGCATTTCTACATGGGTTGCTACTTCTACATGGGTTGCTACTTCACTAAAACAAAATTCCCTAACCCATTAGCAAAAAAGTACAGCAAAAGAAGAATAACTATTCCTACAAAAATATTCTTTTTGAAAACATTAATAGTTAACATACCTCCATCTCGGTTCATATCAGAATAACAACCTCGACGGCCATTTGAACGGGTGACGGCCATGTGAAATGCGGGCTTTAGTTGAAATTTTCCGCCTCTGGGTGAATTTCGGGTTGTCGAGCAAGCAGCGCACATTCTTTTCTTGTTTCTTTGTTCAGTGCGCAAGTAAAATTGTAACATCATTATCACTAGAGTTTACCGAGGGTAGAGCACGAGAGGAACCTTTCGCTTGCCTCTACCAAGTTTTAACTATCGATCGTCTATTATTTTAATCACTGTACTTAAAGTTTAACCCGAAGTACTGAGATCCGACAGTCTAGTTAACACTTCACTTATTTATTTAAACAGGCCTGAAAACCTGATAAAAATACGTTACTTCGTTTGTCTGCTATCCACCGATAATCCAATTCGTCAAATGTTATTCATTTGGATTTGTGGTGAACGACTACGCTTGAAATATTTGGCAACTACAAAGGTAAGCCATTGCTGAAAAATAATAGTCATGTAACGAAAAGGCATATCTTATCGTCATTTTCGTAGTTTCATCCGTGATTTTCAGCTAGGTTAGCGTCCGTAAAACATGGAAATGGAGGCTTTAGTTGAAATTCAAACCTTCCGCCTCTGGGTGTATTTCGAGTTTTCGAGCAAGCAGCGCACATTCTGAACGTTACAACTAGAGCCCGGTTGAAAAAAAAATATCAGATGTAAAAATAAGTTGTCTTTTCAGTTAAACTTTAATGACAACTGTAAATAAAGGTGCAAACAAACGAAGCTTTCTCAGCCCGGCTTCCATCATACAGGTGAAGGAATCTCACTTTTCCTGACGAAATTGATCATGGTTCCAAAATCTTAGTAGGAATTCCAGACCGCGGAATTATGATCGTTCGTCTGTAGAATGAACGCTCACTATCACCGATGGAGCAGCAGCTGAGCTCTTCACAACATCTATGTAAATTTGAGATCCCCCCTTAAATGAACAAAGGCACTTTACCCTCCGAAAAGCTGGCCATAAGAGCCCCTCGCTAGGTAGCTACTGCGGTTTTGTGACGTCGCACGTCATTTCCCTTTTGTGACTCTAACGACACTTAAAGGACCCCTCGCATTATTTGGCTGTTTTAACCTTTTCAAGACCCGTTGACCAGAGAGAAAACAGGAAAAAAAAATTACTTAACCGGATTTTCTGATGGAAAAACTTCTCGCAGACAACCGTCGACAGCGTGATACACATCGAAGGTAGCAAAACACGGCAAGTGAGAAAATCAGTGTGGTTTTGTTAGAGGGGTTAGAATGTACCATACGAAATTGAGGTCTCCCTGTTTAGAAAGATATGGAGTGATTATAGAAGTAGTTGCGTTAGTATTATAGGTAAGAAAGGTCCTTTAAGCTTACAATACTGATCTGATAGTTCCGCCTTTTCCCAATTAGTTAAGTGAAGTTTCCAAACAAATTTGGCGTAGGCCACGACGGTTTGAAAATAATTATTTATCTATCTATCAATAACATTAGGCTAATGTAATGTTAAAGATAACAGTAAAAATAAAAGAAAATTATAAAAAAAATAGTCGATATGTTCTTGAATCAAGAATGATGACAGCCGAGTGTGGGTAAGGTCAGCATTTTCCAAGCGGACGCTATCTATTATTGTTCCTAATGACATTACCACTAACAGCAGGAAGAAAAGAACTTGCGTTAAAAAAAAAGCTACGAATTAGAGGCGAAAAGAGGCAGCACCGAGGACGTAAGCCGGAAAAGTTTCGAGAAATGTTACTAATCAGATCTTCGCTTTTTTCAATCGGCCATGCATAGTCAAGCGATGCGTGGCCTGCGCATTTCGTGCTCACTTAGCCTAACTTAAAACAAAGGTTTTAATGGCTTTCACTCCAGTATCGCATCAGCTTTGGAGCGAGAAAGTATCTCTTCAAGTCCGTAGAGAAAGTTAAGTTTGCGAGCTAGCCTTGAAAAAGCACGACATTGAATGGATTCTCTAGGCAAATGTCCAGATCAGATGACAAGATTCTGACCGCACCGTAACTTTTGCATGTGCTTCCGAGCATAGCGGTGACAACCGGTCTGATCACGCTGATTTTATCTATGTGGCTAAATCGGAAACATGTTGCGCTCGTTTAGCCAACTGTTGCCAAACAAGCGTACTAAGTGTGGATCGAGGGGTTGCTCACTCCCAAAAACGATGTACACCAAGTGGCGCGTGCCGCGGTGCCGAGCCGGTGCCGCGTAGCCGTGCCGGTGCCGAGGTTTTTTTTACTTCAAATTACAGTATTGTGATAAAGCACGATTTCTGATGTACATGTAAACAAATTTCATCAGATATTGGCCGAGAATGAAGTCGGCAATGTGTGTTGAATACAAGAGCTAGCAGCTCATATGGTACTTGCAAGGCTGGGTCAGAGGATGAAATTTAGGAATTTGTAAATTCTTGGGTTTCTTGTGTTTAATTATAAGCCATACCCTTGAAATAAGAATGATTGTGGGCCCTTGGAAATCAAGAGAATGATCTGGTGAAAAGTATTTTATTTTTGCACTTTAAGGGCACTAGAAATTCATATGAAAGCAAAACCCTTTAGGCAAAAGTGACTATGGGCTCATGGGGATCACGTAGTTGTATATTTTGCTCAAACTAATGCAACCTATAATACTAATGCAACCTACTTCCGTAATCATTACATATATTTCTAAACCCGGAGACCCACGTTTCGTGCGGTACATTCTAACCCCTCTAACAAAACCTCGCTGATTTTCTCACTTGCCGTGTTTTGGTACCTTCGATGTGTATCACGCTGTCGACGGTTCGAGACGGTTGCGCGACGGTTGTCTGCGAGAATTTTTTCCATCAGGATGCATCGCAATGCAATCGGTTATGCAAATTGTTTCCCTGTTTCGCTAGAAGTCAACGGGTCTCGGAAAAGGCTTAAAACAGCCAAAACAGTAAGTTATTTATTGAAAGCACAGCATAGTTAAAGTATTCAAATACTTTAAAATACTGTAAGTTGAAGAGTGATTAGTGCGAGGGGTCCTTTAAGGGAGCTGGAAATTCATTTTGAAGCAAAACCCTTGTTTCACAAATAATCATGGGCTCATGGGGATCATGAAAATATATGTTTTGCTCCAAAGTATTTTCTGTACTTTGTGGTTATGATGAGTACTTAGGAATGTGGTTGGCTCTATAAAAGAATTTATGAACCAATCTTTTCCTTCCTTGACTACCTACTTAGGCTAACTGGTACATATATTTAGCCACAGCAAGTGCATGAAAATGGCAAAGTTCGAAGCACGAACGTTCAAATAAGCATACCTCTATTGCACTCCCAGAGTGTCTGATGGCACACTCTACAAATATAAAAAAAAGATTGGTCGCCACTGAATTACCTTCACCAGAAGCAAAATATACTGAAGCTGACTCAAGTTTTGGGCGATATTCGATACCGATAACGATATATCCATGTATCGGACAAAATATCGATATCGAAAGTAAATATCGATATGGATAACGATATTTGTTCATTCGTAAAGATTGCAATTAATCCAACATAACCCACACTTATATATACGAAATTGGAGCAATGTGTATTCCGCAATTCCTTTCTTATTTATCCGGAGTTCGAGATGATCCAGTATGCGATATATCGGATATCGATCGATCGATATATCGCACCAAATATCGATATCGAAACGTAAATATCGCTATCGAAAACGATGTTTGTTCATCGTAATTATTGTAAATAATTCGAACTAACCTACACTTATATATCCGAAATTGGACAATATGTTTTCCCTAATTCATTTCTCATTTATTCTGAGTTTGAAATGATCCAAGATGCTATTTAATGAAAATTTGGTTCTTAGATTTTGGCGAAACGAAGCATGGTAAGCAAATATCAATATCGATATATCGAAAGTGAAAATATCGATATATCGATTGTTGAATATCGAAAGCGGAAATATCGATATATCGATTATCTAATATCGAAAGTGAAAATATCGATATATCGAAAAATCCAAGTATCGCCAAGCACCAGTACCAAACCATGGTTGACCACTTTGCGCATTTGGTCAACAGCATCTCCTCATATCTAGTTCAGCTTCTTCTTCGGTTGCAATTTTTCAATAATTCTTTCATTCAAGTACCTTCGTTATTGGGCGCCAGATACCAGATACCAGATGGCGAAGAGTAATCTGCAGAAAATTTGTCCGTGGCCGGAAAAATTGTCGCCGGTGCCGTGCGGTGCCGTGCCGGTGCCGCGGTGTTGCGCCGTTGCCGTACCGGTGCCGCGTCGAGGTGTACACCGGTGGCGGAGAGTGAGCAACCCCTCGGTGTGGATAGTAACTGATCTTCTTCCAGAGGAACATGCAAAGAAGTTATCAGTAACTTTCAACATGAGCCTCTGTGTTAAATTTCTCTAGCGGTGAAATCGCATGTTTATCAGTTACACTTAACACAGGAGCACGTATCCTTGTATATACTTATTTGATGATTCGCAGTCAGCTTGGGCTGAAGGAATATTTATCCTTGTATATAGTATATACTACGAGGAAAGCCCAGAATATAATGTATGCCATCGCCCTTTTATGTGTTATCTTCTCGCGAAAAATATCACTTAAAGCATCATAACATAAATTATTACCGGCTTCGACATAATTACGCATGTATACGTGTTAAATTTTAAACTTCTGACAGTGCGCCCGGGTCATCTGTGATGAAAAGGTTTCACATTTCCGGTGTCGCGAGACCCCCGTCCGTATGTGATAAGTTGCGTTTTTGATGTAAGTTTGGTCGCCGTTCGCTTAATTTCCGTTTCTGAACGCCGTTCACAGTTTTCTTAAGTGTTTTTACGACTCCGGCGATCCTTCCCAGGTCGACGATTCAATCAAACTTCGAACTTGCTAGAGCACGAAGTTCGACGGTCATAGTTTGAAGGACGAAGGAACTGTGACCGGCGACCAAAAACGGTATTTAAATAAAGACCTTTTTTCTTCTTTTTTTTCCGTAGCATCTTTTCTAATTTAAATTATTTTTACATTGTTTATATAAAACAATGAAAGTCATGTTTCGTACTTTTTTTTGGCTACTCCTCCATCCCTCAGTG
This sequence comes from Branchinecta lynchi, assembly GCA_023053575.1. Taxonomy (NCBI): domain Eukaryota; kingdom Metazoa; phylum Arthropoda; class Branchiopoda; order Anostraca; family Branchinectidae; genus Branchinecta; species Branchinecta lynchi. The sequence continues at coordinate 14,278,072 of JAKZAP010000013.1, read as the reverse complement.
ACGTTAATTTTAATCTATTTTTACCCACTTTTAAACTATTTACGTCACTTAACTTTCAAGAATAAAACCCGTATTACGTTTAATTTTCTTCCCCCTAATAACTAAATATGAAATATAAACTCAAGACCTTTGAGGTTGAAATTGACTTCAGACCTTGATCAAAAACGCAACTAATGTTAATCAGAAGTGCAACCAGATCAGCTGATGGCTTGACGATCAATGGTATCTCACGTTTCTGGTGCAGTGGAAGCCCCCCACACTTGCTTTCGCTATGGGGATGTGCATGCACTATGTTATTTTAGTATATTATTTAATTATATATGTGTGCTATATTTTCGGACTCGCCCAACCAACCACGAGAATCAAAGTGAACTTGTTTCCTAACACTCATAATGCCCACGGCTGAAAATGCCCTCAGTTCAGAATGCCCACGATTGAATTGTTGAAGGTGTCCAGACCCGTATAAATATATATATATATCGTCTTAAATATTTATCACATTTTCTACAAATATATGATCCCAGGATGATTTGAACTTCCCTGTGGACAGTTTGAGCCGTCGACATTTTCAACCAGGCCGATTTTAGCCTCCCCTGTCGGCACTTTGGACGGTTTCGGGTTCCTCAACATCAATTGTGGGCATTTTCATCGAGGCGTTGTGTTGTGAGAGTGGTCAATAAGATCGTGGCGATTTTGGGATCTGCCTAACTTATTTCCTCATTTGGGCTGAAAGAATTTGACCTTTTTCCTTTTTCTAAATTTTTCACTGTTCTGGAAAAAGGCAAGTTTCTGATGGCAATCGTAAAGACGGTTGAAGTTACTTACGACTAATTGCAAGGACAAATAAGAAGCAGAACGTCCGTTTCCCGATCTCTGCGAGTCGAATAGATTCCCGATGCAAACCAGCGGAGATACGAGGAACAACTATATCGCAGTACATCCCCGGAGATGGTAAGTCGAGAACATACAGACTATTGGTTGTCTAGCATTGTGACGCGCTGCAGAGGCGGGTCATACACGCCTGCTACGGTCTTTTCCTCTCAAACGCGCAGGGGCGAAGAGGGAAGTATCTTGCTCACCGACTAAGTCCGTGCTTTCCTGCAAGGTGATGCAGCTGCAGCTGCCGCTTCAACCAAGAAGAAAGTGAATCCGAACACAAGCGATGCGGCAGCGCTATTGCAACAAAAACGATGCTCTGATAGACGGAACAGTTGTGACTGAAGGGCAGAAGATATGCCAAGAGGATAGGTCGGAAATGTTGAACTGACGCAAAAATGGCTATCACCACGGTCATGAAAAATTAGGTGTGGGCTAGTTTGACTGCGCGGAAGACAGTGATATCTGATAATCTTGAGGGTAGTCTAGCCTTCGCAATTTAGCCAGCTAAAATGAAACCCCTCACCTCACACAGTACACGGCGTGATTCACTGTATTCTCACTGAAGACCTGTTCTGATAGAAACACAGGACCTATTTTGCTATAACTTATTTACTGCAAGTCCCGTCAGTTCGGACAAATAAGAAGCAGAACGTCCGTTTCCCGATCTTTGTGAGTCGAATAATTCCCGATGCGAACCAGCGGAGATACGAGGAACAACTATATCGCAGTACATCCCCGGAGATGGTAAGTCGAGAATATACAGACTAGCTGTGCTCAGTTTTTATCGGGGTATCCACAGTCGGTGCATCGGACCAAAGACCGGGTTTCTATGTACTTATTAGTTCTTGCTGATTACTACTGTTACTTATAAATGCCTTGAGTTCAAGCTGACTCTGAAACCCTGAAGATCGACGCCTGACGAGGACCCGTGAAGCATCGTAGCTGACGTATCCGTTGTACGCATTGTTTGAATATACTAGTACTTACTACTACTGTTCAGAAATGTAGCACGTGAATACCATTAGGATAAAATTTACCGGAACAGTGAATAACCGATGTTATTATAATCACGATATTCTGATGATAATCATAATCTGGTCTGCTGAAGAACAAAGCGAATATTTCCCTTTCCGGGTTGACACTAAACAACTATTAACGGAAGAACAAGTGGTAAAAAAAAAAAAAAAAAAAAAAGAGTAGACGGATCAAATACGAAGGTAATTGTGTTTGAAGTAATTGGACATATTTCACTTTTATTTATTTATTGAGAATACAGAAAATTAACAAGGTACTTCATAACAGCAAAAAATGACAGACACTTCATAGCAAGGTACCTTTTCTACCAAAGAAAATGACCCCCGCCCCCGCTAAACATGCAGACTGAACGTTCGCCGAAAACCGACTACTTTGCGAACCGAACAGAGTCACTGGGATGTGAAGGGGGGGGGGGGGGGTGAAACCACATCAGCGGTTTCCGATACTAATGTACACTCGACCAAAAATGAAAAATCCGGATACGCATGCTTGTTCAACTGAATGGATGTAAGCAGAGGCGTTACTATCCAAAATGTTGGGGAGGGGGGGGGGGGGGGGGGGAGGGGGGAGGGGGCTAGGTATTTACCGACTGGGTGGTCATTTTTACCGACTGTTTTTGCAGAAAAACGACTGATTTTCAGAAAACTCGACTATTTTTAAGAAAAACTCTACTGTTTCGATAAAAAAAACCGAATGATTTTCATGAAAACATCGATCATTTTACGAAAAAATAAACTATTTTTACGAGAAACAGCGGCGCTTGGCGTCAATTCGGTTATTTTTTAGCTACAGCATTGGGGGAGGGGGGAAGGGGGCGTCCCCTGGACGTAAGTGACAATACCGACGAAGAAGATCGGATAACTTTACAATGATGCCCCACGACGCCTTGATGAGATGGAATTCTAATTTTAGCAAAGACACGTCTAAATTCCCTGCGAAGTTAACACATTTACTGAGATCAATCACTTTGATCTTTTAAGATAATTACGTGAAGATGTGATGACCCTAGAAACTACTAGATCACGTTAACCTACTTCCTATGAGTTACTACAAAACGAGATCCACAATGACCTGATATATAAACAGTCTATGAGATTCTACGAAAGGAGTATAGAGAGACTGCATCTTAGCCAACGAAAACGGATCTGACCTACGCCCGGAAACTGCTGCGAGATATTTTGTGACAAAAGTTTGAAATCTTCAGGATCTCATTTTAACTGGACTCTCCCCAATACCCTCGATGAAAAATTCTTTGACTGTGTAGTTGTATGGTAGTTGTACGAAAAAGTTGCATTTATTGATATGTAGTAGTATGGAATACTTGGGTTTAACATGCCTATGTTAATCTTAAGTAGTAGTATCCGATAGCATCCAATCTTGCTGTAGTAGCATCCAGTTTGCTAATAATAGCGTGCAGTGGCAACAGTTGCCACTGCATGCTACTTTTTGGTACAACTCCATACGATTAATTCTCGAAAAATTTTCAGCGGGCCGTACGTAGTTAAAAATCAAGAAAAACATACAAGTTTAGAGTATTGACCAAACGCCGATGATTTAGTCTCAAATCCGACAGAGAGATTGCACTCTCTCCGTCTATCAGACGAATATGCAAAGGGGCATACACAAATAAATAATTTAAAACTGTCAGGCACAGAACTTCCGACTCGAGGCTGAATGATCGAAAGCTGGGAACTATTATAAGCCAGTTATTGGAAACGTTTGTCTGGCTCTTTGTAAACTGTATGGTCACATTTTTTTCTATAAAAAAAAGTCATTATACAAAGAACAAAGTTTCAGACTGATATTACCAACAAATTACAGGCTCACAATGATCACCAAACGCCGACGATACAGTCTTAAAGCCGAACGTCCTCTACCTCCTAATTTTTTAAATTATTTGTTACGCCCTTTAGATGATCGTGCATAAATACTTTTTCGTCGGATAGGGTGCAATCTCTAGACTTCAAGTTAAACTGTTTGTTTTTCTTCCTTTTTCACGATGGTGTAAAAATATCCGTTTTCGTCGGGAAGGCTGCGATTTCCAATGCAACCTCTCTACGCAACGACTCCCACTGACTACTGATTATAACCAGTGTTGCCACTTTTCTCTAACGGAACCTGTAACATTTGGAAGCAAAACCCTGTGGCATTCTGGCGCCAACAAAATTCGCTCCTTTTTTTTTTAAGTATTCGTTACAAAATCTTGGATTCCGAGGTTTCAATTTGCTCCCATAACGGGGGCTAATATTCGTAAAAAAACAAACCAATCCTTTTTCCGGAAAAGAGCTACTTTGAAATTGGCCAAAATGCTTTGAAATCGAAGAATTTGTGACATTTTATGACTACGATTTCCTGTGAAACATTTTTCACAGCTGTGAATCTGGGCAGAAGTCGAAAACCTTTGACAAATCGCAGAATTCTCCGATCAGTGGCAACACTGAGTATAGCGGTCTCAGATGGCCTACAAGGCTGAGGAATGCGAGAGTTCTTGTACTGTAGACAGGCTATCACTTTGTGAAGACGAGGCGCAATCACGAACCGTTATCACTAGGACAGCTATAACACTAGGACTAGGGATAAATTGAATATTATCAGACAAAATTGCATCTAAAAAACAGATTCACATGGAGGTAGCCAGAGGAAATGCAAAGGCTGACCCGATTTCTTTGAAACCGAGCCGAAGTTTGTACCACATATCACTTTTACGAACATATTTTACTAACCCTATGGCAGTCATGGAGTACTACGAAGGAAATACTACTGGGTAGATTTGGGAATATACAAACTCAGCCCGCAGTTTCGGGTTTAACAAACGACCAATAGGGATGGAGTACGTGTTTGTCTTCTTTGCCATCTTTATGAGGATGGTCTGGATCATTTTCTTTTCAGGTGCCAGAGCTTTCGCATTTAAGGGGTTCATTATTTTCTGGGAATGGTGGACTACTTCTTGGTATTTTACGCTCTACGTCACCAAGAGTGAGTGTTTCTTTCGGTAATTTTGTGCAAAAAGCAGTCGAGTTGAGAAGTGTTGTTTCTTAGTTTGTTATTTTGTTTAATTTCCTATGAGCTATTTGTTTTTCCCGTATATGGCCTTTGGGTTTTTCAATACAGATATATGTATACATTATATACACCGCATCAATCGGGACTACCTAGAAGTGTCGTGTCACACATCTTTCCCCATTTCCGGACACCTTAGCAAAAGAGGCCACATATGACACTTGTGTGCTCAGTTGTTAGCTGCGAACGTGAACTATCTGATCATATGTTTCAGCGATGAAACGAAAATCAACTTGAAAGACGGGCTACTTACAGCATTGCTATGTTAGGAGACAAGGTGGTCCAAAATGTAGTTAGAAACTTGTGCGTTGATGAACTTAGGCTACTATCGAAAAAGTTTTTTAAGTACCGAAAGTCGAAGTCTTGTTCGTTGGTGAACTCACATAGAACACAAAATGGATTAAAGTCAGTCAAAGTTCAGGAAAATTGGCGCAAGATTTCTGAGCTTAATTATGACCGCACATATTTCACACTCTTATTCTTTTATGTTTAGTTGACATACTATTGTAGCACCAGTAGGTTTTGAGGTTTCTATGATATTTAGAGCCGCTACTCTCTCGGTATTCTCTTGAAGCATAAGCTGAGCTGCTTGTTTATCATGTTATTTATGACCGTTGTAGCCGTATATACGTAGGCCTATTAGTTGTGTGCTCATTTATATCCATGACTATACCGAACAAATTTGGCGTGAGCCACGATCAGTTTTTGGCGAATAAAGTGATTTATCTATCTATCTATCTATAAATCGGCCTTATTCCACTTCAGCGCTCCAAGTGGACTAGTTTCTGTTAGTCCTCCATCCCATTGTCTCATAATTAACACTTGTGTAGATATAGTAAAAGTCGGTCTACTACTGAGGCATATGCAAAACCTCTCCATTACCTGGGCAGCAGATTGCATATTTTCTACTCATAAATCTGTGAGTCTATTTTACTATGTCTGTCAGTAAGTGCTGATGGTGAGGCATAGGGGGATTAATAGAAACTAGTCCGCTTGGAGGTGCTGAGCGGGAATATAAGGAATTACCATTTCTGTGGTCGGAATCACGCAACACTCCCAGTGTGTCAGCCCGAGTGTTATCCAGAATGGCTAAAGGTGAGTCTTCACCTTCCGGAATCTGGGTTCCCAGATTTTTCGAGATTTTTTTGAATTTCTTCTGCGATACTTAAAAATTCCGGAAATCTGGAAGTTCAAAAGCCCCTTTTTTTTGGGATTGTTTTGATATACGTTTGGACCGGTTCATACTCGAGATGCAATTTACAGAGGACGTCAAAGAATAATCTGGAGGGCCAGATTCCGAAAGTTCCGAGAGGTGAAGACCCGACTTAACCAGGTAGGGGTGCTGTCATGTTTCCGGAATATCCATGCAACCAAGCGGCGGTCTAGAGTCCAGAGCGTAGTTCCATCGTCCTAGCACATCTGGAAGTACCCTATCTTGCGATCACCGGAATCCCAGACCCCCCCCCCCCCCCTCCCCCATCCATGTTACCTATATGCTGCTATGAATAGCATACGTATAAAGGGTTGCAGCCCATCTGACGAAAGCGGAAAGGGGCAAAGACAAACATAACATTGTTTTTAGGCCCAGTCGGTAATTCAGTATAAGCCGTCGTGCTTTATGTGGATGGGTTGTATTTTCCTTTTACTACACTGTCACCTATATATATATATATATATATATATATTCCCTATTTTTAAAGACACAGAGGCAAACGCCTTTTTGTGATACAGTATATTATTATTACTAATGGAAGAGAAGATCTCTTTTAAAAGGAAAGGCAGTTGAAAGTCTTTGTGAATAACCAAGTCAAGAACAACATATCATGGGTTCTTGATTAAACAACCATTATTATTATTAAATCGGGGCGAAAATCTCTCTATTCAAGGATAGGCATGAAATGCCGTTGTGAATGACTAATCCGTGGATAACGTAAAATGGGCCATTGATTATACAAAGACAAACTAAACTGTAACGTCTGTTCCCGGATGCTAAAGACCTAATGCTGAGAACACACAAGAAAACACAAAAATATCCGACGCTACTTCACAACCATCCTTTATGCACATTGTCAGTAGGCATATTCTGCATCTGACAACTTCAAGTAAAAAAAAACTCTCAATTTTTAGCAGCTGCGATACCAAAGAAATTGGTAAAAAAAAAGAAAAAAAAGAACGAGCTTACTTCATTAACCCTTCTTCACTAGACACTCTGGCTCGTCAGGGATTTCCAAGCCGTTACTCTTGTTCCCATCTTGCAAGGATTGGTTGGAATAAACATGTAACGCGTTTAACGTCGGAAAGTACTGATGAGCGGGCGGGGGGTTTGCGAACTGTTCCGGAAACCCACGGACGAACTGCGGAGTTGGCAAAAAACTCTGGAACTGGGACTGGACGGCGAAAGGCGAAACGCATGCGCGATTTCCAAAGTCCCCGACGTAGAAATTAGGGGGTGAGAAGGGGAAGGTTACATCACCAGAGCTCGGGCCTGGCGTTGGGTTGGACGGATCTGCGTACAGCGTCGGGGCACCTGACTTCCTGTATGCGATGGTGTTATCCGGGTTGGCGTTGCGGTACTTTTTCCGAGCGGCGCAAAACCAGTTGGAAATCTAGAAAATGGCGTATATGAGGCGGAATAAATTTACTAAAATTCATTTCCTCCATATTCCGTTTCGAAATTGGGATATTTTTTTTTATTTCGATCCGAAAATAGTACATTCGGGTCCAGGAGTAAATGCGAAGGCACTATACCATTTGCTTTATCGAGATCACTCAATCTCAAAAGCGCTAGTTGAAACCCAGACTCTTGCAACCTTGAAATCTTCTAGCGGCAAGATTCAATAGTACAAGGTTGGGCGATGTCAAAATAGCTCTCAGCCGACAAAATCCAAGAAAAACAATAGGATTCAGGCGGCGTATGACTCAACAATAAAACAAACGGCTAAATATTTTGCTGTGTTTATTTATTTCAATACTCCCCATATTTCCAAGATAAAGTCCGCTAAGATAAAGAATACTATAGAACTGACAGAGTAATTGCTCAACCGGCGATATAAGTAAAAACGCTTGTTCTTCTGTCAATTTTAGTTTTTTTGTGTCTATTTCAGTTTTTGTTCATTATCTGTATTCCGCTATTCTTTCTTTTCAGTGGGTTATGATAATAAATAAATGATTAATTAAGCTTCTGTTCTTTGTGAATATAGCAGGATTTTAAGTAGGAAAAAATCAGAACAGATACAGTTGTGTTGATAACAGTCCTCCTCCTCGCACGGTAATGTTTTATCCCCCATGTTAGCCATATAAATAGTCTGCTAATATATGAGTAATTAGTTATTTATTTTCTCTAAACTGAGGAAGAACATAATATAATATATAAACAAAAGTATACCTAGACGAACTGGTTCATTCCCATCATCCCTCCAGAAGCCCATTACGGGCGGGCCTCCCCTAGGTTAAAGTTTTCGGGAAGGTGTAATAGACGCAACACATCTGAGCCTCGTTTTTGTTGCACGCTGCAGGTCCAATTCTCGGCCACTTCCGGAATGATTCTTTCTACATCCATTTTTGCACTGCAGTGCTTCCGAGGAAGTCGGCAACGCTTCTCGAGAATCACGGACTTGCTCTCCGACTAAGTCCGTGCTTTCCTGCAAGGTGCTGCAGCTGCCGCTTCAACCAAGAAGAAAGGGAATCCGGATTGCAACAAAAACGATGCTCTGATAGACGGAACAGTTGTGACTGAAGGGCAGAAGATATGCCAAGAGGACAGGTCGGAAATGTTGAACTGACACAAAAATGGCTATCACCCCAGTCATGAAAAATTAGGTGTGGGCTAGTTTGACTGCGCGGAAGACAGTGATATCTGATAATCTTGAGGGTAGTCTAGCCTTCGCAATTTAGCCAACTAAAATGAAACCCCTCAGCTCACACAGCACGACGTGATTCACTGTTTTCTCACCGACGACTCGTTCTGACAGAAACACAGTACCTATTTATCTGTACCTTATTTACTGCAAGTCCCGTCAGTTCCGACAACCTTTCCTTTTCCTGCCGATCCGGGTAGGGGTACAGATGGTGTACCATGAACCAGTTAAACAAGACCTACAAAAAGAGAACAAGAACTCAGAAATACTACTGCGGGAACATCCGTATTTCCATTCTGGCGAAAGTGGCACCTCTGCTCCTGCTACGCAATTTCCTCACTCGAATGGGCGAGTTACGTTTTTCAGACAATTGTGTTTCCACTGAGTTTAGTAAAAAGTGTTTTCAATTGCCAGAGTCAAACACTTTGTTACTGTGTTTATGTTAAAAGCATTTTAAGCCTCCGTGTTATCCGCGGATGGATATCGATTATACAGAAGACGCAACTCTCCCGAATAGCAAATTATGTTACGTGTTCAGACGTTAGACTCAAAGAGTAAACACGGTAGGATGAAAATGGGTATTTGCACATGGGTGTTAAACTCATTGTTGTCTGAAGCGCAACTCTGTTTAGCGTACCTGTAATTGACGGACTCTCAGGTCACTGAGAACTCGAGATATCAATCAGGTATATGAACCGGTTTAATATTATAATAAAAAATTAGCACAAAAAACCCTGAGGCCACGGCAATGATGGTAACAAAAATAAAATAAGACAGCACTTAAATAAAAATAATCAACGGAGCTACAGAACGAAAGAAAACTTCTTCAGTAGGTCAAAGCTACCTTCAGGAAACATGAAAGCACGAAATACTATAAGCGCTACTCATCCAGACTGCTATTTATTCTGCTTACGCTTCCCCTGACAGACCCTCCGCCCCCCCCCAAACAAAATCAGAGGAGACTTTTTGTCAAAAAACTTGGCTTTTTAAGCAGATACTGAGTTCTTCGTTTAGTATTACCAGTTGTCTTTCGCCAGACCTGATGAAGGTTACGATCATACTTCTATTAAAGAACAAGTGCGGTGATCTCATAAGTATCGATAATTACCGCCCCATTGCTATTACAACAGTTTTTTCGAAGCTGCTCGAGCATTTGTTGTTGAAACATTCTATTTATTTTTTAAAGACATCTTCTAATCAGTTTGGTTTTAAACAGAAGCATGGCACCGATTTTTGCATTTTTTCATTTAAGCAAACTGTGTGTTATTATCTGGGTCTTGGAAGTCCTCTTTTCACTTGTTTTTTAGATATACGTAAAGCTTTCGGCCGTGTTAACCACGAATTGTTGTTTGAAAAGTTACGAACAAGGGGTATGTCAAAGCTGCTGGTTGATTTCCTTTCAAATTGGTATGTTCAACAGGAGTTCCGTGTGAAGTGGGGGTCAAAAATGTCCGCTCCTTTTCATGCTGCTAACAGAATTAAACAAGGGAAAATTATTTCACCTCTTTTATTTAATGTTTTTACAGATGACCTTTGCAAACAATTAATGGAGAGCCGTGTAGTGTAGGCTGTAACATCTCTGGTGTGTTTTTGAACTCGATCGCTTACGCTGACGACATGGTTCTAATGGCGCAATCGGCGAACGCATTAAATCTTCTGTTGAAGATTTGCGCAAATTATGCAGCGACCCATGACATTATTTTCAATTCTGCGAAGTGCAATTACATGATTTTTATCCCGAAACAATTTAAATTCCTGATATTTCCGGCTATTCGACTTAGTGATTTTGTTTTGAAGACGGTGCACAAAGTGAAGTACTTAGGTTGTTTTTTAGACGATGACCTGTATGACAATTCAACAATTTCGAGTCAGTATCGGGGTCTTTACGCGCGTGCGAACCACTTAATTCGTAATTTTAAATTTTGTACTGTGTCGGTGAGAATTATTTTATTTAAGACGTATTGCACGCAACTATACTGTCTCCCACTTTTTGATAACTATCTTGAGACGAGGATGCGTAAACTAAAAGTTTATTTTAACAATGCGTTCCGTCGTCAAATGTTTTTAGAAAATGAAACTGAATCTTTTGATGTTATGAGACGGAAAGCGATAGTTAGTTTTGTTGCAAGGTCAGAAGTTACCGAAAATCCACTTTTAAAGGCAATTCACGAGAACAGAATGCCGTTCCGGCCATTTCTACCGACTTTTCCGTCGACTGTGTTATTGCCCGGAACCACCGAATGGATAAAAGCATTGTATAAGTTTAGTAAATAAAAGTCCTGTGTTAGTGTAATTTTATTACGTGATGTGTAATATCACGAATTAGATAAATTGATTGATTGATTGATTGAACGGTGATACGAGCCAGCGAAAAAAAATTAGGTGGTGACAAATTTAGATAACAGTTCAAAGAAGAATCCTTTAGCCTACCTTTTTAACAGCTGGTGAAATAGCTGCCGACCATCTTGGCTTTGGAACACAACCATCAGACAATGTTTCTTCACCATCCTTTCGTCCCTTTGAACATGCCTTCGACTTTCCACGACGTTTCCCGCCAGTCTCCGGGAGTGACTCAACCGTCGAACTAGGAACTGAGACCGACTGAGACGGCTGAGTGGGAAGACGAAAAGCAGCAGCAGAACTTCGCGGTGGAAAGATCTGCGCAACCAGGTCAGGCGTAAGAAGGCTCAAACTAGATGCAGCAGCGCAGTCATTGCGCATACTTTCTTGCATGGTAGCTACCATTCTCCGATGGTCCATGAGGCTATCCTCCGTCCGACTCACGTACTGGAAAGTGGGAGTGAAGACGTCTATGTAGCTTTGGCTCAGGTCCATGTAGGTCTTGTTATCCCACCTCGAATATGCTCTAGTGGCTGGGATACCGAACGAAGAACAATGTCCTGAGGACTGTTGGAGAAAGAGGCGTTCCTCGCAACCATCTCTGCATGAGGCCATGTGTCTATTCGGGTCAGAATGGGACCTTTCCTGCTGGTCACACAACAAAGCATCCTCATAATGGTTGTTCACTTGAAATGGCATACTACTCCAATCACACGCAGCGAATCTACTGGTAGTGGGTGGGGACAAGAACAGATCAGGTGACGCTTTCGGATCTTCAGTTTGTGATTGAGTCAGTTCATTCGCTTCCGGTCTAGTCCACCCAGAAGCTGCAATACCCTCAGAGGGATGTTCTGAGACAGTTTCTGCATCAATCATCGATGACAAACTGGTGTCCCCTTTAAGCTGATCGCTAAATAGTGGGTAAGACATTATCTTCTTGCTAATTCTTGCTGCTTCTCCTTGCTCTAGGTCAGCTTCTTTGCACACTTTTTCATCCACTTGGTCCGACCCAGAGGCTTCATCCTTTGCCTCCCTAAAAGAAAAATGACATCACAACTTTATTGGATTTCCAGGCATCGATCTTAGGTGTGATGTTTGTTGACAAATTGATCGTTTTGTGGGGTCAACTTGATGCTGTGTGGTCCTGCAAACCAAAAGCAACTTGCAATATATGCCACTCTGAATGCAAAGGTATTTTTTTTACCTAAAGATATTGTCATAACTCCTGTCTTTTCAAGCATTTCTGTTATTCCTGCACCTTAAATCGTCACGATCGCAGGTCAAACAGAAGAAAGGACAGTAAGCCATCTTTGTTTTCAGCATCTTAGGCCTAGCAAACTGAAAAAGGTTGACTTCGACCACGAAAGGTAGATGGCGCTGTTACTGGTCCAACTCTTATTGGCTACAGAGACTTACCAGGGTGCCAAATTACAGAGCAAGGTGTAACTGAGTTGGGGCAATAACAGTAGAGTAATTTACGGAATGATATGGAGTGCATTGCGCTTCTAAAGGAAGCGACTGAGTGTTCCCAAGGTAAGTTAGGATAATTGCTCTAGAGCCACAGAACACACCAATTGTTAATTTCGTGACGCGACCAAAAAACAGTCCGAAAAAATAGCCTAAAGAGAAAATAACCACAGTTAAGATGCAGCAGATTCACTTCCTTTGCACAAGACTAGTACCTTCTAAAACTTTTGCACCCCCCCGCCCCCCCAGGCGAAATGACGCTTGATTATAGACCCTGAGAAGAAACAAATCATTACATGCATGGTTCCGAGCCTCTGCATGGTAAGTAGAAGACCAGTCCTTACTCCTGACCAGAATGTGGCTGGGCTGCTTTTCATTCTTACTGACTCTTCTAAACACTGTATTACTTATCCAGTAGCAAAACCCCATCTTCAATAGTCTACTCTACCATATGCAAATCAAAGTTTGCTCATTTTATGCGAATTCCGACCACTGCTTACGCAACAGCCCCAATATCTAAATAACAAAAGACACATGGACGATTATGAATACTAACCTAGCCTAATGGTTGGTTAATCATTACTTTATCCCAACAATGTAATCATCTCCATTTTCGCAAATAATTTCGTTTTAGTAGTTTACAGACCCATCCTACTGAAGGCCCCCGTACTCAGCAAATAATATAAAACCACACCAAGACGATCCAAGCATCACGGAAATTTCCCCGACCTTATTTGGTAAACAAGGTAAAACGGTAAACAATAAGTTGCTGATCAGGGCATCACACACACTGTTCAGATAAATATATAGCTGCAAACAACACTAGGCCCTGCAAGAGTGTCACAAATTCACAATCAATCACCAACACACAGTTGATTTCCCCTCACTGAATCAACAAAATCAGATACCAACTTTTACCTTTTAAATGGGAGAGATGTGCTGGGTTGATATTCCATTCCGAAAAACTCGGTATCTGGAACTCAGACTCAATATAAATTTGAGAGTGAACACAGAAATAAAAGTAAAGACTCAAAGCTAGATTGGTGATTGAATTAAAGAACCATCTTGTCCAATAGCCTGTATAACTGTACAGGTTGGTTAAGTTTCACTACATTATGCCAAGAATATCATCCAACTGGGAGATCTCGGTTTGAAGCAGTGATGGCTATTACTTCTCTTTAATACATTTCTCCTAAGAAAGACAGAATAACTATATAAACTACATTGCAAACTTTGCAAATTCCAACCATATTTGGATGTCCTCGATCCCACTGTAAATTGCACCTTACTCCCGTGTACTGCACTGGACTTCACTGAGAGGCTGCACCAATATCCCCATGCAAATGTTATTATTTATCAACAATTTCTTTCTTGTAATTCTAATGTTTGTCCTGCAGATGAATGAATGAATGATTTATTTACCCATTTGAACATAAAGTGTCACAAATGGAGTATAACAAAGGAAAGAAAAGAAAAAAAAGGATCACACTAAACTAAAAAAAAAAGAAAGAAAAGCTAGCACAAATAGCCTACTCCAAAAAATGCCTGGTTTTACCAATGGAGCCTGGATTACCAATCATGTTTGGTGTAGTAAATTTGTTTTTTCAGCATGTAGACAATATGGCAAAACTCAACATTTCTATGGCCAAAGGGCACTTTGGGCAGTGGTTGTTCTGGAGCTCAACTTACTGCTCATTTCCATTTCAAAGCCTAGTATGACATTCCTCAAATTCACGTGACTTATTTCCCACTAAACTTGACTGGATGTGAGTTAATAGCTATCTTAAAAAACTGCTCAGATAGTTAGCAAGGAGTCAGAGCTCGTTGCAAAACCTCAAATCTGTACCATTTCTATGGTCATTTCTAGTATTTGCATTTTTTTTACTCTAGTTGCGGAGATACAGCCTGAGTTAGGTGACTGTAGCCTAGTATACCCTTAACTATTGCACATTCCGAAGGTCCAGGGGTTTTCTTTGGGCTGCTATGGAATGGTCTACAGAAGGGGTTCAACTGTTATTTAAATTTCTTAGATTGTCAAAACATGAACCATCCTAAGCTCTCAAAACATAGGTTTTGTAGAGCTGATATTTTTAGCCTGTCCTGGTATTTAAACAGGACAGGAAAGGCCTGACAGTGTTTTTTTTTTAAACTTTGTGATGATAATCTGAAATCCACAAGAAAAACTGCACTGTAGCAAGACACACACTCCAACACCAGAAACATATTATTCAGTAACTTTCCAAGCCGAATGTTCAACTGTGGGGCTCATACCGATCTACCAAATATCCCTTCTATTTAGAAGGGTTATGCCATATGCTGTTTGCGGAGGCAGACCCAAGGCCAGGGTCACCCTATCCATGATAGTCCATAGCTATGCTAGATGCTGGGAAGGCTACTCTAAATGGCCTAAAGTTACGTCAATAAAATACTGAATGAATGAATGAAATTTACTACCCATTTTTAAGACAGAAGTCACAAATACAGGAGGGTGCACAAGGTTCCAACTTTTCAAGCAGGAAATTCTGAATGACCTAGGATCTGTTTTGGATTGCACAGAAGTTTCCTTGTAAGGTTTTCAGGCCAAGTAAAAGTTTGAGGTTATATAAATTTGATGTTGCATCCTGTACACTGTACACAACATTCAAAATCCAACACAAGCTTTTAGTGTTAATGGTTAGGCTATTCATAGTTTGAGTGTTCAGAAGACATTCTAGGGACCTAGGCTAGGCCTAGCCGTACAGGAGGGCTGTCCAACCTCATATTTATATAGCCTAACTCTCGAGCTTGGCCTGAAAAATACTACCATCAAATTTCTGAGCAGTCCTAAATTTACCCTAGGTCATTCAGGGTGTCTTTCTTGACAGTTAGGACTGCAATGATCTTTCCTCTTAACTTTTCTAAGGCCTAACTTTTCTCTTGCATTCCACCATAGTGGGTTGAATCAGGATGCAGGTTTCAGTGCTCCAGCATTATTGGGCTTTATAACTTTTGTAATTTGTCTGGGCCTCCATCAGCTCTGACCTAATCCTATGGGTATGGGCCATGGCCATGGATGGGAGCCATTCATTACAGCCTAAGCAGAAACAAGGAAATAGTGGTGGACTATATTTTCATTCATTTCTTAATCAAAGATCTGGTTTCCATATGAATTTCCTATTTTGCTCTCCTCTACAGGATTGCCATAGGCCTATCAAAAATATTTATAGAGTGCTTTTGGCCCAAAATAGAGAGTGAACTGGAAATGAAATCTATTTTCATGATATGTTCACTTTTGATCAGAATCGCCTCTGTAAGAATGATAAATATTAATTTTAGTTTCATGAAAAAAACTTGAAAGTCGGTTCTGGTCGGAATCCCTGCTGCAAAATGACACATTTTGTCATTTTTTTTTAATAGAGGGGTTTTTATGTCCTACGTAGGACAAGAGTGAGAAAAAAAAACGAGTGACAATTCACACTATCATGTGGCAATCCTACTCCCCTATGATCTGATCTGCCACTGCAATGACCTCATCATGATTTTGGCTCAGAAATGTCACACAAAAAAATATCAGACATTGTTTTTCCTTGTTTGTAGGAAAAACAAGGAGATAAGGATAATCATCAAAAGTGCAATAGGTGGGTATGATTCAATGTAAATTTATTTCTGTGTTCAATGATCAACCAAGCCACGCCAGTAACCTCGTTTTTAATCAGTTTGAAAACTACGCAGAGCATTGGCGAATTTGAAGAAAAGAACAAAAATCAAGTTTTATAGATGGCGTTTTGATATAATAATCTGGCACAAACTTTCTGACAGGTTCGCTATTTACTCAATGAGTATTGATTTATTTAACCCAGCGGCAACTGTCATTAGCAATAAAGGAATATATTTTTGGGAACTCGCATAAATAAACATTTGTCAGAAGTCAAGGTTAGTATTTTGTTTGAATACCATCCTTCTTTTGTGAGATGAGCTATTTTTTTCAGATCAGCCATAGCTTGGCATTTCTTTAAGTTGTATAGAAGAGGTACAGGAGGGGTAAGCAATCCAATTCCAACCTCAAATTTACATGAGGGTGATGCTACTTGATGTTATAAATCTTCGTAAGCGTCTTGTAAGTTATGAAAAAAACCTCTAGAAGGCATATTAACTGCTGACAACTTACCATAAAATCATGATAAATTATAGCCTAAATGTCAAAGTATAACTTCTGTTCTTTTGCTTTGGGTTGTGTCATGATCAAGGTCCTGTTTCATCGATCAACCTAGTATTCGCATGGAAGTGGATAGGTCATACAGTGAATTACTACCATGTTTGTGCCAGGTTTACAGTGTTTGTATAGTATGAGTAGGGGTACTTGACCACCTGGCCTGACTTTACACTACCTCAATTTTCGCCGCAAAATTGTTGAAATGAAATGTAGGCTAGGTGCTGCTCTGACAGTCAAGTGGCAAAATATTGCTTTTTTTTTAATAGTCATGTGTCCAAAAATATTCAGATTCTGTGCCTTTTCTCTGTTTTTGAAGCTGCTTTGAAAAAAGATTATCTGGCTATTGAATTTGCTAACTATACCTTTTTCATAATTTTTAGTGAATCGAGGTAAGGTTAGAATGGATCTTGTTTGAAAAGGAAAATATGTTTTAATTAGAAACACTACTCGGCAATAGCGCACTCTCCCTATGAATTCAGCTTACAACCGTTGTAATAATAAGTTGTAACATATCAATTGAGATGGTTTTTTAATGAAAATTATTGAATTCGCCATTAACTTCCTGGCACCAATGGTTATCACAAAGAACCAGGAACATACTATGCAGTCAACAGTATTGCAAACCAGAAAAGTAGTGATAGACACTGCAACAGATTACTTCACTGCTTGAAGATTTACGAGGCTGTCTTTTCGCTTGTAAACTAAGTAGCTTTTCGGGGGTTCAAAAGCTTAGCACCTACGAGTTCGTAAAGTTTGTCTGTCCGTCTGTTACCATGATAAATCTCGAAAGTGTTGAGATATTTTGTTGAAATTTTGTATTAGGATACGCTGGATCAAAGTACAGGTGAAGTGGATGCCCTAAATTTGCTGCTTCTCTGTCCGAACGAAATCCAACAACTGAGTGGAAGGTAGTGGTCAGCGTAAATTTGTGATACGCCTCAAAAAGCGAACAGATGCATGGGCCTTAGAAAGTGCTCGGATTTGATTGATACTTCCCAAGATGTTCAATTTATCTACGTCGGACAACAGTGTTGCAAGGAGGTCTCAAAAATATTGTAATATGAGTAGGGGCTGAACGGATAGAGTGATTGGGATAAAACTTGAAAGGTACAAAACTCATGGGACCTAGACCTGTAATTTGAGGCCCAAACCGGATCTGACGTCTGTTGGATGAAGGTGGGGCTGAGGGGTACCTGACCAGTAGGACCACTTGAAATTTTTCAGAAACAGTTGTTTCAGTGATGCTTGATCCTTTTTTAGACGCGGATGCAAGATATATGCCATTGGCCCATTTATGTGTCAGAACCTCTTCTTGCCATTATGGTAGTGCTGTGGGGGGATTAGGGTGGGTCCTGGAAATTTTTTTAAACGCTTAGGGACCAAATGGGTTGAGAGATTGAGATAAACTTGGCAATACTGTGCCCATGTGATCTAGTTGTGTTATTCAGATTTTCTGGCCTGACCCAACCTCGGAGGAAAACCTTCGAGGAAACAAGTTTGCCGGTGTGGTTGGTTTACCGTCAAGGAACAGTAAGAAATGAAGGATACCAACGAGAATATTCCACCACATCAAAAAGTCTCTCACTGACGAATATTTCACAAAGACTGAATTTAACAACAAGATTTGTATCCTTTCCGGAAGTAAACAGACCGAAAAAAAGAGTTCCCATTTTACCTACAAGACTTTCCCCAGTCATTGTACCGAAAAAGGAAAAACAACAGATTTCAGGGTCTCAATCCGATCATCGGCTTGATTTACCGACAAGGCTTTTTTCGGGATCATCTCCGCACCAACAAAAAATTCTGATTTCTAGACAAGAAGCTACCTGATTATCAACAGAGCTGCTGTCGGTATCAGAAACGGTATTAGGAATGTGTTTTATCAGAGCTCTTGCCAGTACTGAAACCAGAATCTGTGCACCGTCTCCGCACCAACAAACCTGGCCAATTTCCAAACAAGAAGTTTCCTGATTTTCCTAAATAGCTCTTGTCAGGACTGAAAACGGAATCCGTGCACCGACAAATGTTGCCAATTTCTCAACAAGTTTCAGGATTTACTGACAGAGCTTTCGTCGGTATCAGAAACGAAATGAGGAGAGTTTTCGTCAGAGCTCTTATCGGTATCAAAAGTCAAATCTATGCACCGTCTCCCCACCGAGAAACGCTGCCGATTTGCCAACCTGAAGTTTCCTTGCTTACCGACAGAGCTTTTTTCGGTACCAGAAACGGAATGCTAAAGCGTGTGTACCGACGACGCTGCCTATTTCCCAACAGGAAGTTTCCTGTTTTGCCGACAGATTTTTTTTTTGGTATCAGAAACGGTATGATAAAAGTGTGAAACAAACACTGCCGTTTTACAGACAGGATTTTTCGTTGGGGGCGGCTGCCACCCCACGCCCCCCTAGTTTCGCCACTGAATAGAAATATTGAAGCAATGTTTCTTTATGCTATATGAAACCATTCAATTAGCTTCAATCTAGTATTTTTGTCATATTTTTTGGTTCCTTTTTAAGCCAGATAGATTATTCTGAAGGAAAGAGTTCTCTAGAAATTTGAAATCTTTTCTGAGGTTGGGCTGTAGCCTACAATCGAGCTCACAAGTGTGACCAAAAGTTTTTTCTTGTACCAGAAACGGCTGATAGAAATGCAGATTGAATGCTGCAGTTCAATTCCAAAAGATGTTCTCGTCACTTCTTTTTGAACTTCAGTAAGAATTGCAAAATTTTGAAACTAACACCGAACAAAATAGCTGATCCGGTGTCAACTTAATTGTATCAGAATTCCATACAGTCAGGACGCATTTAGTGACGTCCTGTGATTGAGGACCCAACATAAGGTTTGGTTTTCCCTAGGCCGTTTTCTAAATGTAAACGCAACCAGCTCCTTGCTGGCCGCTCGGCTCTCTCTCTATATATGTTAAAAAATATGGTCACGCTAAGAATGAACTACAATTTTTCGTTTTCTAACGTGAAATAGATCAAATGGGTGTGATATCACGTTTGTATGTAATTACAATACAACTTAGTTTAGACCGCTGATCCTGGCCATTAACTGTACCATAAGTTTCTATTTGGCGGCATTTGGGGCGTAAGTCAAGCGCATTCACACCCGACTAGGCAAGCTGACTGAGGATATGCTTTGTGCAATCGAGGTAGGCTTACCGTATTCGAGGTATTGTAAATACATTTTGGTAGACTTTGAGAATCTTTGTTTAATTCTGGGCAAAAGTTTGGTAAAAGTAGATTATATTTTCATATTCTCCAGAAAACTAGCTTCATTTCCATATATTTCCTTTTTTCATATTCCCTTGAAACAAAGATAACAGAAAATCAAATCACTCAGTTTTCAGAATTTTCGAAATTTGTTGGAGGATAGGTACCTCTCCTGTATATGACCTCGAAATTGGCCTACAAATCTTACAAGGAAATTTGTGCAGTCCAAAACAGGCCCTGGGTCACTAAGGTTTTCAATCCTGACAGATAGGATCTTTTTAGGACTGGATTGAAATTTTCTTCCATCCTTTTTACTGTAGGCCAGGCTCGAAACAGTTTGAGGTTGTGTATATTTGAGGTTGGATGTTTCCTGTAGCCTAGCCTACATTATGCCTATTTGAAAGTTAGGCTGTTTGAGTTACTACCATGCAGCTACAGGAGAGGTATCCAACTTCAGACAAGATTTTGAATTTCCAGAGAAGTCTTTCCTTCGGAATAATCTATCTAGCTTAAAAAGGAACCAACAAATATTCAAACATACTAGATCGAAGCTAATTGGATGGTCCTCCATATTAGATGAATAAATATTGCTTCAAAATTTCTAGTTAAACATGTTTTTCTTTGCAAACAAGATAACCTCATTCTAATCTTAGCTCGAAAACCTCGCCGTGAGTTACCAAAGTGAATAGCCAGAAAAGCCCTTTTCAAACCAGCTTCAGAACAAAGAAAAGGCACAGAATTTGAAGATTTTTGGACTCATGCCTGTTTAAAAAAAAAAATCATATTTTGGCTCTTGACTGGCTCTGGACAGCATGTACATTTCATTTTAACATTTTCTCGGCAACATTCAACGTAGTGTAAAAACGAGGTAAACGAGGTCCTGTACCATGCTACTTCTTTGCAGTTCTAAATTTAAAAAATGAAGACCGAAAACGCATACACAGGTGTTCTTAACAGACTTAAATTATCACCTTTGGCTTACTTACTGAATACTGATCACAGACACAGCTGTCACACCAAGTAGAAAATAGTACTGTTCAAAGCTAGTTAATATTCAAAGAAGTATATCTGTGCTGCAATATGTGCTAAAGTGCTAAAACCTAAGTTCAGTTACTTTGTACCAGGTTAGGACATCTCCTAACTTTAGACAATTTGAGAATTTTATCAAATTCAAACCTAGGCTACCAAATACTTGCAGTAGACTAGAGACCTGCTTATTTGAACACTATTCCAGTCAGCCACAAACCCCTGATTTTTCGATACCCTATCCCAAACGCTGGGTATATCTAGCATTTGGCAAAGCGTATGCCTAACTCTGTATATCCTAGGCCAATGCTGGACAGCTTTTGGTACCCTAACCTTGACCTACCCAACCATAGATGAGTTCTGATTGTTTGATTTCTGAGCTTCACTCAAATCGTCAATATTTTATTGGGTTCAAATATCCAGAATTTGGCACAGTGTATCCAGCGTTAGGCATAGGGTACACCAAACGCTAGATATACCCAGTGTTTGGCATAAGCATTGTCCAAACAGGTATAATAAGCTGAATAGCACTATACGCGATGTTGACGTCTTAATACATACGCCTGCTCAAATACGAACCTTTTATCGATGCAGCTGGTTAGATTGTTCATGTTTTTTTTTTTTTTTTCAGTATTTATTGTTTTGTTTCTTTCATAATACTCCGTATTTTGTGTTTTACATTTTACGGGTAATAAAGTTCATTCATTCATTCATTCTATGCAGCACTGGGTGTGCCACGCTGATACAGTTTTTGAGTTTCTAAAGATGATATAAAAAGGGTTCTTCGTACTAAGAACAAATAATTAGTACTACTTGAAGTACACGAGTACGATTTGATGCCCATTATACTGTAAAAAGCTTTTAAATCAGCGGGCGGACAGTATAGGTCCTAATCTGACCAAAATACACCTTCAGCCCAAGCTGTTGGGTAGCCAAACTCTCCTGTAAAAAATATCAGATAGGATTTGAGGGACAATGCCTTGCCTATCAGGGACCTGAATTATCTAGGAGGCCCTTTACAGACTACAACCAGAAACATGAATGTCCCATGTTTCCCTATCCTCCACTACTCTGTTTGATCTTGAGGCTGTATTCGGGCAACCAGTTGTTAGATGATCCCAAAACGATGATGGAGAGCCCTAATTGTTTGCTTTGCAAAGAGCGTTGCAATTGCAAAGATACCCCCATAGATAAGGTATCTTTTACTTTTATAACTCCAGTCAGCCTAAAATCTGGTAATATAATATCCCCTTAAACTGTTTTTTTCTTTCTTGGTAAAGTGCCGAGCAGCTGGGCTCTGTGGAACCAAGGCTTATATGATATGGTATGACGTATTTGCTTAAAATCCGAGGGCCATACCCCATATTGGGGTGTACCTCATATTCCAAACACTATACACAAACTTAGGTCCCACCTCGTTTTCATGCGATCGTAATTTCTGTCCATCCGTGAGTCTGTCGGTCGATAGGTCAGTCCGGGTTTGCTAGTTCGGGCACTTCCACATAAGCTAGGATGATGAAACTTGGCAGCCATATCAGGGACCTCAAAACGATTAAGATGGAAATAGTTACTTCCCCGATACGAGTATCGTTAGGGGAGTGGAGGGAAGGGGAATCTCGAATCTTCAGGTATTTATAACTTTTGAACTCTAAGCCTAAAGATTTTAGGCTGATCGGATAGCAATGAAATTTGGAGAGATCTCGTGCCTCAGACGACCCACTTAAAATGCAGACCGGATCCGTTGACTTTGGGGGGGGGGGGGGCTGGAGGGGGGAACCGGAAATCTTGGGAAACGCTTAGAGTAGAGGGATCCAGACGAAACTTGGTGGGAAGAACAAGCGCAAGTCCTAATACATTATTGACATAACCGGACCGGATTCGGGCACTTTGGGGGGAGTTGGGGGGGGGGAATTCGGTGATCCAGGGAGTTTGGTACTAAGACGATGAAATTTGGTAGGCATATCATGGACCCGAACAGACTGCCTTGAAAATAGTCGTTTCCTCCATCCGACCATCGTAGGAGGACTGGAGGGATGGTGAATCAGGAAATTAGTAACATGCAATTATTTGGAACGGGTTATCGAACGTGCATGCAACTAGAGAAGTATCAGGAGCAAGTGCCTCAGACAGGCCCGTATGAATGAATGAACGAATTTATTACGTGATTTAGCCTTACGGCATTTCACAACTAACAATGAAACAAAATTAAACATCTAAAATAAACTACAAATCACAAACTTTTGTACAAACAACTAATCAGGAATTTATTTCGGGGGGGGGGGGGGGGGGTTGCCTGTGGGTCGGACGAAAAAGTACAAAAAACACATAGATCAGAGGGAAAAGCCTATAAAAATGATGATTTTTGCATGTTTGGGGGGGGGGGCAACCTCCTAACCCCCCCCCCCCCCCCTGGATACGGCCTTGGCCTCAGATCTCCCTTTTCAAATCCGGACCAGATACGATAACTGGGGGGGGGGGAAGGGGGCACCGGAAATCTTCTGAAAGACTCAGGTTCGATGGATCGGGATGGAACTTGGTGGGTAGAAAAAGCTTAAACCCCAGATACATTACTGACAAAACAGGACTGTATCGTGTCACAGGGGGGGGGGGGGGAGTTGGAGGGGGTTTACCGGAATTCCAGTGATCTCGAGTTAGGGTGCTTCCAGATTTGCTAGGACCGTGTAACTTGTCAGGCATTTTAGGGATTCTACCATATTGAATTGAAAATAGTCCCTTCCCCGATCCGACCATCGTAGGGGGAGTAGAAGAGTTGGAAATCCGGAATCTATTGACATTCACAACTTTGGAACGGGTGATCGGACGTGCATGAAGCTTGGTAAGTATTCAAGAACAAATGTCTCGGATTTTCAGTTTTAAGTCTGGACCGGATCTGATCACGGGGGGGGGGGGGGGGGCTGAGGGTGCACCAAATTGTGAATAGCCTAAAATCAAGGGATCGGAGTTGGACTTGGTTGGAAGAACAAGCGTAAACCCTAGATACATTCCTGACAAAACAGGACCTGATCGTGTCACGGTGGGGGAAGTTGGAGGGGGTTTCCTGGGATTCCAGTGATCTCGAGCTAGGGTGCTTCCAGATGTGCTAGGACCATGAAATTTGTCAGGCCAATTGGGGGCTCTAACATATTGACTTGAAAATAGTCCCTTCCCCGATCCGACCATCGTGGGGGGAGTAGAGGGATGGGGAATCGGGAATCTGGTGACATTCATAACTTAGGAACGGATGATCGGACTTGCGTGAACCTTGACAAGTGTCAAGAACGAGTGTCTCAAATGTTCTGTTTCAAGTCCGAAGTGGGTCTGATCACGAGGGGTGGGGTGGGGAGGGGGAGCTGGAGGAAGACAAACTGACGAACATGCTAACTGTTCCGACAAGTGCCATATGAACTTTCAGCTCTTCTTTAGGTTTTGCATTCATAGATAAAAAGATAATGTTAGTTTACGGGTCCATTTGCCGATTTAAGCCCATGGTCACAGTGTAGCCTATCTATAGAATATGTAAGCTGAACTATCGTCATTTGTGTATCCAAACACTGCCTTTGTTAGTGGTAGATTACCCAATGAGAAGTTGTCGAGAATTAGTTAGGGCTAAGCCCCAAGTTTTAGTAGCCTGCAGCAGTAACTGTTGCCGTTTCATGCTACTACATTCAGGACGTACTATATGGCAATAAGTATTACTTTCAACTAGTCGAAGAAATTGGACCGAAGATACTTTTGACCCCAAAACAGCCCTAGTACTCCTGGCAGTGGGGAAATAAATGTCCAAGTTTGCCTCCCGTACATCGTGGAGTGACCGAAAAACGTACCAAAAGTTTGAAGAAGTACAACATCCTAAACTTCCACCACAACCAGAACACTCTACTGTTCTACCGAGACACGGGCGACTACTAACTATCAGAAATTAAACGTGATTTATTGATTGATTGAAATAGAATGACATTATCAGTGGAAGGAAATTCAAACCCATGTCGCTCTCCGCAGAAGACTAATCAGGGAGGAGAACGCAGAGAGGAGAATCGAGAATTCACCATCGGAGCAACTTCTCGATTCTGCAGAATCGCGAGGCTTTCCCCGTTCTCGATTCTGACAAAAGCGAAAGGAAAGGAGAATTCGCTTCATCTGAATAGTCCAAAGACGCGAAATATGAGAATTCGGAGGAGAATCGCGAGGAGAATTCGGATAAAAAATGTCGGTTTAGTATAAGGAGACATGCTGAATCCATTTCTGAGCTTTCTTTTTTCGCCGGACAATTAGTTCTGGAATTTGGCCGAAATCGTTAATTGGTTGTAGTGGCAGGAAGTTTTTCTCAGATGATTAGCTATTTGGCCTTAATCTGTTTCTGAATTTTAATTGTAAAAATGTTCAAGGAGTCTGGCGATGACTGGATCTGGCTAAGACAAGACCCAGTTGTCTGGATCAGATGTTGAATTTTTGGGATCCCATCGAAACCTTTGGTCTTGTTCTCGTCATACAAGCAAATCCTCCAGAATCCGGTAAAATATACACATTATAGATACTGGATCCTTCTCTGTTCGCTGGACAAGACGTCGGTATGAATTTGCTTAAAGTTTAACAGAATAGGGCCAAGATCCTACAGTCTAGTTACACAGCACATTACTAATTTCTTTGAGATGCCTGAAAAACCGATAAAAATGCGTTACTTCGTTTGTCCGTTATCCATGGAAAGTCGATCTCATCGAATGAACTTGTTCTTTCAGGTTTGTGGAATCTGTATGTGCCCTCTATCCTTGAAATATTCAGCAACTACAAAAGTAAGCCTATTCCGAAAAATAAACTAACATGACAGATTTCTTACAAGACAATTCTTAGCATAACTATCCGATATTTTTCCTAGCTTTGCGTCATTAAGAATTTGTGGTTGTCCTGCAAGCAGCGTACATTCTGACTTTATTACTCGAGCCCCGGGAGAATTTTTTTTTTTGCCAAATTCCTTGAATGAGTAAAAGTAATTCGATGTCCTATTCACATATCTGAGCCTCCTTTTTGAGCGTGTTCCACCCTTATAACAATAGTTACTATTTCCGTTCCATCCTGACGAAAAGTTACTACGCTGACCGTTCCAACCTTCTCTAAATAGTAACTAATAGTTACTATTTGCATAACATGCTCGGGAGCGTAGTAACTACGCATATCTGTAACGTGATTGGTCGGATTCGCCCGTGGCATGATATCCTGCTGGAAAATAGAAAAATTGTTCCAGCCTTGACGGCAATAAGCAAGAATTCGTGCCGTCATGCGTAGTAACTACGCTAAGTAAGATTGAACACGCTCTTTGTTGCAATAGCGCTGCCGCATCGCTGCTGCAGCACTTCTTTGCTTTTGCACAGTATGCGTTTTTGGATTCATTTCTTCTTGGTTGAAGCGGCAGCGCTTCAGCACCTTGCAGGGAAGCACGGACTTGGTCGGTGGGCAAGTCCGTGATTCTCGAGAAGCGCTGCCGTCTTCCTCGGAAGCACTGCAGTGCAAAAACGGATGTAGAAAGAAGCAGCCGAGAAGTGGACCTGCAGCATGCAACAAAAACGAGGCTCAGATGTAAGAATCAGCTGTCTTTTCGGTTAAACTCAAAGGTACGTGCGATTTTCGCAGCCGGATTTTCGCATGTTTCCCGGTAGTGGCGCGCGAAAAAACGCATTACGAATTCTTATCAGACTGTGTGCGCAAGTAGCTTAAAAGAAACGGATTTGTCGTAATGATGGAAGCTCTTAGTGGATGTGTAATGTAAATGTAAGTCGCATTGGTCCTTACTATTGCCCCGTTTGCGATGGCAGGAACGAGAATGTGGTACATCTGATATTTGAATGTAAAGAATCGGATGGTTTGAAGGAAGAAGTGTTTTGGATTGTTACTGTGATTAAAGATGAATGCTGTACGGGAGTTTACCAGTTGGGAAGATTCCTTAAAGGGCCACTCTTGCTTGTTCTGTCTTTTATAATATACCTAGCTCCCTTATGGAATTGTAACCTACTAAAATCCCCACCTTTCTCCATTGTTTCGTTTTGTTCCTACCAATTTTTTTGCGATTTTTCGGCGTTGCCGAGTTTTGCTCGTTACGCAACTCAGAGTTTGCCAGAATCTTCAATGTCCGCTGAGAACTCGTTCACACACAAGGATATCAGAATCTTCTATCTTTTGACTTCTCTTATTTGTTTGGTTTTCCCACTTTTAATCACGGCGCGTTCAGTTTTCAAATGTTATGCGCCCAGCCGCCGCGTCGAAGAGCAGGAAGGGTAGATAGAACTGACAAGCGATAACAATAAAATCGCTAAATTCAGGTGGAAAGTAATAGTATTTTTGAAAAACTTTTTCTGATCACTTCATAGGGAAAAGATCATTTCTAGTAAAAGTTTTGCTTTAAGCTTTCAGTGGAGCTTCGAGTTTATCTAGTTTGAATTTGGTAAATAGGTTAGGTCTCTCTATTGTTTTATCGTCGTACTGTGTTCCCTTGGTCCTCGGACTTTTTGTGTAAATATATCATAGTATATATCATGTGCGACGGGTCGAATTGCCAAAACTAGGATAGGACGTATCAACCAATCAGCAAAAAACACAATTTTGATCGCGTAGTAGTAGTAGTAGTTGAACAGTTTTATTGAAAATAAACATTTTGTTTTCCATAGCACAACAAAAGCGGGGCTTGCGAGGCTGTGCTAACTTGTAAGAGAAAAAAAAGAAGAGAAGAGAGAGTATGGAGAATGAGACCATGTACCGATACCAAAACAAAACAAAAACATGAACGAAAAACATTACCTTTCGTGACCCCCAAACAACAAAACACAACAAACAAAAATTATATAAATCTTACAAAAAACCAAACCTGAAAAAAAATTTCTTTAATCAGTTTCGATGGTATACCTGCCGAGCAACTCCATACGTAAATCAGACTTAAATTTGTTAAAGTTCCCTACTTCCTTAATACCTTTGCTTAGTTTATTCCACAGTGAAGTTCTATAAATAATGGATCTTCGTCTGACGTCAATGGTTGCAAAATCCCTTCCATCCAAAACTAGCAGATCCTGCTTGGCTTCGAGTTTCTTAGTCCATACATCTTCCCTGAAAACGTGTCCGAAAGCTTTTTGGTGCTGTAAATGCTTCTAGAGTACAAAAATTTAAGTCAGGAAGAAGAAGAAGAAAAAAGAATTAGCTGTATAAAGCTGACAAAATGGATGAATTACTGATATCCAACCTTCTTATCTTCTTGTCTTTCCTTTCTTCGTTGGCCATTATCGCCAGTTCTCTTAGAGTTTGGAATGTTTGCCGAATTGTCAGTTGTGTTTTTGAATTTGTTATGTTTGCCGCCGAAAACACTGAGAGAATCGCCGTACTCCCCATTTTCTTCTTGAAAATTCAGCATAAAATTTAGCATTTTTGCTGAATTTTTTGATGAATTTTATGCTGCATTAATTGAGCGAAAATTTAAGTCCGAAAGCGAAATGCTACATAAAATACTGAATTAATTCAGCATTTTCGTTCGTTTCGGAGCTTTCGGACACGTTCTGAGACTTGGGATCATTTCCGTTTTTCCTTTGCTATCATTGAGGGATGGGAAAGGCAAATATCGTCTCATGCTCCTTTCTCCTTACCGCTGTCTCTATTGATCCTCGTCTACAGTCCGGAGTTGGAAACTGCTGTGGAAACAGGGAAACTTGCACTAAAGAAATTCCGATGGAGGTAGTGCCAGGAGGAATATAATATCTTTTGCTGGGTGAGGAATGCTTGTTGATACATAACTTTTTTTTTGTATCGTTGACTATTCAGCATAACTTATATGAATCGGTGAATCGGTAGATAATTTGAAGGGGTTCTCATTTCGGGTTAGGTCTTTTGTTGACTTGGTTTAAGAAACAAAATAACGTGGGCGTAGTATATGGCGTACAGTAGAGGTTTAGTCGCGAATAAACAGTATAATTCGAGTAAGGTCAGTAACACATTTGAACGATTGTATCGGCTAAAGCGACCAATTGTATCCTAATAAAAATGGGACTTGATTTTATGAAAACCAGAATATGGTGGTTAAGGATAGACGAAGGGCAACAGAGAATGAATGAGTAAGAATAATATGGGTCCTTCAGCGGAATTGACAAGTTGAGGTTATTTGAACTTCCCTCTTCTATAGTCTACATGGTGAAAAGTCATTCGAGAAGGTGAAAAACGAGTACAGAAGACCCGGGGCAGATCATCTAAAAACGACAAATAAGTTTCTATCATTGTAGGTTTGGATTTGGTCCCTGTGAATTAATTTCTAAGTTATGAGGTGGTACGTTTAATTTCTATAGTTTAGAGGTGGTACTGTGTCGTTTTGTGTTTTTGGAAATTAGTCAATTACTTCGGTCAGTTTCTGTAGGTCTATTGATGGTCCATCTCAGAGATGTCAACTAACGTTTCATCGCTTAGTTTCGCTTCGTCGGAATTTGCGGATCTATGAGTTAATGAACATAAAACAGAAGCTGTTGTCACTTTTAAAATAGAAGGACAGTGCAAAACTTTCATTGTCAGGGAAGTTCGCACCTTTTTTTTGATGAAAGAGTATAATTAAAACACAATCCTAGTAGGGTTTTGGGTAAACGCTGATGATGGCGATGATCATGGGGGACTGATAGGAACTGGTTCTGGTTGTGAGTATCTTAGCTTGCCACCAACGAGGTGGCATAATTGTGTCAACGTTAGTCAGTTATTCGCTTAGATATGAAGTTGTTTTGCATTGGCTAGTCGTTTATTGTCCCTGGCACTGGATTTTAAATGTCATCAATTCGCGATAAGCTTTTCCCTGTTCCGGTTCTGTGGTGGGGTTATAGCATTTTCTGGCCTTCAGCCAAATCTCAATCTGTGGAATGTAAACTCTGGCCTCCTGGTCTTAGCTCCTCGCGCGTATTGTCTTACACATGCGGCAATTGACCCCATGTGATGGCAGACAAGAATCTGAATGAAATTCGTAATTTGCTGCACTTTGTCACTGGTCGTCTGAATTGGTAACACATGTGTTGATGCCTCACTTTCAAAAGCGAGAATGGAAGCGGGAACCTAGTCTTTCTTTTTTCATCAGAGCGTTGTTTTGGAAAACGTTCCCTCTGCATAACGGTCATATCCGTTGATTTGAGGTGTCAATAGTCTATTTGACGATAGCCTCTTCTTTTCTTTATCTTTTATTTTATTCAGATGTTCATTCGTGTATTCACTTTTATTAGTTTGTAGGTAATTCATTCAAGGTTGCCTATTTATTTATTAGTGCACGCTTGTCGCGTTCATTACACATACATAGGCAACAACTGAAACTGGCATTATAGGCTGAACCAAAAGGGAAAACACGTTATTTTGGATACAAAGAACCAATAAAAATCGTGTATATCCGTGTTGGCTATATCCAATCCAGACAGATTGCGAAACCCAAGAAGGGCCATAGTTTTTAGTTTTTTTAGTTTAATACTCTTTATTATACAAACCAAGTATTACATGCTAAATTACATGAACAGTTTGTATTTCCACAATGCGCCTTGCTCATATCTTTCTTTGCCCCTTAGACCCCTTAATCACATCCAACCTTCAAACCAGTTTTACTGGAGAACTAAATATATCGATTATATAAATATAATTTATATAACCCCTAAATATCGATTATACTAGTTATACATTCAGCATGTATTCCAATCCATAAATTAAAAGTTTTAATCGGCTTCGAAATGAACTTTCACTTCTACCGACTTTACAGGTGTTGCACGTATTCCAGTTGACAAACTTGTCCGGGCAAGATACCCCCCCCCCCCCCGAAACATACACAAATACTCATTTTATAGGCTTTTCCCTGTGATCTATGTGTTTTTTGTAGCTTTTTGTCCGACAAGTTGTCCGACCAGCAGGCACCCTCCCCCCCCCCCCCCCCGAAATATATTCCTGGATACGGGCCTGTCTTGTATTGTCTCGCTCCGTGCTCGTATCAGATACCGTACTAAAATTAAAGGCGGCACTCTCGTACTCACACGTACGCAATACTTGAAATTTCTCTTATTTTTTTTTTGTATCTTATTTGATATTGTACTATCGCACATAAACCCACTTCTCCGAACAAAGTGTTATGCGATGCAATGTTTCTGCCATCTAGGTATGTAGTTATTACTTCTCGTTTGAACTTTGCCGTGACTCATCTCTTCAGGTAATTGGAAGGGTGTGAGAACAGGGTTGCCACTTGACTCAAATAAAATGCACTATCCAAGTACCAAAAAGGTACTACCAGGGGAGAAAATGTACTACCTAAACATTTATTTGTTAGCGTGTTGCGCTTCGCGCAACACGCACGTTGTCTTCTCCTGCCGCTACTGTAAATGCCTTTAGCACGACCCTATAAATATGGCCTAAACCGAACCTTCGTCAAAACTAGGGTTTTTCCTACTTGAACAAACTCCGGTTAGGTAAAATCTAAGATTATATCATTTCTTAAAACAGAAAACGAAATCATCCTCTTTTCTCTTCTTCTTGTCTGTTCTTGCAGATTGGCCTATTGCAATTAGGAGACAAGCGCAGGGGCGTCACGACTGGGGGGACGCCCCCCCCCCCCCCAGTGTTGTCGGCCAGTCGGTAAAAAGTAACCGAGTCTGCGCGAAGCGCCGCGATTTTTCGTCAAAACAGTTGATTTTTTTCATGAAAACAGTCGGTTATTCTGAAAATCAGTCTATTTTTTGTCAAAAATAGTCTGTTTTTCCAGAAATCGGTTGAATTTCTTCAAAACCGTATTTTTTTTCTTCTTCTTGAAAACAGCCGGTACAAGTAGATAAGTCGGTAAATGACTTGCCCCCCCCCCAAAAAAAAAATGTTTGGCTAGTAACGCATCTGGGCAAGGGATCAAAAATGTATTTAATAATGTGCACAAATGCGTAATGTAGTATGTCATGACAGTTCTAAGATCCGAAGATGCGGTTTGAAGAAAAGCGCTAACAGTTTCAAGAACTTATGACACCAGGACCCTTGCCGATAAGGATCGAAATATAGCTATAATAAAATTCAGCCGACGTATCCATTTTGCACTGTCAAACATTGACTTAACTAGCTCACAAACATTAGATTAAAGTAATCAGATCCAATGACCAAATGTTTCAGAGAAAACGATTGAAATGCAACTAGCCCCACATCACCTTAGACAGATATTTGTGAAAAAAAAAAAATTAAGTAGTAGCTTTCTTAAAATGTACTACGAAAGTACTACTTTTTTCGAATGTACTACCAACTCACTACTTTGAAAAAAATGTACTAAAAAGAGTACAATTGTACTACCGGTGGCAACCCTGTGTGAGAAGCGTGAAAGATTCCATGCGTAAAAGTGCACTCAAAGGATCTGGCCAATAGCAAGTTCACTTTTCTAACTACTTGTTTGTCTGTGGTTGAACGCATAAATCATCATAAATGACAAGATCAAAGCGATATTGTGATACTTGGGTTAAAAGTAGTCATTCAAGCAAGTGAATTTTCTATATTCACCGAGCAACCCATATAATTGTATATTTTTTTGAGTTACCTCTGTATTTTACTTTTCAAAATCTCTAGGTATCGGGGACGTCCGGACGGTCAAGCCAACCTGTCCGTATTTTCATGTCCATGTTTCACAGTTTCATATCTTTTGCCTCCCAATCGCAACTGTCGATCACTCTTGTGGTTGTGTTTGTGGTTTTTTTCTCCTACACCAATTATTTGCATGTGTATATTGCTTCGGTGACACCCTTCCAGGTTCTAGGATGTATGTCCAATACCCAGACGTTTTTATCTGGCTTCACTTTCTTGACCTGGAAGTGAAGTCTTTAACTGAAGTCTGTAGCTGTAACTGTTTGCAAAGTAGTGGAGCAGCTTCTGTAGAAACCAAGTGGTTTGAAGTTGGCACACTCTTGAGTTCTCATGTTTTCGATCGCTCCAGAATGATGCGGAAATCCTTTGGGCATCTGGCATCATTTACGTCATCTGCGGCTCTATTTTGGACCCGCTAGTGTTTGATTTTGAATTATTTGCGCTTCGGGATCTGTGAATCTGCTTAGAGTCCAGGATCCTCGCACGTTTAGATGTTTAGATTGTGGGGCAAGGCGAGGCTTCGGCCCAAATTTTGTTAGACTCGAAATAAAGCTCGCAAAGCTATACGCCTTGGCTAGGGGGTTGAGTTCGACTGCCTAGAAATCTGTTAGTACGCCGGATAATCCTGTCAGGTCTTGACCAAGTGTTTATATTTTTGGGTGCAGACGTAATGAAACAAATTTATCTTCCTTGATTTTAATCTTGCTTTTGGGATTCCAAAACTTAAGTGGAGGGATACCGATGACATCGCAAAAGTTGTCCATCCGTCTGTCCGTCCGTCCGTCCGTCTGTTAGCACGATAACTCTCGAAGGGGTTGAGATGTTTTGATCTAACTTGGCATGAGGACTCTTTAGGTCAAAGTATAGGTCAAGTTTGAAGATGGGCTATGTGGCTCTATATTTAGGGGTGGGGGAGGGGTTTGAAATTAAGGGGAACAAAAAAATATTTTTTTAAAGCTAATGAAATAGTCGAATTAGAGTAAGGAGACATGCTGAATCCGAATATGAAATTTATTTTCATGCCGGACAAATAGTTCACCTGGAATCCGGCGAAAACCGGAAAATTTGTGAAAAGTAAAAGTTCAATATGAAGTTGATTGGAGGATCGATTTAGGGGCAATGCAACGTGCTGAGTCCGAGTATGAAACATTTTCTCGCCGGACAATTAGTTCGG
Source organism: Branchinecta lynchi (assembly GCA_023053575.1). NCBI lineage: Eukaryota > Metazoa > Arthropoda > Branchiopoda > Anostraca > Branchinectidae > Branchinecta > Branchinecta lynchi. The sequence goes on along the minus strand of JAKZAP010000013.1, from coordinate 14,244,247 downwards.
CCGGAATCCTTCCAAAAATTTGATAAGATGTTCGATTTGCGGGATAGTAGACATGCTGAATTCGCATTTATCACCGGACATATAGATCGCTCGGAATCCGGCTGTAACCGGAAAATTTGTTAAAAGTAAAAGTTTCATCTGAAGTTGATATGTAGGGGTAAGGAGACATGCTGAATTCGTTTTTGAGCTTTATTTTCGGACAAGCAGTTCCGGAATTCCGCCAAAACCGGAAAATTGGCAGAAGTAAGGCAGGAAGTTTCGATCTGCTTCGTCAAAATAGATATGACTTAAAAGGGTAAACACACATGCTGAATCCATATCTGAACTTGGTGTTCACATATGATTAGCTAGTTGGCCTTCGATTGTTTCTAAATTTTAATAGTAAAAGTGTTCAAGGAGTCTGGCGAAGACAAGACCCAATTGTCTGGACAAATTTGAAGTTTTGGGATCCCATCGATACCTTTGGTCTTGTTTTTTGTTCTGATTGTGTTGTGATATGATTTCGGACATTCATGAAACGAATGGCCATTGTTCGAGCCCTGCAATCTGCTCGTAAACAAGAAAGAACAAAATAAATCATAACAATTGACTTGTTTTGTTTTTTGGTAAGTTTAATGTACATAAATCATTATTTGCGCTCAATACTGAGAATAAATACTTTCCCTCATAGCTTGGTTCCGGGTTAGGCGACGTCCCAAGGGAAGTATGCTCAACTCAACAATTCACAACAAAAAACTTATCTTTGAAGTGTAGCCTATTCTGTAGGCTAGGAAGTTCAAGATATTATTCATTATCGCTGTTCCTTGTAAAAACTAGTTAGAACTTAGGACCATAGGTAATTGAAGCCCTTTGTCCGCTCAAGGGGCGATATGCTTGACGAAAGCTGTTGCTTATTCTGAAACTTCGTCTTTTCTTTTAGGACGATGAAAGTGATGACAGCATAATGAATTTCGCCGGTGATCAGTGATTCTAGTTCAGTGAAATGACACGCCGGGGCGACGGCGGAAAGTCGTTCAATGTGTCCGTTGTCGGCCTGTCCGGAACGGAGCGGGATAAGGGCCAGTTGGGGATCGGAAAGTCGTGTTTGTGTAATCGCTTTGTGCGACCGAAAGCGGATGATTACTACGTGGAGCACATCTCGGTTCTAAGCCAGGTCAGATCCATTTTTCTTTTTTGAGTGCGAATACCAACAGAATTTTCGCGTTTTTGGCGAAGAATTTAAATTGCGTAAATATTCTGTGACCTCACCTAGCGACCTTACAGATGATCAGTGTATCGAGCAATCACGATAGGATCCCAAAACCTAGTGACAGGACACCCATGACTCCGTAAACGTTGTCCGCCTGTTACCGCTTAGCTCTCGAAGGGGATGAGATGTTGAGGCATGCTGAATCCACAGATCAATCTTAGCTTTATTTTTACTGAGCAAATAGTTCGCGCGGAATCCGACAAGAGCCGGAAATTTGTGAGAACTAAAGGTTATGTCTGAAGTCGGTTAGAGTGTCCGTATAGGAGCAAGAACACAGGATGGATAGGAATACTTTGATTTCTTTGTCGAAATTGGGCCGAATCCGAAAAAAATCGGAATTTGGACAGTGCTTATATTTTCATGATAAGATGGGTTATAGTGTACGTAGTGGGGGAAGCTGGCCTATTGCGTTGAGCTGTCTACTTCGTTTTTCCGTTTGATCGATGCTGTGGACGCAATCCGGGGAAAATCGGAAATACGATTGGTATCTTGTCATGTTTTTGTCGGTGGTCAAAGTTTTGATCCAAAATCTTTTCTGACGAAGTCAGCAGTTTGGTCGGATTCGCCGGAATGTGGCGAAAACGGGGAATCTTATTAACCTCTTTGCCAAACTGTTCCTATCAGTAGAAATATAGTCATATCTCTATATTGTCCATCTGCTTTGTTTTACTACCGCGTAGAATAGTATGATAAAGTATCAAAGAGAAATGGATTGTTTAATAATGTGGATGGTTAGCTGAATGATGTTTCGTGTGTTTAGTTGGTTTCAGCCGCACGCATTCTCGCTTACTCACGTCAAATGTTCTGTCGTTTTTGTTTTTTTTTCGAGGAGGGAGGGGGTATTTCGTAGATTATATTATACAGGTCGGATTAGGGGAGAGTTGGGTAGTATGACAGGGCCGGTAGTGTGACATACTGTCAGAACTATTGGTTTTATTCGTCTGTGCTCGCAGCAGCTAAGATACTTCTAATATACAAAGGAGGAAACGAGTCAACTCCCATGTAGATAAGGTGTTATGACGTACAACAACCATTGCTTGCAGGGACCTAGGTAAGGTATTTAATTATCATTTTTTTTTGGTACAGTCGGATGTTGCCTCGGTTGGTGGAGCTGGAGGGAGGTACCGTAAATTTCCCGAAAATGCTCAGATTTAAGCGAATCTTCATAGATGGTAAAAAAAGATGCCATGATAATGCATTTTTATGTCGAACCGGATTCGGACACGGTGGGCACCAGCACCAGTAATCTATTGGCAGCCTTAGTGATGAAATGTGTGGAGCGAATGGGAATAAACTTGGAAGGTGTGCAGTTCTGGGGCCCAGATAACCCATTTTATGATCCTTCTTGGATCGGATTGGTGGAGTGGGGAGGAAATTTTCTGGAAACTCTCAGAATTAAGTGAAATTTGATAGGGTGTATGAGAATATGATCTAGCCTAGATAATATATCCGAACCGGAGTTGGTCACTGCGGGGGGGGGGGGGGTTGCAAGAGCCCCGAAAATTGTCGGGTATGCCTAGCTAGGGATCAACCGATGGGGTGGAATTTTTGGAAATTTTGTTAGTTACTGATGGTGAAAACACTAGATTCTTGATTAGGCTACTTGTGATTCGAAGTTTTTTTTTTTAAATGAAAGTCTTTGAGTGACATTCAATTAGAAAACGCAAAACATAAAGATGTGTCATACTGAACCCATGGTGTGTCATACTATGGTGGCAGGCCGTTAAGCCTAACTTCCGCCGGCGGGTAGTATGACACAACGACCATGTCAAGAATTAAACCGACTATTGAAACAATGGGAGAGAGAAAACAACCCCTGAGGCAAAAACGATGATGGGCCCTTGGGGATCATTAATATATTTCGTCTGGTCAAAAGTTATTTTGTTCACTTTTCCGTTAAGTGCGCACTTTAAGGGTGCTAGAAATTAATTTTTAAGCAAAACTCTTGTGGCGCAAATGATCCTGCGCCAAAGTGTATCGTTTGATCGAAAGTGTTTTTTGACTTTGCGGTTAAGATGCGCACTTTAAGGGTGCCAAAAGGCAAAATGAAGGGCAAAGAGGCAAAAAAGATCATGGGCTCATGGGGATAATGACAATGTATAGTTTGCTTAAAAGTATTTTTTTTTACCTTGCGGTTAAGACAGGCCCGTATCCAGGAATTTATTTAGGGGGGGGGTCTTGCCTTTCGGGGGGGGGGGGGGCCTTGCCTGCCGGTCGGAGAAAAAAGTACAAAAAACACATAGATCAGAGGCAAAAGCATATAAAAATGATTATTTTTGTGTGTTTGAGGGGAGGGTCAACCCTCTAACTCCCCCCCCCTAGATACGGCCTTGGGTTAAGATTAGTACTTTAAGGAATGCTCAGATTTGGGAAGTGACGATTTCTAAGCCGATCTTGTCGATTCTCTGATGTTCCAGCCAAGTTTCATCGCCTAGCACAACTGGAAGTACCTTAACTTGCGATCACCGGAATTCCGGACCCCCCTCCAGCTTCCCCCCATAGTGCCCAGATCCAGTCCGGTCCTGGGAATGATTTATCTAGAGCATTCGCTTGTTATTCCCACCAACACGTCACGTATTTTCCGGTCCTCCCCCCAACAATTGTCGGATCCGGTTCGGATATGAAAAAGAACATTGTCCTCTGTTCAGTTGTTAAATTTACTAGTTCTGATCACCCGTTCCGAAGTTACGCATGACTCAATATTCCGGGTTCCCCCTCCCTCCACTCCCCCCACGATGATCGGATCGAGAAATTTTTCTTTTCAAGTCAGTTTGATCGGGTCCCTGATATGTCTGCCAAGTTTCACCGTGAAAATCCCAAAACCGCTATCACCGGAATTACGGGAAACCCCACTCCACTCCCCACCCCCCAAAGTGTCCGGATCCAGTCCAATGGCTTACACGGTTTACCCAGAGCAAATGCGTGTTCTTTCCAGCAAGTTTCGCTCCAGATTTCTCGTCTTCCCCCAAAACCCCCCAGAGCAGTCGAATCCGGTCCGGACTTTAATTGGGACATCAGTGACATGTCTTCTATTCAGTTATAAAGTTTCATTGGAATCCGATCACCCGTTCGAAAGTTACGCACGGCGCAATTTTCCGGATTCCTCTTCCGTCAACTCCCCTCCAGATTGTCGGATTTTGAAACTGATTATTTCCAAGTTAGTTTGGTGGGGTCTCTGATAATGCCTGCCAAGTGTCATCGGCCTAGCACATCTCGAACCTCCCTAACTGCACAATCGTGGGACAGACAGCCCGCCTGCCCCACCTACCGACAGACAGAATTGCTATCGGTTTGTGCCACTTGAGCCAGAGGCTGCAAGTGCCATACAAACTTGAACAGAAATTTCGGATAGAATAAAATTCTCAGATTAAGTTTATAAGATGGTTTTTATATGAACAGGACGCATAATTGATTAATCCATCTTGGATCTATTAGTCTTTAGACTAAAATAGATTGTTAAGTCGTACTGCGGGCTAGACCTGGGCGTAATCTGTACATAAAGGAATTAATTACCTAATGGATCTAGTTAGTAGGTTGATTAGGGATGATAACATTCTTATATGGTGTGACGAACACCCGAAATCTGCAAGACCTAATTGTCTGATTTGTCCAGTAACTATTCGGCTTTGGATTCTATTGAAACCTTGTTCTTGTCTCGTCAGACGAATAGTTAGACCGGGATCCGTGCCGCAAGCTTGGGAGAGCTTTTTTTTTTTTTTTTTTTTATTGGGAGAGCTTTTTGATCACTTTGTCAGGTTTTCAGATTGGGAGAGAAAACATGGAAGACGTGCTTCGTTTTCTTCCTGTCGTTCTCTACCCGATTGCTAACCCGTAGTCCTGACAGTCGGCGTCTACATACCCTTTGAACTTTAACTTTAGGGAAGCTTTGTCGGGAATGTAATGAAAGGGAGGGATACTTTTCTTGTTTCGTCATTTTGACGGAATAAAGCCTTTAATAAAGCCTTTAACCTGGCATTGTATTTGTCCGTCCGTCTGTCCTGTCCGCTGACTATGTATTATGAGTGAATTGACGCATGCACTCTACTAACCGGTGTGGTTAGACAGCAAGGTTGCGTTCCGCCACTTAACGATTGTTAACAATCGTTAACTTTTTGCGTTCCACGTTTCCGATTTCGAAATTTAAGCTCAACCCACCTACAATTTCCGTTCCAGAGCTTAACGATTGTTAACTATTTTGCAACGATGGTCGGTGAGCATCGTTACAAAGTAGTTAGCAATTGTAGAACTGAGAAAAGTTAACGACCGTTAAAACTGCAGTTAGCTCCGCCCCGAAGTAAAGTTAACGATTGTTAAAGGACCCCTCTTGCTTATTCTGCCTTTTATAATATACTTAGCTCCCATATGGAATTATAAGCATCTAAAATCCCCACCTTTCTCCATTGTTTCGTTTCGTAACTACGAATTTTTAGCGCTTTTTCGGCCTTGCCGAGTTTTCCCGTCACACAACGAAAAGTTTGCCTGAATCTTCATTGTCTGCTGACAACTCTTTCACACCTTAGGATGTGACAATCTTCTGATTATTACTTCTTTTATTTGCTTAGTTTTTCCCACTTTTTAACCAAGGCACGTTCAGTTTTCAAATTTTGTGCGCCCAGCTGCCGCGTCGGAGAGCAGGAAGGCTGGATACATTCGATAACCACAAACAAGAAAATCGCTAGTTTCTGGTGGAAAGTAATGGTATTTTCGGAAAGGTTTTTTTCTGATCCATTTTATAGGGAAAAGATCATTTCTAGTAAGAGTTTTGCTTTAACAGTTGTTAAGTTGGGGGAACGCAACCCAAGTTTCCTTCTTCTCTTTTCCTGGTAGAACCGATATTGACTAGAACAGGTGGATAAATGGGTTTATTCCACCAAAATAAGAAAATAAAAACAACTCTTCAGTGCCCAGAGGCGAATCTGTAAGGGACTAACCCAAATCATTAACGAAAACAAATTACCTAAAAAGACGGAAGAAAGAAGCAAAATAAGAAAAAACACAGGATGTACCGAAGTTTTAGTCTTGTTTTCTGACTTGCATTACCCGAGCGAGATTAAATTATTTGGAAATGTCAAGACACGCTCTGAGCATGGATGTGTCATGCAAACTGATGTCATCTAAACCACAGAAAAGAACACCAAAGATTGTAAATTTAGCTGTTTTCTATCCCTATGGTTTGCGATGTTTGTTTGGCAGACTATGTAATAAGTTTTTGCGGCAGCCTACGTATAGATAAACGTATCGATTAGTTGTTAAGTTATCAAAATATTTTAAATACGAATTTGATGCTTGTCCGCCTTGCTTGTCACACCGTGTGAGAACAACTTTTTTTTGCCTTTTTCTCATTATTTTTTTTATGATGACCAGGTGAAAGGGTGTTTAATTTTCTTATAACATGAATGTGTCTGCAGACGGACTTCAGTGGTCGGGTGATCAACAACGATCATTTTCTTTACTGGGGAGAAGTCAGTCGGATCTCCGAAGATGGCGTGGAATTCCACTTTCAGGTAGTGGAGCAGTCAGAATTCGTCGATGATTCGTCTTTCCAGCCATTCAAAGGTAGAAACACATTTGCTATTTTGAACGTCCACCAGAGCTATATTTTCGCACATACAGCGATGCGATAACATTTATATTGGAGTATTTTTATGCCGAGGCGTCATTATGCGGAAACCTAAGGGTGGTTAACCGCGTCGTTCTGGGTTCCAAAAGCAAGTGAGCGCAGGTAAGACCAGAAATTCAGAAGTAATTAGCAGTATCTAAAATAATCGGTATTTACACTGAGAATTGTGTCAAAAATATGTTTTAAGAAATGTGTATATAATGGGCCGCTGTTTTAGTTTCGCGTCTAGTCAATTCGTCCATGGTTCTTGCCGATTCTTGCCTTTTTTTTTTTTTTTGGCGGCCCCCCTCGGAAATGTAGTGGTGGGAGATTGCCCCCCCCCAACCTCCCCAGTGACGCCCCTGTTTTATGTTGTACCTACGATAGTATTATTCTTTTGGTACCCACCATAGTAGGCCTAAAGAACTGTACAAAGAGACGGACTGTTTATATAAAACAAAAATATAAAAGAACATGCACGAAACATATAAGTATTGGAATGTATACACAAAATATGAGTCGAGTTGAGTCAGCGCTGATAGCGTTCTCTTCTTCCTTTGCTGAAGGTATGGACCGTGCCACCTCACACTGGGTAAATGCAATTTATTCACCCACTACACTTGACATATTAAATTTGTGGGCAGGCTACCTGCCACTTAGAGGAAGAAGAGAGTATTTGGTTTGTTAGAGGAACTGTCTTACCTATAGTACTAATGAAACCTATTTCCATAATCACTCAATTTATTTCTAAGCCCGGAGACTCCAATTTTGTACAGTACATTCTAACCCCTCCAACAAAACCACGCTGATTTTCTCACTTGCCGTGTTTTGCTACCTTGATCTGTATCACATTGTCGACGGTTGTCTGCAAGAAGTTTTTCCATCAGAAAAAACGGTTATGTAAATTGTTTCCCTGTTTTCGCTTCAAGTCAACGGATCTCGGAAAAGGCTTAAAACAGCAAATGCCGTGGGTTATCTGTTGAAAGCGTGGCCTGGTTTTAAAGTATTCAGATATTTTTAAATACTGTAAGTTGAAGAATAAATAGTGCAAGGTTTGAGGAAAAGTTTGGTCCTGTTGTCCAGTATGCGGTGAGGGAGATGAGGATATTTTTCGTTTTATTTGTGGGTATATGGTGTTGGAGGGGTGAAGGGAGGATATTTTCAAGCGTGGTGAAAGAAGAGAGTATTTGGGTAGGGGAGCCCAGCCATGATCGGGACAAACAACGTTTGGCTTGCTATAACTTCAAAAGTCGTGAACTGATTTTCTTCTTGAGTTTGGCAAATGGATGTCTATTGTATACTCTGCTTATCAGATTTTTTCGATGCCGTGTTGCAGTTAGTTTGAGAGTAGAAAGAGAAATAACAAAGTCCTCCATTTTGTCCCAATCATCAACTTGCCGTCTACCCCTGCGGCATAATGGTGGGGTTCATTGGGACACCATTACTTCATATGCGGTAATGATTTAAACATGCAAACAAAATGTAAAAAGAAATATAAGGTTAAGAAAGGAGATATAAAGAAACAAACGAATGAGATCTTAATTTTGGGGGATCTTAAGCCAAGATCAAGTGCTTCACCACTCGTTCTGTTCCACCCGATCTCATTTGATCTCCCGATTAAGCACAAGAATTATTTCTTCTTCTGACCACACAAATTTGCGTGATTTCTGCATTTTTATGGCACTTGTTCTTTGGCCAAGTGCCATATAGCGATCGCAATTTCTGTCCGTCCGTCGGTCTGTCGGTCTGTCCGGGTTTTGCTAGTTCGACACTTCCACATAAGCTAGGACGATAAAACTTGGCAGGCGTATCAGGGACCCCAAATGATTAAGTTGCAAATAGTCACTTCCCCGATCCGAGCACCGTGGGGGGGAGTGGAGGGAGGGGGAATCCGGAATCTTGAGGTATTTTTAACTTTTGAACGGGTGATCGGATCTCGATGAAACTTGATATTTGGAACGACCTCATGCCTCAGACGACCCACTTAAAATCCGGACCTGATCCGGTGACTTTTGGGGGGAGCTGGAGGGGGCAATCGGAAATCTTGGGAAACGCTATGAGTGGAGGGATCGAGATGAAACTTGGTGGGAAGACACCTAGCAAACACTAAATACATCATTGACATAACCGAGCCGATTCGGGCACTGTGGGGGGGAGTGGAGGGAGGGGGAATCCGGAATCTTGAGGTATTTATAACTTTTGAACGGGTGATCGGATCTCGATGGAACTTGATATTTGGAAAGACCTCATGCCTCAGACGACCCACTTAAAATCCGGACCGGATCCGGTGACTTTTGGGGTGAGCTGGAAGGGGGCAACCGGAAATCTTGGGAACCGCTATGAGTGGAGGGATCGAGATGAAACTTGGTTCGAAGACGCCTAGCAAACACTAGATATATCATTGACATAACCGAGCCGTACCTACTCGTAACAAGTACCATATGAGCTCGTAGCTCTTGTTTCTTTCATGTAGTGAATTTACAGTTTCTGTGGAAACAAGGAAGTGTTTTAACTTTCTTAGCCGGATAGATGACTAAAACAAAGTCATTCCATGTGTTCTTGCTTCTCGGAAGACTTCCCACATGAACAGATTCGTCACTGCTTTCTTCGTTCAATGTGAACTGGTCATAATCATCAGTAAAACTGAGAAATTTTTCTTCCTTTTTTCATCGTTGTCGATTTTGTGCTTTTGTCTTCTTCTGTTTTTTTATCTTTTTTCATATTTATTTGCGAAAAAAATACAAAAAAGACGAAAATGGCTTTGTTTTACATCTTCAATTGCCAACAAGCATTCCATACTTTTAACAAACAGACCGGAAGCAGCAATTAAAGTGAATTGGCAATGTGTAACTATCCTGTTTACGACCGGGAGGATTGGGACTTAGTGACATAACAGACCGATTTGCATTTTGGATCCCATCGATACCTTTGGTCTTGTTAGAACAGAGGACAATATATGACTGCTACGTGCACTTAGTCTAATAATATTTCGCATGCGATACTTTCAATCTGGGGAAACCTGCATGCGATGCGTCAACATTTCGGAGCGAAAGAATTCGCATCAGATTTTGAAAATCGTATTGAGTGTGCATGCACGCCCCTTTAGGACTTAATAATTCTCTTGGCAAATTTGGAAATGTCACCATCCTTTACACTCTGGATTTTAGTAATTATAAAAGTTCCCGGCTTAGATCTGTCCCGGATTATTCTATACGATCGAATCCGGCTGGACAGACTTTTATGTGGGCGTCTGTTTCCGTGTTTGGTTCATTGGAATTCGGAAAGTGATGGGATTAGTAGAGTCGCCAGTTAATAGAGTTAAGTCGTGTCGTTTAGACGCCTCCGGAGGCTTGCTGGGTTGCCAGAATTTTTAATTATTGCGGAAATGGCAAAGGACGGGTCGTTATCAATAAAGGAATGAACGCGTAAATATTTTGCCTTCCCATCTTTACGGAACATGTGAGTGGTGGAGTGAGTGTTAAAGGAAACCAAACGAGAAAAACGATAGACAGGATCACGGTTTGGGCCATAGGTAATGATGAAAATCAGAGGGGTTGCCCATTCTCAATTTTAGTCTACATCAAGTGGCCGGGGCCCAGCGCGTGACCAGCCGGCACCGGTTGCAACGTGTTAGGACATTTTAAATCTGCATTTTTAGAAGCGGAAAGCGCCCAATTTATGGTTGGCGTCGGTTCTAGCATCGCTGGTTCGGTTGTTGCCGGCCGATGCCGGGGAGTGGGCCACACCTCGGGAAAAACCCCTGGACAACGTTTGTACCGACGTTTAATCCGAATATGAAAGTTATTTTCTCACCTGACAGGTAGTTCACCCGAAATCCGGCAAAAACCGGAAAATTTGTCAAAAATAAAAGTTTAATCTGAAGCTGATTAGAGGTTCGATTTAAGGATAGTTAAACATGCTGATTCTGAATATGAGAGTTATTTTCTCGCCGGACAAGTAGATCGCCCTGAATCCCGCGAAAACCGGGACATTTGTTAAAAGTAAAAGTTTTATATGAATTTCATAAGGTGTTCGATTGACGAGTAAGATGTCATGCCGAATTCATGTATGACAATCATTTTCTACCTCAACACAAGGTTCACCACGAATCCGGGTGAAATTGATTTTTTTTTTAAAAGTTGAAGTTTTATCTGAAGTTGATTAGACGTTCGACAGAGATGTAAGGAGATACGCAGAATCCGTTTTTGAACTTCGGTTTTTTGAGAGACAAGTAGCTCGCCCGGAATCCAGCCGAAACCGGAAATTTGGCAGAAGTAAGGCAGGAACTTTCGTCAAAGTCGAGATGACGCAGGCTGTAGGGTAAAGTGAGTAAAGTGCTCAAGGAGTCTGGTGAAGCCTGGATCTCTACAAGACCAAATTGTCTGGATCAAATATTAAATTTTTGGGATCTCATTGAAACCTTTGTTCTTGTTCTACTTGTTCTTTTTCAGGATTGTTCATATATTTTCCATTTTAGGTGGGAAAACGGATCCATACGTGAAACGCTGTAGTAACACGAAGCTTTACTCCGCCGAAAAGCTCATGTACATATGCAAGAATCAGCTAGGTAAGCAAATTTTATTTCAGTGCGTCAGCTCTTGGTGTAGGTACAGGCTTTTTTGCTGTTTACTTAGTTACTATTCGTTCATAATGGAAAGAACAGTAATCTTAATTTCAGTCGATCAGTTGGTTACAACCCTAATAGCACTGGACCTCTGCGAAAAACTAGACCGCTGTGAAGAACGAGGGAGGCTTGACTCCTAAAGTCTAAAGAGACAAATAATTTTCTCTGTGGGCCGTACCTACTTCCAAGTGATATAGCTAGCACTTGTTTATTTAATCTCTGTCTGTTTGTCTGTTTTCTATGGTCAAGGTACGTTACAGTCATAAGTGTTAAATGTAAAAGTTAATAATAGTTGCACGGTCAAAAGTCGTTTCGCAGTTACCGTTGTATCTGATATCACGATCAAAAGGCGTTTTTGCAGTTACCGATACCACAGTAACTGCGAAAACGAACTAATGTGACTAATGTGTAAATGCAACTAATGTGTAAAAAAGTAGCCTATAGATGGTTGTTTTTCTGTTTTCTAAAGTCGAAGTACATGAAATTAATACAAAAACAAAAGTATAGTTTTTTTTTGCTAGATTCAGCAAGGGGGGGGGGGCACTCTGTTAACTGCCTAGCGCCCTGGATAGTCCGGGCCGGAACCAGTATATAAATCAAGTTGAACGGACATAAAACATTAAGAAGAGCTAAAAGCCTGAGAAACTATGGGACGGATTACTTGAGATAGGTCTTCTGCGCATGAGTCAATGTATTACAACCCTGTAATTGGACTGGGCAAAAATCCCGAGAATAATTCTCACTCTTGCTTCTCCAGCCCGGCAGTAAAATCTACTGCCTGACAGTGGGCGGGGCTTAACTTTTACACCCACAGGAAATAGACCGAAGGAAGTAGAACACGGAAGCGGACGAAACAAAATGATAAAGAAGAAAAACGGCAGTACTGACAGAAAATGAAAACATAAAACGAAAAGCTACAATTGCCAACGCCCTCCCATTATTGTATTATTTGTATTATCATACAGTAGGCCAAAAACTGCCCACAAATCAGGCCACAAGCGAGAGATTATTCCAATCACTACAGTTGATGGCGAACCATCATTGTATATACAATATATTAAAACACCTTCATAGTAACACTTGTCATCACTGTTGCTTTAAAATGTTCCTGTCAGTCGGACGAAGCCGGCATGCAGGACAACACTCAAATAGTGGTGTGCTTCTAATCTTTGTCTTGTATATTCTGGGCAGTCTTGACGAAATCGCTCTTCCATAAGACGAGAAAAGATTATGTGTTCGACACAGGAAAAATTCAGTTAGCTTGGAACCTGATGTGTTCTGAGAAGGTTTTACCTTGTAAGATACAGTGAACTATGCTTATTTGAACAGTTGCTGAAATGTGAACAGTGCAGTTTTGGCCAAATGGTAAAATACCTTATCAGGTGTTTTCAGAGTCCCTTAATTACCTACTTGGGCTAACTGGTAGTTAACTTTAGTCACAGCAAGTGCATGAAATTGACAAAGTTCACAGTCAACAAACGTTCAAATAAGCATACCTCTATTATAGCGTAGCGGAATCTCAGCCTCGGAGCGAAGCAAAGTGCCAGCTTGTAGTAATTTGTGGAATTTAGAAGTAGGGCTCTTGATAGATTCACTTACATTCGACTCTATGCAGACTTCCCGCTCTCCGAAGCGGAGGCTGGACAAACTATTTGAAAACTGTGCGCGCTGTGGTTAAATGACCTGTCATTTGTATAATGCAACCTACTTCCACAATTGCATTCATTATTCTTAAGACCAGAGACCCAAATTTCATATGTTACATCCTAAGCTTGCTAACGATTCCTCACTAATCTTTGCACTTGCCACAATTCCCGATTTTGGATGTGCATTATGCTCCCGACGAAAGTTCGCGTATCATGCTATTGATGCGTAAAACTGGTTACCTGAACTTCGCCGAGTTTTTGCAAGAAGTCAATGGACCTGGGAAACAGGTTAAAACAGCCTAAGCTGTGGGTAATTTGTTAAAAGCACAGCCGAGTTTTACAGTATTCAGATGGTTTTGAAAACTGGAACTTAAACAGTAAATAGTGCGAGGTGTGCTTTAAGGGTGGAAAGGCCAAGCAAAGGAAAATTAGTCCGAAATACCAGACAGACCTTTTTTCCAAAACGAAAACAACACCTTGAATGCGCTAAAACTCATAGCTGCAAAACTAAACCTTCGGGAGGTAATAATCATATAAAGGCAGAATAAGTACGAAGAGTCCTTGAATGAATAAATTTATTACGTGATTTAGCCTTACGGCATTTCACAACTAACAAAGGAACGAAACTTAACATTGAAAATAAACTCCTTGTACAAACGATCTAAACAACAGAAAAAAATAACAGTTACAAAAAACTCTAAAGAATACACACACTGAATTTATTATCAAACATAAAAAAAAAAAATAAGTCACATATTTTTAAAGAAGATTGCAACTCCAAATCCAAACGTTTAGTTTTCCTTAAAGTTTAACTGAAAAGCCATCTTACTTTTGTGTGATTTAATTGAATACACCGAATTATTTGGCTTCTGCAAATGTTTTTTTTTTTCCACTATCTGCTCTAGTTATGACGTTCATAAATTTCAGAATATTTACAGCCATCCTCACACCGCAAAATTGTACTCGGTCGAAACGCGGCTTTTCAGTCACCAGTAGTCATCTTGCGGAAGGTAGCTCACTTTGTGAACACTTATTTTTCGTAAATCGTTTTCGTCAAGCATACAAGTCAGGTTCAAGCGCCTACAGATACCACAAATTCGACACGAAATTCCACTATTTGAAAATCGAATACTTGAGAATAGCGGAGCAACTAAGTAAAGTATTTTAATCGGATCTTCAAGCCTCTTTTAAGTGAACAAGTGATGGGTAACTAGATTGTCCTATCTCAATTCTTTTCGGTTAAATTTTAAGAAGAATGATAGGCCAAGAAGTTTATTGTGGGCGTCTATTTTTATCCTTTTAGCACCATCAAATAGGATTTGCAGTCTTCTTGGGCTGAAGGAGTACTTAATTACTCTATGTCTGTCGCTTGCACGAAAGCGAAGATGGAGGAAAAATATCTTCTGCTCATTAGCGTAGACAGGAGCAGATTAGTAACTAGCAGTAACTAGAAGTGGAATGGGAATAGAAGCTTTAAAGTACACCTCGCACTTTGTAGTTTTTGGGATCCCAAAACGTAAGTGGAGGGATACCTATGACATCGCGAAAGTTGTCCGTCCGTCCGTCTGTCCGTCCATCCGTCTCTGCGCGCTATAACTCTCGAAGGGAATGAAATATGTTGATGAAACTTGGTGTGAGGACTCTTTGGGTCAAGAGTAAGGTCGAGTTCGTAGATGGGCTCTGTAGCCCTACCAGTGGCGAAACTAGGGGGGGATTCTGAAAAATCCTGTCGGTAAATCGGCAGTGTTTGTCGGTGCGAAGGAAAAAGCTTGGCAAAATGGGCATAACCGGTTCCGAACGCAGGTAACTCCCCGGAAACAATGACCGGGCGCCTAATACGTCACGTAAAGAGAAGAAATCCTGGAAAGTGTGGTAACCGGTCTGTTGCTAATAGAGAAGAAGGATACACTTATGAAGTGAAGAATCTCGGTACCGGAATGGATGGAAATAATGCTGGAGTAGAATGAATTAGCACGACGTGTTCTTTAAAGAACAGCTGTCGTATCCCCTTTTTGGGATCCCAAAACGTGAATGGACACCTATGACATCGCAAAAGTTGTCCGTCTGTTAGCACGATAACTTTCTAAGGGGTTGAGATATTTCGTTCAGATTTGGCACGATGGCTCTTTTGGTGAAATTACAGGTCAAATTCGAAGAGGGGCTCTGTAGCTCTATATTTAGGGGTTGGGGAGGTTTCAAATTAAGGGGCAAAAACAAATATTTTTTGAAAGCTATTGAAATAGTTGATTTAGGGGTAAGGAGACATGCTGAATCCGAATATGAAAGTTATTTTCTTGCCGGACAAGTAGTTCACCCGGAATCCGACGAAAACCGGACACAAAATTTGTCGACCAATTTTTAGTTATAGCAGACCCTACCCATTTATTCTCAAAATAGTATAGCTCTGAGCGTGGATGCCGACGATTGATTTGTTTGTTCTATAACGTCGGAGAGACCTAGTGTACTTAAAGGTCGAAGGGGTAGATATATAATGTTCAAACGAGGAAATCTGTTGTTCAAGCGAGGATGTTGTCTAATGAGTATTTACTGGTAAAGTACAGGTCAAGTTCGTAGATGGGTCCTTTAGTCTTATCTTTAAGGGCAGAGGAGGGGTTTCGAGTTTTCGGTAAAAACATGTATGTTTTACAAGCTAATAAGATATTCATTGAGGGGTTAAGGGGGTCCGCTGAATCCATACCTGAACTTAGTTTTTTCTTGCTTGACAAAAGGTTCATCACGAATTCGGATGAAACTAGAAATTTGGTTGTAGCTCTAAGTTGTCGTTGAAATCGATTATAAATTCGGTATCGGGGCAAGGAGACATGCTGAATCCATTTTAAACTTTATTTTAACATTAAAAATATTCAAGGAATCTGTCGAAATCTGAATGGCGAAGACATGACCCAATTGTTTGAATCAAATGTTAGATTTTTGGGATCCCATCGAAACCTTTGTTCTTGTTGACATGGCCGTCAGCAAAGCCGATACATTTTTACTTTTTGTTAATTTGCGTTTCGCAAGTAGATTAAATCAAACTTCGCAGTAATGATTTCCTCGAACGATTTTCTCCCAAAAGATATCCCGGCTTTCCCTGTAGTTAAGGCCCTTGAATGTCGCTCGCTTCGCAGACAAGTTTTTGCCGCTTCCCTTTTTCCAGTTTCATTCCCTTGAAGCGGCCTTTGATGCTGAGAGTCTTGGAAAGCTCAATTCTGAAATCTGCAGACTGAGTTAAGAGGCCCTTTTGTGGTAGGAAGATCGGGAAAAGGGAAAACTCCCCGGAACCGCACCGACCGGTTGTAGAAGTTCCTTTCTTATCTTGGGGAGGGGGAGGGAGTTTCCGAACTTCGCTGTCTATTTCAACGCTTTGAAGTTGAGCTGATCGCTATCATTAAAGCGGAAGTGACATGAGAAATGATTCTTTGTACTGTTTCAACCCATTCAGGACCTTTCTAACAATTGCCGAACCAGTGAAATTGTAATATCGCATGTCTGCAAATCCCAAGAACCCTCTCTTTAACCCAGGAAATTTCCGATAGATCTGGGCGGAGCTTTGTCTGCAAATCCCAAGAACCCTCTCTTTAACCCAGGAAATTTCCGATAGATCTGGGCGGAGCTTTGTGATAGTCCTATGTGGCATCGAGACGTCACTCGAGTTATTGAATCTAAAATGGATGAAAACCGGCCAAGTTCGGTCGGTTCTAACTTTCCTTCTTGGAAACGATGAATCCAACATCTACCCGAGAATACTGGGAAAGGATGAAAGAGAGTCGAGTCCTTTGTCCCCGAAAGCTTTAGCGGTTCGGGATAAATTGAAGACCCCAAGACTGTTCTGAATTTCTGCCTGTCGCTAATATTCAGGAATAGAATTTGGCCCACGTCCTCCTATAGTACCAAGCGCTTATGAGGGTTAAATTTAGGGGTGGGGGGGGGGGGGGGGTGGCAATGCTTCGGGGTGTCCTGAAATATACGACCCAAACCTCATCGCGAAAGTTTACACATATTTACTTAAAAGTGTTCAAAGTTCGAACAGACATTTTAGTTTAATTTGATTAAGTTGTGCCGATCTTCTGTGATCCATGTCATTCATTTTAAATAGCCTTTCGGCTCTACAAACAAACATTGTTATAATAACTATTATTGTTATACCTTGTATGCAGATGCAGTGTCCCTTTCCTTTTATTCCGAGTGGGTAGTTCGGTCGGATTTAGAACTAGAATTTATGTCAAAACAAAACTTACGTTCCGATCCCACCGAATCGTTTGGTCTTGTTTCTTTACAGCGTCTCTGTTTCAGGTATCGAAAAGGAGTATGACCAGAAAGTTCTTCCCGACGGAAAGTTTAACGTCGACGGATTTCTTTGCGTTGTGGATGTGAGCGTGGTTCCGAGCCGACCAATAGAAAAGCAGCTTGACTTCATTTGTGCCGTGTTGCAAAACCTTCTGAAAACCAAGAAACCAGTGGTCGTGGTGACGTCAAAGAATGATGACGCGTGCGACGCTTTTGTCAGAGAGGTCGAGAGGCTCGTTGGCAGAAAGGAATTCAAAGGTTAGTTTCCCATCAAAAGTTTGACACTGCTAATCGCGGGTCACTAATCTGCTTCATTCAAAAGGCAAAGATGTGCCTTTTTGTGTTTTCTAGTCGATCTCGGCCTTGCAAGGATTCTCAGCAAAAGGATTTGCTATAGGAAGGTTCCAACCTCAAATTACATGACCTCAAAATTTTTACGAAAATTTCTCTAAAGTCCTTACTGGGTCCTAGGATTTTGCTTCTTGGCAGTTGGGGCGTAGTTAGGACGGCAAAGAAATTTACTTTCATTATTTTGAGGCCAGTTCCGGTGTTGAGTATCTCTCATGTACACTAATCCTTAAAAAAAGAAGCAAGGTATCCCCTGACCAGCAATACAAACAAGTGTGAAGAATCAGCTTGGTTTCGGTCAGTGTCTAAGAATACGCGCTAGCAAAAAGTATATATTAAGCCGGACAGCCGTACAAATAGGACATAGAAAAGAGAAAAATAGGAAAATATTAAGCTGAAAAGCCATACAACAAGTACATCGAAAGTAAAAGAAAACAAACGGTTTCGGCTCTACCAATTTAAGCTAACCTATCTGCACCAGGGATACCAGGGTTCAGTGCTTGCTGGACATTCGGTATTTTCAGTCATAAGGTTTGCGTTTGTTATTTCAGAACGCACGGGATTCCCCCCCCCCCCCCGGCCCCCGGAAATACCCAGAAGCAAAACGGAAGCACCCCCAACACATTTGTCCCTCAAATGCGAACTGAGGTCGGAAGCGTGTATGAAATCTGAGTGTTTGGACCGTCGTTTATGAAAACCAAATCGGTTCAGTAGTTGTCCGAAGGTTGAGCAAGATAGTGCCATCTTCTTTTGGTCGTAGCTTTGGTGTCACCTAGCGGAAACCGTGGAAATTAATTCCAGGGAAGAAGATGGTCGAGAATCTTGATAGTGAAAAGCCCTTGAGAATATCTATGAACGGTATATCATCCGCCCTTGCCTAAATAGATAAATAATTTAGCAAGTCGTATTAAGAGTACAATCGTCGGTATTTTGATTAGGATTCACGTCGCCGCATTCTGTTGACATATTATGACAGATGAGTTATTTGACGACATGACATGTTATAAAAGCAAGTGATCGGTCATCTGTGAGACGAGAGTGCGTGATGGAACGATGATCTAATCTGTAACAATGAACCATTTCCGGTCTGGAAATAACACGCTAGACCGTAAAGTAAATTATTTGCAGCTTCTAATGGGGGACGTTTCTAGTTCGTTTATTCATCTATAAGCAATTCGCTCTTGCGAGCGCTGTAGCAGCTTTCAGTTTTCGGTTTTCACCGTTTTATAACGGAGCTCATAACTCGTGAACAAGTGCAGGTATCTAGTTCAAACTTGGTACACTTGTTGGTATTATGGTCTAGTTTGTGCTTTTAGCGAGTCCCAACTCCCCCACCAACCTTGTTTTTTCACGTTCTGAAGAACGGGGCACGCAACCTTTTCGAACCTTGATTTGTTACACAGTAGGGAAAAGGTTGGGTCGACGAGAAGAGGGTTTCAGACAGTGATTGAAGTTGGTGTCTTAAACATCAACATAGCATACATTATTTGCTGTTCGTGCAAGCCTCATCCCCCTTTCTCAACCCCTTTTTTCTCACCCCCCCCCCCCCTCTCCCGTCCACAAGAGCGAGTTAGTTGAACCAGAGGATTGACAGCCTGACGAGGACCCTTGCCAAGAAGGGCCGAAATATCGCCGATGAAGAATCATAGCTGACGTATCCGTTGTAAACATTGTTTGAATAAAAGAGCGAGGCAGATAGTCTTCCCCGACCTTTGTCTCCGGCGCGGTAAAGGAGACTATCCCTCGCCCAAAATGGGGCAATGAAGAGAGCGGTATTGTTTGTTCGCTCCCATGATTATCGTATTCTCATTCACGGATTCTTGGCAAAGCTCGTCCATCCCCATAGAGCTATCGTACAATGATAATATAGATGTATAGAACATGCGTACCTTTAGAGGATTGGGGGAGGGGAAGGCTACTTGATGTCAGACGGAGGCATTTTCTTAGCCAAATTGCACAGTAGTCACGAAAATGAGCTGAAAGAAAAGGCCCACATTCTCTCAACTTGTAGGGAGATTTTCCGATTTTGAGCTTTGCCCATCATAAATGGCGCCCGTTTCACTACACAGTTTCCCCTCAAAAGTTCACCTCTGGATCATCCAGAGAAGAAACCGACAATCAATCAATCATTTATTAATACCAAAAATTTCCATTGGATAGCATAGGCAGACGACAAAGTAATCGTACACTACACGACAAAAGAGACAATAAGAATAGTAATATGCAATTGGTTTGTCAAATTAATTATAATACAGTACTAGATATACGATAAAAACACTAACGTACATTGTCGAATTTTGGACAGTTGAGCCTACCCGGTGTAAATCAGGTCAATTTTGTTATTCCCGTGGCAAGATACGCCTGCCATCTAGAAAGTGAACAGACACCGTATTGTGACGAATTTTACGAAACACTGGCATTTGATTGTTTGATTAGAAATTTTTAAATGTTATTAGATTTGTATGACTGACCTTCGTGTTGATTGATAGTGCTTGAAGTGCCCCAATTTGAGTGTACTGAGATATCCAAAGCTATTTTTATACATTTGAAAATATTACGGATTAAATCATCATCTATTTTTTTTTAAATAAATACACCTCAAATTAAAAGACTGTGATGAGGAGAGGACGCTTCAACAGGCAGCAGCTTTTTGTGCAGCTCGTCCAGTTTAATGGTTATGTTTGTGACTTGAAAGTTGTTAGGACGATTGGATAGATAGTGCAGAATTCTAAGCTTCGAGGATAATAATGAATCGAGCAGTTGCGAAGCCTGGT
This sequence comes from Branchinecta lynchi, assembly GCA_023053575.1. Lineage (NCBI taxonomy): Eukaryota > Metazoa > Arthropoda > Branchiopoda > Anostraca > Branchinectidae > Branchinecta > Branchinecta lynchi. The sequence goes on along the minus strand of JAKZAP010000013.1, from coordinate 14,223,720 downwards.
GGAAATACCTAGTGTTCCGCCCTACTTACCGTAGTTACTACGCATGACGTAACGATTGTTGGCTTCTTGGCGTCAAAGCTGGAACACTTTTTCTTCTTTCGGTCAAATATCATGCCAGGGGCTAATCGGACCCATCACGTTGCAGTGATTCGTAGTTGCCAGGCTTACTACGCTCCTGATCATGATAAGCAAATAGTTACTATTTCGAGAAGGTTGGAACGGTCAGCGTAGTAGCTTTCGACGAGGTTGGAACAAACTAGAAAAAAATATTTCCGTTCCAGCCTCGCGAAAAGTTACTGCGCTGAGCGTTCCGACCTTTTCGAAATAGTAACTATTTGCTTACCATGCTCTGGCGCGTAGTAAGCGTAGTAGCTACGGATCTCTGTCACGTGATTGGCTGGATTCCCCGTGGAGTGATATTCTGCGAGAGTAGAAAAATGCGTTCCAGCCTTGAGCCAAAATTTGTGACGTCATACGTAATAACTACGGTTAGTACGTAGGAACAAGCTCACAGATTCTGGCTTCTTGGCGTCGAGGCTGGTCGCTGGCACACATTTTTTCAGTTTTCAGCAAAACAATTTGTAACGGACTAGTTCGACCAATCCAGTCAAAGAGATTCGTAGTTACCAGGCTTACTACGCTGCTGAGCGTTGTACGCAAATAGTTACTCCTAGTTATTATTTCGAGAAGGCTGGAATGGTCAGCGTAGTAACTTTTCACGATCTGGAACAAAAATAGTAACTAATAGTTACTATTATTAAAAGGGTGGAACATTTCCTGAATGTTTGGAGGGAAGAGCAAAGTATTTATCAACTGGCTGTTAATTTTACTGCCTTTCATTGCAGAAAAACGACTCTTTTGAAGAAAAAATCTGCTAAGGTGTCTATGGGATCCCAAAAATCTAATATTTGATTCAGGCAATTGGGTCTTGTCTTCGCCAGGCTAATCATCAGAGAAAACCAAGTTCAAAGATACCTCTATAAGCCATATCTATTTTGACGATACTAACCAAGACTTCCTGCTTTACTTCTGCCAAGTTTCCGGTTTCGCCCAAATTCTGAGTGAACTACTAGTCCAGCAAAAAAAGAAAATTCATAAGCGAATCAGGCGTATCTCCTTATCACTATAAAGAACGTCTAATTAACTTTAAATAAAACTTTGACTTACAAATAATTCCGGCTACAACCGGATTCCGGACTAATTATATGTCCGGGGACAAAATGGTTCTCATATACAGACTCAGCCTCTCTTCTTACCCCTTAATCTGTCATCTGATCAAACTTTCGCTTTTATAAAATTTTCAGGTTTTCCGGACGAACTACTTGTCCGGCTAGAAAATGGTATTCACTATCGTGCTCACTATGCCTTCTTACCATATAATCGACTATCACATTAGCTGTTTACAAATATTTTTTTTTGTTTTCTTAACCTGAACCCCCTCCCCCATCCCCAAAATGTAGGGCTACAGATCCCGTCTACGAACTTGACCTTACCCTTGACCCAATGAATCATCACACCAAGTTTCATCAAAATATCTCATTCCCTTCGAGAGTTATCGTGCTAACTGATAGACGGACAGACGGACATTTTTGCGATGTCATAGGTGTCCCTCCACTTACGTTTTGGGATCCCAAAAATCGACTGTTTCCAAGAAAGAAAAACAATCTGGCTGCCAACATTGTGGGGGGGGGGAGGGGGGTCCCCCCTCTCCAACCATACACGACGCCACTGCTATGAGTACGCCTACTGCATTTTGATACTATTAGGACTGCATTTCCATCTAACGTCGGCTTGGCTACCACTTTAAACGTCAAGCCCACTTTACCAGCTCAACCGGAAGAAATTCCTGACTACTCCACGTCGCAAACAAGATTCCTAATATCCTCGGTTACTTGGTTGGAAGACAGCTGTATTGATTTGGGCTTTCCTTTAAAAGTGTTGACTTTTACTAGACCAATAAGGTTCTTTTTGGGATCCCAAAACGTAAGTGGAGGGATAACCATGACTTCGTAAAAGTTTTCCGTCTTTCCGTCCTTCCTTCTGTCTGTAAGCACGGTAACTCTTCGAATGGAATGAGATATTTTGATGAAACTTGGTGTGAGGACTCTTTAGGTCAAGGGAGAGGTTGAGTTCGTAGATGGGCTCTGTAGCTCAACATTTACGGGTGGGGGGATTGTCAAATTCAGGGGCGAACAGCTAGTGAGATGGTCTACCAGAAGTAAGAAGACATGCTGAACACGTATCTGAAAACCATTTTCTGGCCCGACCTGTAGTTCGCCCGGAATCCGGCCAGAACCGGAAAGTTTGTTAAAATTGTTAAAAAAAAAACTTTTATATAAAGTTGATTAGATGTTCTATTTACGAAAGAAGACATGATGATTCCGCTTTTGACAGTTATTCTCTACCCAGACATATAGCTCGCCCGGAATCCGGCTGAAACCGGATTTTTTTTTAAACTTAGTTTTATCTGAAGTTGATTAGATGTTCGATATAGGGGTAAGGTGATACGCTGAATTCGTTTTTGAGCTTAAGGTTTTGACGGACAACTAGTTCGTATGTTTCCAGTGGCATTTCAGCGATAGTGGGGGGAGCTGGAAGGGGAGTGTCGGAAATGTTGTGGCTTGCATAGGGGTCAAACAAGTAGAGTGATTTAAATAAAACTTGGAGCGTAGAGAGATCACATGCCCTAAATGACATATTTTAGGGTTCGAACCGGACGATGGGGGACGAGAAGGAGGAGAGTTACGAGAAGTTAAAAAAAAAAAAACGCTCGGATTTGAGTGAAACTTGATGTGTGGTAAGAGAAAATGCTCTGGTGTTGGAGGGTGGGGGATACCTAAATCGTGTGGCACGTCTACTGATCAAACGGGTGGATCTATTGGTTTGAAACTTGGAAGGTAGACAACCCATATGCCCTAGATGACTTGAGGTGATGCCGGAAATATTCAGCCTTAAGCGAAACTAGATATCCCATTTCTAGGTCCGAACCGCATGTTTGTATGGCGAGGTACTGTGTGACGTTTTCATCTACTTTTTTGTACCTCCTACTCGTATGAGGTCGTAGCTCTTGTTCTACGTTGTGCCCTTCTACGGAAGCTAGGGCCGTGAAACTTAGCATTCATATGGAGGACTTGACCCAACGCCCAGCGACCTTACTTTCCCGGATTCAATCGCGTAGTAGAGCTAGAGAGGGAATACGGGATCTTGTAACCTGCTTAAACGAATGATCTGAATCGAGTGAAACTTGATGGCAGTGTTGGATTCGGATGTTTCGGTATCGATATCTTGACTCTCGGTATTCAATAATCGATATATTGGAATCGATATTTTCTGTGCCGTTTTTCGCTATAATATACGTCTCGTTTTGCCAAAATCTGAAATAAAGTCGTCGTGAACAAGCATCTTGCTTCATCTCAAACTTTGTTCAAACAATGTTTACAACGGATTCGTCAGCTATGATTTTTCATCAGCAATATTTCGGCCCTTCTTGGCAAGGGTCCTCGTCAGGCTGTCAATCTTCTGGTTCAACTTCGGGGAAGCTTTGAGATGAAGCAAGATGCTTGTTCACGACGACTTTATTTCAGATTTTGGCAAAACGAGACGTATATTATAGCGAAAAACGGCACCGAAAATATCGATTCCAATATATTCAAACTTTGAATAAATGAAAACTGAATTACGAAAATAATATTGCTCCGATTTCGGGTATATGAATTTAAATTATTTTGAATTATTTACAATAATTATAAATGTACTAATATCGTTTTCGATATAGATAATTACGTTTCGATATTCGATATCGATATTTGGTCCGATATATCGATTTATCGTTATCTGTATCGAATATCGCCCAACACTACTTGATGGGTGGTGGGTAGTGCTGATTTACAGATCCGAACCGAATCCGGGTATTGTTGGGGTAGTTGGAAGGGTGTTCCTGGATAACTTGCGACACGCACAACTCTTGAACGTGTGATCCGATCCGAATGGAGCTTGCTAGTTGGCGAGAGAGCATGTTGTAGACGTCCGTCTCTTAGCTGTCCAGACTCTAAGCTGAAATCATGCTAACTATCCTTAAAGTTTTTGGTGTGCATTGCCAGACAGCTCACCTTTCAATGGAATTATAAGGTGATTGGTCCACCAGGGAAAATGATATCACCGATAACCAGAAAAATGTCCTGATTAGCCCCAGTCTCTCCTACCGCATACAAGTGTGAAAAGGACATTCAGCCCTTGTTCTAATAGCGTCATCTGAAGTAACCGTAGTTACTTAAAGTTCAATGGTCACATCAAACTACCCCAATCCCACTCTGTAACAATCTAGGAACAATGCTTACCCCCTAGATCAGCAGCTTTTTCAACATTTTCGTCTTTGTGATATTTCAAAGCGTAATTTTTTAGGCCATTACATGCTCAATTTACTAGCTTGGACACAGATAAAAGTGATGTTTCTTATAATACTTAGTAGGTCTTTATTTTATGCATAAATCAGCTTGTATAATTCAGATTTGAATAGATTATTTGTTTTTGAATGATTTTTGTAGCTATGTTATTTTTTTATAAGCTTACTGCATATTCTGGTACATTTTATAAAGCAAGCTAATCAAGCTTCACAACACTATTCCACAAAGAAAAACTTTGAATAGGCACTTTAAGCCATGGAACTTCTGATGAAACACTAGAACAATCAGGTAAACTGCATCTGCGGCTTGACTTTGGTGATATCTCAAATATATCCTTTTCTATCAAGCATTGCTGGGAGTTTTTGAATTTCCTGCCAGGACATTCCAGCTCCTAAGATTTGGATCGCCGAAATGCCAGGGAGGTAAAGACAAGGGATAACAAGAAAACGGCATATTTTCGTAGCGCCTTCAAAAGGAAGTCGGAAATGTTTATTTGTGAAGAATTTAATACAAAGTAAAGCATTAGAAGTGTCCATTGTGCTTTAAGAAACACGGCTGTCTTCAAGATCTTCTTTGTCTCTAGGCGTAATCACCTCCTCGTACGATTTCTCCCAGGATTTTTTAAGTATGCTTTTGTCTGCGAAGGAACTCCTTGAAATTCAAAATACTCTCAAAATGCTTGTAGGAAATGAACGTTTTTTCGAGTTAAACTCGAAAGAAAAATACGACCAAGGGTGAGTATATTCCGGACGAACTACTTGTGCGGCGAGAATATTGTTATCACCGCCGTGTTCAGAATGTCTTCTTACCCCTAAATCGACCACTTAATCAACTTCAAATAAATCTTTTACTTTTAACCATTTTTCCGGTTTTGTCGGATTCCGGACAAACTACTTGTCCGGCGAGAAAACGGTTCTCACTATCGTGCTCAGCATACCTTCTTACCCCATAATCGACTATCACATTAGCTTTGTGTAAATATTTTGTTTGTCCCTTAATTTGAACCCCCTCCCCTACCCCTAAATGTAGAGCTACATAGCGAAATATACATATACGAACTTGACTTTACGCTTGACCCAATGAATCCTCACACCAAGTTTCATCGAATTATCTCTTTCCCTTCTAGAGTTATCGTGCTCACAGACACACGGACAGATGGACATTTTTGCGATGTCATAGGTACCCCTCCACTTGCGTTTTGGGATCCCAAAAGCTATCTAGTAAAACTTTCAAGAGAACAAAAACAAAATTACACAAAGAATAAAACAACAACAACAGATGCTGCGAAGTTGCAGCTAGAAGAGACCGTGGGAAATTAGCTTATTGCCGAATGTCATTTGCTGAATCTCGGAACCAGAAAGAAAGTGCCGCTTTAGCTTTACGGCGAATTTCCAAAAGCTTGAGGAATCTCCTCGAAACTTGCGCAGATGATAGGCTAAAAATTCGAGGTAACCTGGATAAGGCCCGGACATTTTAACATGGCTCAAGGTTCTTGGCGGTAGGATTAGTCACAGGTACTAGAGGAATAAATGGGAACAATAAGTCAGAATAAACTGTACGCGTAAAGAAGAAGTTTTGATCGTTTTCAATATTTTCTACTAGAAAGTTTAATATTTTATTTATTTATTTATTTGACTTCGACTACGGCTTCTAGAGCCATTACACATACAACACATACGAACAACAACAAAATACATTTAAGATTGCGACCCTTCTACGCAACACGCGTACAGTTCGCGGTTCCAGACTAACCACACAGGTAATTAAATTTTAATTTTTGAACATAAAAATAGAAGAGAAATGGACTGAAAATTGAGCTTATTCCTTAACGGTGAGGAATAGATATTGATGTGATGATGGAGTTTCCACAAGGGACTTTGACTGTGGCAAATAAACCAGAAAGTAACGTTTTGCATTTAGGGGTCTATGGCTTCAACTGGTGAGGACTAATGTCGTGGACTATCATTTCGCTTGGTCTTTGACTGGAAATCCTGCCAGGATTTTGAGAACTATCATCAGTTTCTGAAGAAATATCACTTTTGACCTTTTGTCTCTATTTCGGCATTGGTTGCGTTTTTGCGCATACCATGGTATCTGTTGCCGCAGTATCTGGATCTGCAATTAGTCGTTTTTGCAGTTACCGTGGTATCTGATAAACGGTTGCTTTGCAAAAACGAATATTGCCGAAGTTGCACTTTTCTAAGTCATCAAAAAAAGAAAAACGTGATATCCAGTTACACCACTAAGTGCTAAACTTCTCTCTCACCAGTTTGACAAAATTTGATAAAAGTGAGATGACTTTCGAGATACCACGATCGTTTACCACGGTCGGACCGTGGTATCTGAATATCAGATACCACGATAACTGGCCAGATACCACGATAACTGCAAAAATGCCTTTTGACCGTGGTATCAGATACCACGATAACTGCAAAAACGCCTTTTGACCGTGGTATCAGATACCACGACAACTACAAAAACGACTTTAGACCGTGGTATCAGATACCATGGCATCTGCAAAAACGCAACTGTTGTGTTTCTGTCTTCGACCTTGTGTCTTTGACTCTCCATTTATACATATTCTGTACAGAAATGTTACATTAAACTAAGGCCGTATCCAGGGGGGGGGTTAGGGGGTTGCCCCCCCCCCCCCGAAACATACAAAAATTATCATTTTTATGGTCTTTTCCCTCTGATCTATGTGTTTTTTGTGCTTTTTTGTCCGACCAGCAGTTACCCCACCCCCACGAAATAAATTCATGGATACGGGCCTGCATTAAACCTTGAACCGTAAGATTCACCATTAAATTTGACCTTACCTGGTATCTTTGTTTCTAGGAAACATCCCCATCGTCGAAACATCATCTCACGACAATGTCAACATCGACCTTGCTTTCGTCATCCTCGCCCAGATGATCGACAAGAGCAAAGGTCGGACTCGGATATTGCCGTATGCCGAAGCCTCGCGCGCTCGAAAAGAAATACACGACGCCGCCACCGAAGCTTATATGCGTCTGATACGTATGCAGGCTCAGGACTATCGAGCAGTTTGGGGCATAACCTCGAAGAAACTGAGCCAACATCAGGACTTTGTGCATTTTGTGGACTTGTTTGGTCTGGACGACGCAAAGAGAATGTTTATGAAACATGTGAAACGGTTGAAGGACGAACATTTGTCGAGAAAAGTGAAAGGATATATGGATAATTTGCCGGAGATCCTCATGGATATTTATCCGGATATTCCTAGTCTGGGAGACGGGTAAGTGCGATTCTATCCCCCCCCCCCCCCGTCACACACACACAGGATGACCGACAGCATGTCTTTTTCAGCTTTGCCTTTTTGGGATACCAAATTGTAAGTGACGTTATACCTATGACTTCGTTAAGTTGCACGTCTGTCTGTCTGTTCAGAACGATAACTCTGGAAGGGATTCAGATATTTTGTTCAGACTTACTGCGATATACCTATCACTTTTCGGTCGGTCGGTCGGTTTGCCCGATGACAAATTTGTAGCCTGCGTAGTAGTATGGTAGTACTACGAAAACGTTTCATGTAATACTATGCAATAGCAAAGAATACTATCATTTAATGTGCCTCAGACTGATCCAAATTTATGTAGTAGTATCCAGTAGCATCCTGTCTTGCCATAGTAGCATCCAGTTTTGCTAATAGTAGTATATAGTAGTATGCAGTAACACGGTAGCCTTGAAGCAGAAGCATGTAGTAGCATCATTAGTACTGCATCCAAGTTTTCCGTACTACTTCATAGTACTATTTTGAGATATGATGATGATGATGATGATGATGATGATTTATTGATCCACCAAAATTGATGATAATAAGATAAATAACTATATAAATACACAAATCAAACAAACATTAGACCGAACTCTAATCCATTGGAACGACTAAAATAAACAACAACGCATGAAAATGGCGAAGGCAGATTAAAGACCACAAACAATGACAAAAACTTTAAAAACACTTTAAAAACATTAAAATTCAAAAAAAAAAAATTCAAAATTTAAAAAAAAAAAAAAAATCATAAAAATCATAAAAATAATTTACCGCTCATGGAGGAAAGATGATAAATTATGCTTGAGCCCTTGCAACTTACGTCTAAACTTTTCATGCTTTTTCACCATAATTTCAAGAGGGTTTTTTATACCATAAGTCTCCATCATATTAGTATTGGACTCATACCTGTTAAAACGACACAACCATTTTGAAAAAATAAAGTATCGGGTTTTAATATGCGACGTGTCGGCAAGCCGAAAAACTGGGAGGAACGAAGAAGCTAGGAGACACTGTGGCAAAGCTGTTACGTTAAAAACATGTGCAAGCCTTCGCCGGTTCAGAAGCTCACGTAATCCAACAATCGATCCAAAACTAGCAGCCACCCTTCTCTCAACTTCTTTTACCACTGATGCACGGGTCTGACTCAAAGTAGAGCAATACGGCAAACCAAGTTATATATATAGTTCTCATCAGATGTCGGTCCACTGTGCTCGAGTTAAGGTACTTCCAGAAGTGCTAGGACGAGGTAACTTGGCAGGCATATCAGGGACCCGACCGAACTAACATGGAAATCGTCGCTTCCCCGACCCGACCACCGTGGGGGGGTGGAGGGATGGGGAAATTGGAATCTTGTGGCAAGTATAACTTCCAAACGGGTGATCGGATCGTGATGAAACTTTATATTTGCAAAGAACTCATGTCTCAGATGTCCCATTTGAAGCCCGGGCTGGATCCGATGAATGTAGGGGGGGGGGGGTGTTGGTCGGATGGGGGAGCCGGAAATCTTGTTACAGGCTTAGAGTGGACGATTGGGTTGTAACTTGGTGGGAAGAACAAGCACAAGCCTTGAGTGTGGGGGCTTGTGTTGTAGTGACAGGATCGGACCGGATTTGGGCACATGGGTAGAGTTGGAGAGGGGGGGGGGGTCCGGAATTCCGGTGATCGCGTTTTAAGGTACTTGCGGATGCGCTAGGACGATGAAAATTGGCCTGGACATAGAGATTTGACAGGATGGCTTAGAAGTAGTCAGTTCCCCGATCCGACCATCGTGGGGGGAGTGGAGGGATTACGAATCTGGAATCTTGAGGCATGTATAACTTTCGAACGGGTGATAGGATCTTAATGGAACTCGATGTTTGGAAAGTCCTCGTGTCAAATCTCCCAAACCAAGTCCGGACCGGATCCGGTTAATGTGCGGGGAGGGGGGGGGGAGGGAATAACTGAAAATCCTGTGACACGGAACGGCTTGAAACTTGGTGGGAAGAACAAGCACAAGCCGTAGATACACCAGTGACAGAATCGGATCTTATCGGGCACTGTGGGGGTAGTTATAGGGGGTGTCATGATTTCCGGTTTTAGCGAATTAAGGTACTTCCAGATGTGCTGAATAGTTGAATGAAACTTGTATGAATGAAACTTGACTTGAACATTGGAGACTTGACAAAATTCGCTTAGAAACTGTCAGTTCCCGTATCCGACCATCCTTTAAAGTAGGCCAAAGCACAAGAAATACTTTTAAGCAACATATACATTTTCGTAATCCCCATGAGCCCATGATCACTTTTGCCTCAAGGGTTTTGCTTGGAAATGAATTTCTAGCTCCCTTAAAGTGCGCATCTTAACTGCAAAGTGATTTTTTTGTTTTAAACATTTCATGATCCCGAGGGCCCATATACTTTGTGCCACAAGGGTTGTGCTTAAAAAAGAATTTCTAGTATCCTTAAAGTGCGCATCTTAACCTGAAAGTAAGAAAACAACAACTACTTTTGACCCAACGATGTATGTTCATGAACTCAAAGAGCACATGATAGTTTTTGCTTCAAGTGCTTCAGGATCATCAGTTTCTGGCTCCCCTAAACTGCGCAAGTGCAAAAAATAAAATAATGCTTTTACCAAACGATACATTCTCGTGGTTTCTAAGGGAACAAGATCATTCTTATCTCATGGGTCTTGCTTACAAATGATCAGAACAAACTCGCGAATTGACAAATTTCTACTTTCATCCACTGACCCAGCCTTGCAAGTGTCATATGAGCTTCTACCTCTTGTTCGTTAATGGTCCTGCATGCAACAATAGAAAAGATGACTACAGAGCACTTTCTTTTAGAAGGAAGTGGTTTGTTCTGTATGAGGATGAGTTTTAAAATGGGCCGTCTTACTATTTAAATTTGATTCGAGGGAGCTAGAGGGGGGAGGGGAGGTCTGGGAAGAGCCATCCAGTCGCGGCAGCGCGAACCTTAGCTGATATACATGCCAACTACTCGCCATATAACCTTTCAGTTCTTTTTTTAACCCGCGTGGCATATTTGGCTGCTCCAAACAGATAAGTCAGCTGAAATTTGTTCAGCTATAGTTTGACCCTCCTTGGAAAGGGTCCTCTTGGCGCTAAAGGTGTAAAGACGAATCTGCGATCTATAGGTTCAGGTTCTTTAATTTAAAACACTTCATAACAATATATATCGATCACTGGGGGTCGGCAAGGATACGATGTCGTTAGCTTGGCCCCGTAGCTGCGACAAAAATATGCCACATGTTTTGGGGATCCCAAAACGTAACTGGAGGGATACCTATGAAATCGCAAAAGTTGTCCGTCTGACTGTCTGTCTGTGAGCACGATAACTCTCGAAGGGAATGAGATATTTTGACGAAACTTGGTGTGAGGATTCTTTGGGTCAAGGGAAAGGTCGAGCTCGTAGCCCTACAGTTAGGGCTTGGGGGAGGCGGTTCAAATTAAGGGGCAAACAAAATATTTTTAAACAGCTAATGAGATAGTCGAAAGGGTAAGAAGACATGCTGAATGCGAATATGTAAACCATTTTCTCTCCGGACAATTAGTTCGCCCAAAATCCGGCCAAACCCGGAAACTTTGTTAAAAGTAAAAGTTTCATTTGAAGCTGATTATATATTTCATTTAGGGGTAAGAAGACGTGCTGAACACGAATATGAAAACCACTTTCTCACTGGACAAGTAATTCGCCCGGAATCCGGCCTAAACCGGAAATATTAGGGGTGAGAAGAGACATTAAATTCATATATACGATAATCCTTTTTTACCTGGACATATAGTTCGCCTGGAATCCGGCTGAAACCGAATAAATTGTTATAGGCTAAGTTAAATTTTATATGAAGTTGATAAGATGTTGGATATAGGGGTAAGGAGATACGCTGAATTGGTTTTTGAGCTTTATTTTCGCCGGACAAGTAGTTCCGGAATTTCGCCGAAACCGGAAAGTTGGCAGAAGTAAGGCAGTAAGTTTCGATCAGTTAGATCTAGATAGATATGACTAAGAAGGGTAAACTTACATGCTGAATCCGTATCTGAACTTGGTTTCGTCAGCTCTACCAGTTATTGTAGCCTACTGTCTTTTGAAAATGTACAAAAAACGATTTTCGAAGATGTTTCAGCCACCACTGTAAGCCTTGATCTGTTTCTAAATTTTAAAATGAAAATATTTATCTGTCTGGATCAAATATTAAATTTTTGGGATCCCATCGAAACCTTTGTTCTTGTTTACTCTGAGTAAACGTAGTTCAAGTCCGAGTTCTTTTAATTTTTAATGCAACTAAAACGTACATCACTGAGCAGAGAGGTGAACTGGATTCACTCAGATGCAAGTTACAGTATATACATCATTAAAACACACATATTTGTAACGATACATCTCCAGTTTTCTTCGGCCATGAGGCTCGGCCAAACTCACAAAAATAGATTTTCTCATAAACCAAGAATTGTTAAATTTAAATTTAAGGGTGACGGATACAACACATAATTGTATCAATCAAAACCAATTTAATTATTCTTAAAGCCAAACAGTAATAGTTGCACTAGGTTGATCTCACAACTGGTATGGACAAGTGAGCACATGGACGATCATGGTAAATTATCCAGTACTGCGGTAATATAAACGTAGATAATATATATGAGTAGATGGCAGGTTTCGCAGGTTTGAAGTCCCGAGGTTCAGTAGCTAACAGGTTCGTCTCAGAGTCGTATAAGATCGTCATTGAAAGTAGGTTCGTCACAGGTCTGCGACCCATAGATGGCAGGATACAGTCACTGCTTTAGCCTATGAAGGGCAAAGGACTTTCTAGTTTGAGCCCGAAAAGGTCCCTGGCCCAGAACGGCCGAAATAAGCTACGCTTTCTAAAAAATAATCACCGTTTTATAACTCTATTTGACTAATATTTCGGTATTCAACTTGATTTTCAGTCTCTTAAACTGCTTTTCGAGCATAGGCTTTCATTGTGTTCTTGAATGTTTCTTTCGTGCCTTTTACTTTTTTTTTATATTACTCCGCTGGTCATAAGTAAATAAATTAATTAAGAATTTATTTTATCTCCAGATCCTTCAATACGCTGCTTTCGTTTACCCACACATCCAATTCCCAACCGTACCTAATTGACATAATGCTTTCCTTTTTTTTTAATTTAAAGTAATATTTTCCTTTTGATCACTAAGTGAGTTTGCTTTTTACTAGGAAAAAGCATCGTCCTAACCATTTCTGACGCTATTTTTCGGGACGCGGCCACTGCACCATGGAATTAGGACAAATTGTTTTTAATCTCCTGGAACATTTCGGGAAGCTTCTCCCAGTTCTTCAATAGGGAGCCAGGGGAGTACCACCTCTCGACTAAGGTGTAAGATACAGCCACTGCTTTAACCAGGGTATCTGGTTGAGTAATGAAATATTAACCAAAAGGAACCGATGCCCGTTTCTCATGAAGAACGAGGACGGATTTGAGCATATATGCTTTTTCCTTTCCGTGTGGAATTATACTGGAGTTTTCAGCCTGGTTACAGGTTTTCGGAGAGGGGTCCAGTCCTTACAAGCTTTGCTGTAAGAGATACTGTTTCTCTCCCAGTATTTTGACAGTTTTTTGCTCTTTCTAATTATCATCCAACTTCAGAATGTGACAAACTTCTTAGAAACCTATTTTCCTGATTTAATTTGTGTTAATTGAATGCGACAACTGGGACAGGTTGCAAATCTAGGCTTCCCAGAAAGTTTGTATCCCGCGGCTTTCAGCATGCGTGTGGCACAGAAGGACAAAGGGTCTTTGAAAGAGGCATTCTTGGTGAAGGGGGTTGCGATGTAGGTGGGTTGCTCCGCGTAGGCAACTGGGCTCAAATTGCCCATGGTTAAGTTCGTGAACCGGGGCAGGTATCAAATTCAAATTTGTTATACCTTTGGACGTATCGGTGTAGATGCGAATTTTTGGGATCTCCATCCTCGTCCCACCCTTCCGGTTCTGAGGCAACTGGGGTGGACCTTCTTGGTAAGGTGAACTTGGGAATAGCATACTTGTTTCCGGTGGGGTCTTGATGGGTCTTTGGAGGGTCTCGTCCCCCGACACCCAAATCTTCCTGGGGCAACTGGGCCCAGGTTGACAGTGACGTAAATTGACCACGGTTCAAGTAAGCAAGATGACATTTCGTGTATCAACAGATCCTAATGTCTGGGAGTAATTATGAAAATTACACACACCCTAGTCGCGGACAACTGGGCCCATATTTCCCAATGAGTTAAATTCTCGACCTGACTATGGCTATCAAGTTTAAATGTATTTTTGCCATCGGTCCCGAAATTCCTGATTGTTTCAGTCCTTCATAAAAATTATCGGAACGGAATTTTACTCGAACGGGATTTTCCAGCAGTAGCCGTCTCAAAACAGTTTAGAATAACGATAATGTTTAGTTAAAGTATTCCAGGGCCATACAGAAAACCACGAAAACACTATTTTGATCGTATCAGTAACAATATAAAATGCTAAAGATAATACATACTATATTACTACATCCGGTACTCACTGATGGTCCTCAGTCAGGGCTTTAACTCGCATACGCCCGATTCTGGATCTTCAGGAAATTTTACGAGAAAGAACTGGGTGGACGGAAGATGTATAGGAAGGGTCCCCGACCTTGAATGACGTAACCTTGGCTGACTATTTTCATTACTCCCAGTCAGTACATTTTCTTTCGTTTGAACCTGGTTTATAACGGGTATTTCTGGTTGTTAACTTATAACTCGGTTTTTCTGCGTCTAGGAATTCGATCTCAGGTGCGAATGAGGTGATTCCCTGCGTGAAATAGAAAATTCTTTTAACCATAAATATTGAAGAAGAATTTGCTCGTCCAAACGTAAAATCTTTGTTTTTGTTTCAGTTGGTACTTTTGCCATGTTTGCTAGTACCTTTTTAAGCCAGATAGATCTTTCTGGAGAGAAGAGAAATGGTTCGCGATTGGATTCCCGTCGTCGAGTCCTTCCTGTACCTCTGAGGCTAGAGTCGTTAACCCGTCCGGGGAAAGATCGATAGAACCAGAGATGACGTCAGCAATGAAAGACTTGGCTTGTAAATAAATTAGTTTCTAGAGACTAACTTGAAACACTCGTCAAACATAATTGAATGAATTGGAGGGGCGAATATCGAGACGTCAGGTATGCTAAAGCGAGGAAGTCGGGTCCAAAAGGGGCAGAAGGCCGGATGAAAAGGAAGTGCTCCGAGGGCAGGTAGAACTGGATTGGTTTAAAGGGGGTTTGAACTTCAGTTCGCCACTTCCCATGAGGAGTACCTAACGCTCAGTCTACCCCCCCCCCTCCCTCATCTACGTAGATACCTGTGACAGGTATCGGGGTTTGAAATCTTGGTTACCTGGTTATGGGAACATATTCTGTAAATATGTTTGTTATCGGATTGTGTTTTAAAACTTTAAAATTGTAACATATAGGTGATTATTTATGACTGTGTCGACCATTTATGACGATCTACCACTATTTTTGTTAAAATATATCATGGAATTCTGTCTCTCTTTACAGTGGTTCACGTTAATGTTAATAGGTGTAGTACATAAGACTAGTGAAGACGGTTGTTCTGTATTGGTCCAGTGTTCCACCTTCGCCGCATATACATGTATGTAGTTCTTAGAACCAGTATAGAACAGTCGTCTTCACTAGTCTTGTATACTACAATTTTTAACATTAATGATAATGATATATTTATTACCCATATTTTTGACAAAGAACTCCTCCTAAATGGAGTATGAAAACAAGAAAAAAAAAAACAAAAAAAAACAACAACTGCAATATTATATTATTATATGCATATTATATGCAATATTATACATCAGTTAAATACACAAAACACACAAATACTGAATTGCAACAGAGCAAGATATAAGCTGTGGCCAATATGAATCCCTGTAGAGAGAGATAGAAACCAAACACTAGTGTTCACAGGAGAATAATCTCAAATCTGACGCTACAAACATGCCCGAGCTGTATTTTCGGCGTTTTTTTTTCAACGCTGAGGGATACGGCAGTTTGAAAGTTTAGAGGGGTTGACAACTTCAGTATACAAATGATAATGTAAAACAACGACATAGTTTCTAAATAATTAGCAGAATCTATGGTATTTTGATCCTGAAAAGTTACGGGTTGCCTTATATTACCAACTAGGTTATATGATAATAAATAAATAAGATAATTTCAAAGTTTTCAACAGTCACTATGTTTACGTTTGAAAAGGATAAAGTTCTACTGGCTGCAAAGTCACCTACTTCGGATATTCTGTTGTTGTTTTCGGGATCCGAAAACGTAATCGGAGGGATACCTATGACATCGCAAAAGTTCTCCGTCTGTCCGTCTGTAAGCACGATAACTCTCGAAGGGAATGAGATATTTTGATGAAACTTGGTGTGAGGATTCGTTGGGTCGTCGGACCAGTCGAGTTCGGTGGGGGAGGGGGTTCAAATCAAATACTCCTTGAGCCCAAGCTGACTGGGAAACATATATTCAACAATGCATATAACGGATACGTCAGCTACGATGCTTTGGCAGCTAGCACACCTTATCAGGTAATTGCTGCCAAGGCATCATAGCTGACGTATCCGTTGTATGCATTGTTTGAAAATCATAGGAAAGTGTCTGGCTTTCTAATCTGTATTACCTGTTTGTGCTCGCGGGAAATCAGTTCCCATTAGAAACAGAAACCATAAAATGTGTGCATACTAACTAATGTGTGGTAGTCTAAGCCACCTTGACTGCTGCTTTAAAAAAAAAAGAATTGCGTCTATATCTCAAAACACGCCAATGATCCTCGGGAAGAAGGAGTAAGCGTGTCCGTACGACTCAAACTATACGACTCAAATCCTGTGTCAATCAATCATCGCGATCTTTAGGGACAGTTGTCACCCCACTTCTGCCTTTCTTCCGCTAGCTACCCGGAGAGGCCGGAGATTTTGTATCGGCAAGGAGAGATAGTCATCAAGAGTATTCGGCCTCGATCGGAAAACGAAAAATAGTCTTCCACGAAAGATGTGAAATTAAGAGTTTTGTCGTCTAGAAAAACAAGACCAAAGGTTTCGATGGGATCCAAAAATCTAATATATGATCTAGACAATTGCGAACGAACTATCATACTTGTCCAGAAAAAAAAAAAGGTCAGACACGAATTCAACGTATCTCCTTATCCGTATAAAGAACATCTAATCAACTTCAAGTAAAACTTTAACTTACAAAAAAAAAATCCGGTTTCAACCGGATTCCAAACGAACTATATGTCCAGGTAAAAAAAAAAGATTGTCATAAACAGATTCAGTGTATCTTCTTACCCCTAAATCTGTCATCTAATCAACTTAAAATAAAACTTTTGCTTTTAACAAATTTTCCGGTTTGGCCTGATTCCGGCCGAACGAGTTGTCCTGGTAGAAAATACTGTTCACATAAGGGTTCAGCATGTCTTCTTACCCCTTAATCGAACATCTAATCAACTTCGAATAAAACTTTTACTTTGAACAAACTTTCCGGTTTTGGCCGAATTCCGGGCGAACTTCTTGCCCGGCGAGAAAATGGTTTTCACCACCGTGTTCAGCATGTCTTCTTATCCCTAAATCGAAAATCTAATCAACTTCAAATAAAAATTTCACTTTTAACAGACTTTCCGGTTTTGGCCGGATTCCGGGCTAACTACTTGTCCGGCGAACATATCCGGCCGAAATCAACTTCAAACATAACTTTTACTTTAACAAACTTTCCGGTTTTGGCCGGATTCCGGGCGATGGTTTTCACCATCGTGTTCAGCATGTCTTCTTACCCCATAATCGACTATCACATTATATGTTTAAAAATATTTCATTTGTCCTTTACACTAAACCCCCTCCCCCACCCCTAAATGTAGGGCTACAGAGCCCATCTACGAACTTTCTCTTACTCTTGACCCAAACAACCCTCACACCAAGTTTCATCAAAATATCTCCATCCCTTCGAGAGTTATAGTGCGTACTGACGGACAGACGAACAACTTTTGTGATGTCATAGGTATCCCTCCACTTATGTTTTGGGATCCCAAAAAAATCAGACATAGTATATTGACTATCTTATTTCTTTTGGGTTTGTATTTGCGTCTTTCATCTCTTCTAAATTGTGGTAGCCTACACTCACTGGGTTATTTAACCTACTTACTTACGCATAGACTTCTACCTTCTGTAACAAAAAAGATTCTCCGCAAAATTCCGTGACGGCTGGAAATCTGGATTAAATTTCGAAGAAATATTTGACCACTTCTACGAAATGGGAGCTATCTTATTTGTCCACTTCTACGAAGCGGGAGGTATCTATCTACAAAAAATGGTTATTTATAATTTTTTTTGCTTGTTGCAGAAGTTTTTCAGATTCAGGTACTTGTTATCATTGCCGGCTCGCCATGTGGTTAGACATGTGTCAAGTATGTCGAGTGGGTTCCTATCAGACTTTTCAAGATAAATCTTACTCCCGGTTGGCACCACACTGTCAGAAGTTTCATAACAGATAACACGAGGACGAAACGTTATGTATGAAATGTTATGCATAACAAGCTTTGTTAGGAAGAGCCAAAAAAGCATCTACTGACTTTATTCCTTATCGTCATGATGTCCGAAAACTAAGCAGATGCTTTTTGGCGGTTTTTCGGTTTCTCCTGATGGCAACGCTTATCAGGCTCAACATTCTGAAACACAACAGATAACATCCGAAGTGTTATCTGTTACGCATTATTTGGTGAAACCGCGCATCCTCGTGTTATCAGTTATGAAACTTCTGACAGTGCGGCTTTTAATTTGCCGGAAAGACATTTTGGCTCAAGGGTGGTACTTGCGTTCTCGCACATTCGCTTTCCAAATAGCAAAGCGAGAATCCGCCGAGCGCAAGAACAAACAGAAAGTTATTGCGCCCTTACAACTTCTTGCTGACTTGCGGAAAATAACTTTCCAAATACTTAAGGCGTTTTTCCGTGCTCCCACAAACAGTTTGTGGGTTGACTGTGGCTCGAAAAGAGGGTTTCCGGGGTCTTTCGTGCGGCTCACAAGTGTGTTTCCACGACCAACAAGATTTTTGTGGATCGCTTTGTGGCTCAAATTCGACAAACAACTGGCGAGGTGATTGTCGATTTTGTAATTCGGTTCTGGCGGGAAATTCGAATTAAGCAGCAAAATAGTGTCTAAACTGTAAAGTTAACTACTTTTTCAAGCATATAGACTTAAAATTGAGGATGCTTTTTGTACAGGATGGGAAGGAAATATGCCTGGAGTTCTATTGATTGAGATTTTACGTGAATTTAATTTTTTCTTCAGACAATTGAAATTACCGCCCAAAAAATAGACAAAACGGCGTTTCCGCGAGTTTCAACATCGACTGTGTGGCACACAATCGTGTTTCCGCGACAAACACTCAGAAGTGTGTGGCCCACAATTGTGTTTCGGAAAAAGGCCTTTAGTGGATTCGTTTTCCACGTCAGTTTCCAGAAATAGCGGTGCCTAAGAACAGCATCAAAAAGCGCAACGAGTATTAGCCGCAGTCCCGGCGGATAAGTCAGCGGAGCTTTTCAAGATGCCCGAATCGCCCATTAAAGAGCTTCAAATACCCTGTTACTGTTTAAAGCCAACTAGGCTGTCTATTTTCTCGTACCTTCAAACTTTTCCGTCCACGGAAGTCTCGTACACAGTGACCAAACTGGAAATACGTTCACTTCCTTCAGGCTGGTAACTGTAGAGTCGCTCGACCCCTTTTCTCACAGTTTCGCGACGCCGGAATTAGTAAATTCCCTCCATGAGCATTGTGAATCATCAGTGAAAAATTAAAATCGGCATAATTGACAGCTTAGGCGATCAACTTCTAAACACTTCATTCTGACTATTATTTTGAATGTTTCTTTAGTTTTTCATTTTATTTCATCCTCGAAAAGGGTTGCTATGAGGGATATTAATGTTTCAGGCCTGAAATACTGTCCCTCTTTGAAGGTGTTTCACAACAGTGACGCATGTGAAGCTTTAAGAGTAAAAAGTCCAGGTTTAGATGCGGTCTTTGATCAGTGATATCTTTTAATTCTTGTCCATAACAGTTGTGATGGCGTCTGGTTTAGACCCTGTACATGTACGAAGCTACCCGCCTAGCTTCCTTAGTTGTAAAATAAGTAAAAGTTTCGATAGCATTATATTTTTCAGGGACTGGGACCGTATAAAAGAGGAGATCCACCAACATCCAGACTTCGAGCACTATTTTATCGACTGCCCTGCCGAAGTCTCATGGATCGACATGGATCTGCTGGAAAGTACAGAAAACCGGATTCCCTTCGAAGTCCTGGACCTCCCCGAAGGCGAGGCTGTGTATAGAAACCACATAAACATGCTACAGCGGGAGCAGCGGCTGGCAGTGTAAGTAGCTCTCCTTCAATAACACATAAATTGAGTCAAGAAAACACTATAACATACCTGAGATAAATGCCGACGAGCTAAATGTAATAATGAATAAATAAAATAAAATTTAAAATGTCTGCCCCTGTATAATAATTACGACTTCTCACTGCGTGAATGCCGCATGACATAGCAGTCCGCAAGGACCGCGGCCGGCTTAATTTTACATGAATACCGCTTCGACTGATCCAGTACGACTTGCTTCAATTTCCGCCACGCCATTGTGTCAAACGAAGCCAGTCCGCGGTCTTTGCGGGTAACTAAGTAACGCGGAATCAACCCAGTGAAAAAATCAAAACTGGTCTTGGCTAAATTTTTCAGATATCTCTCAGTTTTGCTTTCTGTGGCACTTGCCTTCCGGCCAAGTGCCATACACCCATCACTTTTCCATCGGTCGGTCGGTCGGTCAGTCAGTCCGCTGTTTTCGAGTTAGGATAGTTCCAGATGTACTCTGACAACGAAACTAGGCAGGCATATTACGGACCCCACCAACCTAACTTGGAAACAGTCACTTCCCCAGTCCGACCATCATGGGGGGAGGGGGAGGAGGCGGAATCCAGAATTTAGGAACGTGCATAACTTTCGAACGGGTGATCGGATGTTAATGAAACTTGGTATCTGGAAAGACCTCGTGTCTCAGATGTCCCATTTCAAGTCCGGACCGAATCCAATGAAAATGGATGGGGAGTCGAGGGGGAACCGGAAATCTTGTGTCGTGAAGTTATCGGGACGAAACTTGCTGGCAAGAACAAGCAATGTCCTAGGTACATCAGTGACAGAACGGGACCGGGTTTGGGCACTGCGGGGGGAGTTAGGGGGGGGGGGAGTCCGGAATTCCGGTGATCTCGAGTTAAAGTACTTCCGGATGTGCTAGGATAATGAAACTTGGTTGGAGCATTAGGGACTCGATAACATTGGCTTAGAAAGTCTTAACCGCAAAACAAAAAATACTTTAAGCAAAATATTTTTGCTCAAGGGTTTTGATACAAAATGAATCTCTAGCATCCTTAAAGTTTGCATCATAACCGAAAAGCGAAAAAAATACTTTGGACCAAACAGTATATATTCATGATCGCCAAGGGCCCTTGATCATTTTTGTCTCAAGGGTTTTCCTCACAAAGGAAGTCCTTAAAGTACAAAAAATTCTTTTTGTTCATGGCTGATGAGCCCATTATCATTTTTTCCTCAAGGTTTTCGCTTACATATGACTTTCTACCGCCCTTAAAGTGCGTTTTATCACAGTCAAATGCAAAAGTAAAATGCTGTTACCAAACAGTACGTTCTCAAGATTTCTAAGGGCCCTTGCTCATTCTTATCTCAAGACTTTTGCTTACAAATTATCACAACAAATTCACGAATTGGCAGAATCCTACTTTCATTATGTGGTCGAGCCTTGCAAGTACCATATGAGCTTCTAGCTCTTGTTAATTTTCCCGATTCAAGTGAGTTAAGTTCATTTAACTGTACTTAAAGCGCAATGGACACTTCTAATGCTTTACTTTGTATTAAATGCTTCACAAATGAACATTTCCGACTTCCTTTAGAAGGCGCTACGAAAATCGGCCGTTTTCTTGTTATCGCTTGTCTTAACCTCTCAGGCATTTCGACGATCCAAATCTTAGGAGCTGGGATATCGTGGCAGGAAATTCAAAAACTCCCAGCAATGCTTGATAGAAAAGGATATATTTGAGATGTCACCAAAGTCAAGCCACAGATGCAGTTTACCTGATTGTTCTAGTGTTTCATCAGAAGTTCCACGGCTTAAAATGTCTATTAAAAGTTTTTCTTTGTGGAATAGTGTTGTGAAGCTTGATTAACTTGCTTTACAAAATGTACCAGAATATGCAATAAGCTTATAAAAAATAACATAGCTACAAAAATCATTCAAAAACAAATAGCCTATTCAAATGTGAATTATACAAGCTGATTTATGCGTAAAATAAAGATCTACTAAGTATTATAAGAAAATATCACTTTTATCTTTCTCCAAGCTAGTAAATTGAGCATGTACTGGCCCAAAAAATTACGCTTTGAAATACCACAGAGAGGAAACTGTTGAAAAAGCTGCTGATCTAAGGGGTAAGCATTGTTCCTAGGTTGTTACAGAGTGGGATTGGGGCAGTTTGATGTGCCCATTGAACTTTAAAGAAAAATACACACTAACATAACATTCCCGCCAGGAAAGCACAAAATGGCTTGGACACTGGTCGATATTATTAAAAAAAAAAGGATAAACAGACATAGTTTTACATACCAAAAATGAAAAAAAAGGAGGGAGTAGGAAATAAAATTAACTTATGGTTTCTACTTTAAGGTTATAAACAAAAGGAAACGAGAAAGAAGGAAAGAACTGTGAGAAAATATTTTCTTGCTTAATATTATTGTTTTTGCCTCCTCTGTAACGACTTAACTTAAAAAAAAACGCACTCCTTTTAGGGATAGTGAGCGTTCAGATTTCTTTCTGCCGTTTTGCGGTTTTAGCGTAATGTCATTGCGGTCGTAATGTCATCGAGTCCCTCGGTTGCAGTACCCGCTGCGCCAAGTTCTCCAGAAACAGAGACATTTGAAAGACATGGTCGGATCTCCCGTCCGGGTTGCCGCTGCAGGACATTTTTTTTTCCCGTAGCATCTTTTTTAATTAACTTATATTATATCATTTAAAAAACTAAGAAATCAGATTAGTCTTAGACGAGAGTCTTGACGCTAACTACAGTGGGTTTCCACTGGCAATCATAAGGCCGTCGTAACCGTGCTCGTCCATAGTCGGCCTGGTCTCATTGGCCGGAAATCGCCGAAATTGCCAAATATGATGGCTTCATACAACATACGATTGCCAGTTTAGGACCCACTTACGTACATGATACTAAATATTCCTTCAGCCCTAGCTCACTGCGAATCGTATTTTATAGTGCAAAATGGGTACGTCAGCTGAATTTTATTAGAGCTATATTTCAAGAAGTCAAATATTTAACGCTAAGCTGGAATCTATATTTTTTTTTTTCGCAAGTTTGTTTTTCCAACTTGAGCGGCTTTGAGCCTGAAGAGGACCCTTGCCTAATAACATTATAGTTATAATAAAATTAAGCTGACGTATCCGTTTTGCACTATCAAATACATGATATTGTAGCCGAAACCGGTATTGGATTATTCAGACAATGCATAAAACGAGGATCTTTGCCAAAAAGGGACGAAACAGCGCGGCCAAAGCATCGTTGCTGACGTATCCATTCAGTGCATTGTTTGAATACATTTATCTACGGTATTGGGTTGTCGCTCTGTGTAATAATACCATAGTCAGCTGGTAATTAGTGCGTTTTGCATAAGTTATTACGATCTACGATTATAAGAGGAGGAGCTAGCTCTCGATTCCGGTAGTTACTACCCTCCCTGGATTGAACAGAGTAACAGCGCGGACAGACGTCACAACTCTACCGCGACTTCCTACTGAACGTGATGAAAGTACTATAACGAAATTATAATGATAATGAATATATAATAGATAATATTCCACTATAATTATAACGAAGATATTATCACTGTTTATGCTCCCGAGCGTCGTAAATAAATTATAACTTTTATGTAATAGAATAGAGAGGAAGTAGCGAATAGAAGAGGGAGGAACTAGTCTTCTTATTACGCTGGGTGGTGGAACGATCGTAACTGAAAATAACTCGGTGGAACGCTACGTTCTACTGAATAGCCCCTCGTTTCCACATTGTATTATCTTCCCAGTTCCTCAACGAAGGATTTTTCTTTGCCAAGTTTCCTCTCGACTCCCCAGTGGGATATATCCTTGTTCCATTCATGATTCCCGTCTTGGAGCTGCTTGAGATCTAAAGCACCGCTGGGGGCGTATATTGTGGGAGTTTCCCGTTTTGAGGCGTCCGTAACTTCATTGTTTTCAAGACAGTACACCCCGGGGACAGCTGATTGTAGCTCAGACAATTTCTGGTGGGGGCTGTTGTAATAATGTTCACATAACGCCAAAATTACCCGCTAGCCAGCGTGTAAAAGTTCATTGTGGCTTAAGACGTTAGAATCCGCGTTCTCTGAGTCACCTCAAACCTTAGTCTCTGGGTGAACGGGTTGAAATTACGGAAGTCTGAATGGTAGGTGTGGTGGAAAGTGGGGGTTCTTTGGCTCCCCCTCCTCCCAACCGGAAAAATTAGCACTGTAAGGAGAGATTTCTTCTTATTTTTTTTGTAAATCAAACTACGATTTCCATTTGATTTTTGGGATCCCACAACCTAAGTGACGGGATACCTGTAATTTCGTAAAAGTTGCCCGTATGTCCGTCCGTCTCTTAGCGCCATAACTCTCGAAAGGGTTGTGATATTTGATTAAAACTTGATGGCTCTTTGGGTCAAAGTACAAGTGAAGTTCGAAGATGGGCTCTGTAGTCCTACATTTAGGGGTGGGAAGTGGTTTCAAATTAGGGGGCAATTTTTTTGTTTTTAAATCTAATCAGGTAGTCGATTTAGGGATAAGGAGACATGCTTAAACCGAATATGAAAATTATTTTCTCGCTGGACAGGTGGTAGTTTGAAAATTTGTGAAAAGTAAAAGTTAACCTGAAGTTGATTTGACGTTAGATTAAGGGTTAAGGAGACATGCTGAAACTAAAAATGAAATTTTTTTTCTTGGCGTACAAGTGGTTCTGGCAAAACCGAAAATTTGTGAAAAGTTAGAATTTGATCTAAAGTTAATTAGAGGTTTGATTTAGGGTTAAGGAGACATGCTGAATCGGAATATGAAAATTATTTTCTTGCCGGACAAGTTGTTGGCCCGGAATCCGGCCGTAGCTGGAAATTTAACATTAAGTTTTAAAACCCATTGAAACAGTCGATATAGGGTGAAGAGACATGCTGTTGCATCTTTCGAACATACTAAAAGTCGATTAGAGATTCGGTATCGGGGTAAGAGACATGCTGAATCCAGTTTTGAGCTTTATTTCCTTGGCGGATAAGCTGGGAAAATTTGTCAAAACCCGGAAATTTGGATCGAAGGGTTCGCCTCTCATTGTTACCTGCCCTTTTGCTCGGCATGCAGTTCGCCCAGAGTAGCCTACTTCTAAAAGGAGGAATTTGCTCAACTTGTCAAATTGGTCTGAAGTCGATTAGATATGAGATCTTGGATAAACATGCTTGCTGAATTCATGTCTGATCATGGTTATAGCAAAATGTTAAAGGGCTCGGCAAAGACCCAAAATCTACAAGATTCGCTTGTCTGGATCAAGTAGTCCAATAAATATTCAATATTTGGGATCTCGTCGAAACCTTTGGTCTTGTTTCCATAAGGGTTTTTATTCAAAATTTCGGAATCATCCGCCTGACAATCTTCGAGACTGATCACCTGACGTCTGAGGGGGCTGCCCACTCTCTGCCACTTGCTGTACACCATGTTGCGCAAACCATCCGCCACGCGCGACACCAACCCGCCTCTAGCTCAAACATAGCTATTTTCCGCCACGCGCGCCACCTGCCCGCCAACCTTCTGCCATGCGCGGCGCCCGCCCGCTTCTTGCTCAAAAATAGCTATTTAACGCCACACGCGCCATCCATCCACCACGCGCGCCACCCTTCCGCCATGTGCGCCACCCGCCACTCGGTGTACACCGATTTTGAGAGCGGGCAACCCCTCTGTCTGATTTTCAAACTGGTGAATGGACGGTGGTCCCGCTCCAGTTGGACGTTAAGGATTTCCCCGTGGTTAAAGTTCAATGGGCACATCAAACTACCCCAATCCAACTCTGTAACAACTAGGAACAATGCTTACTCCTAGCTAAGTAGCTTTTTCAACAGTTTCCTCTCTGTGATATTTCAAAGCGTAATGTTTTGGGCCAGTACATGCTCAGTTTACTAGCTTGGACAAAGATAAAGTTAATCAAAGCAAGTTAATCAAGCTTCACAACACTATTCCACAAAGACAAACTTTTAATAGGCACTTAAAACATGGAACGTCTGATGACATACTAGAACAATCAGGTAAACTGCATCTGCGGCTTGGCTTACTGGTGACATCTCAAATATATCCTTTTCTATCAAGCGTTGCTCGGAGTTTTTGAATTTCCTGCCACAATATCCCAGCTCCTAAGATTTGGATCGCCGAAATGCCAGAGAGGTAAAGATAAGGGATAACAAGAAAACGGCCGATTTTCGTAGCGCCTTCTAATGGAAGTCGGAAATGTTTATTTGTGAAGCATTTAATACAAAATAAAGCATTAGAAGTGTCCATTGTGCTTTAAGGTAAACGTGCGCGTCACCTAGGGCTAGGTCGCTTCTTGAACTGAAGACGTATAGTTAGCTAAAACTGCATGTTAGGGAATAATGATGTGGTCTCTTTTGCCGATTTTCTTTCCCCAGGCTACCGATCGGAGAAGGGATCCACTTTTCTCCCATTTACTTTCTGCTTTGTTCTCCGTCTCTCTCGGAACCTTGAGTGCTGTTTTTCGAGGATTAGTAAAAGGTCCGATGATGTCGCGTTGCTACTCGGTCATACTTGTTTTGCCCGCATTCTACAGAAAAGCGTCTTATCGTCGTTGTCGCCTGATCTGGATCATCAGCACACCCTATGAATAATTCACCAGCAAATTGGGAGCCAGAATCCCCTCAGTTGAAAATCTCGATCGGCTGACAATAGATTGTCAACTCGGATGGTTCATTAGGTATTGGAATCTGGAACAATCTGTTCCTAATAGGGAATGTACGCTTGATAACATTGGAGGAATTCCCGTCGCATTTTGGTAATGTTTTGATGTGCGCAAGGAAGCACTTGAGATCTATCGGGAACGGATAAAAGGAGAATAGGTTTCTTCCCTGCGCTGAGGCTTGCAGGGGGGGGGGGGGGCAACGTATTTACCGACTGTCTGGTCGTTTTTAACGACTGTTTTTGCAGAAAAAACTATTGTTTTCAAGAGAGAAAAAAAGACAGTTTTGATGAAAAATTGACTGATTTTCAGAGTAATCGACTGTGTTTAAGAAAAAACCTATATTTTTAATGAAAAATCGACTGATGTTCAGACAAACCGACTGTTTTCATGAAAAAAAATCTGACTGTTCTTTCATGAAAATCAACTGTTTATACAATAAAAACGCGGCGCGAGCGCCGACTCGGTTTCTTATCGACTGGTCGACGACAGTCGGAGGGGGGAGGGGCGGCTCCCCTCCATACGTGGCGCCCCTGTCCCTGCGTCTCCGTGTAAACAGGCGCAAAGGACAAAATGCGCGATTTTAATTATTTCCTGATCATCCTTGGAGCTAGTTGGAGCTGACTTTATTCACACTGATCGTGTCTATTGCCTTGCGTTCTTCCGCAGAGGCTAATGTTGACATTTTTTAACGCACAGTTGAGTCGACTTGTCGCTTCCAGGAGATACCAGTGATCAACGTTGGAAATTGGCGAGTTCGGTAAGTCATGGGCATATTAAACTCAGCGATTAGGGCATTATCGTTTAGGACTATTCAACAAAGAAGATGAAAGCTTGGATTGGTGGTGCAGACAGGTGCAGATAAGTCGAAGCGTGAATATCAAGAAAGGAAAATTACTCAGCTCAGCAATTCGCTATGGGAATTCGCGAGTGCAGTCTATTTTGGCCGCATGTTTGTTACGGTCA
This sequence comes from Branchinecta lynchi, assembly GCA_023053575.1. Lineage (NCBI taxonomy): Eukaryota > Metazoa > Arthropoda > Branchiopoda > Anostraca > Branchinectidae > Branchinecta > Branchinecta lynchi. The sequence continues at coordinate 14,195,965 of JAKZAP010000013.1, read as the reverse complement.
AGGCAATTCACCATTTCTTGGCGCTTCTGACACCCATCAAGACTCATCACGCCCACAAAACCCGACCCTCGTCGGTATCGAGCCATGCCAGTGCTTTCACTTCCATCATCGATAGATCGCCGAAGTCCGTTCACCTTTACGTGCATGAACATGTTCAATACCGAGAATATGCTGTCGGTCATCTGCAAGTTGACTCCAGCAGATGATGCAACGTTCCTCAGTGCTGGCGGAGACACTCCTGTCGGAACGAGGGGGATCACTTTGCCTATGAGCTTGAAGAAGAAACCGAGAGAACTGTTAGTGTCGTCTCTACGTCTATAGGTGTCAAAAGCCCAAATGAATACCTTCTTGACAACTTTCCAGGCTATGTCAAGTTTGCGGTTGTTTGTCCTACAGAGACGAATCGGGGTTCTTCCAAAGTCTTCACTTTGTTGACCAGTACGGTAGCTGCTTCATTGTCGGTATCCGCGTCGTCGATGAACCATGTGTTGGCTGACCTCGAGTTGGGTCGACATTGCGCAGCTGCACGTGTCAACAGAGATCCGAGAATAGATGCAACAGCTTCTTCTTGAAATGAAATGAACATGGTGAAAGGGATGGAACACTTCTAGTTATCGTCTTAGCCCGAAGGTATCGTCTGTCCGTTCTGGTCGAATGTTAATACGCTTGCGAAGGGTCGCTGGTTCGAGTCTTGGTGTTGCCGAGCATTTAGTGTGTGACGGGGTTCAGTGGCGTGACGAACCCCCGAAGTCCACTCAGCTTCAAATGGGTTCCTTTAGAAATCTGGGCAAGGTAAGAGGTAGGGTGTGCGAAAGCAATAGGAGGGCTTACCCCTAACCGCAATTGAACTTCCTGTTAGAGGTTAAAGCATCGGAGAGCACACAAGTTTCTCCGAATAAGGATGCAGTATTTTCTACTGGGAATAATCTCAGGGCTACTGGGATTAATCTCCGAATTAGGGATAACCTTATCTCAATAAAGACAAGATTAATCCCTGTAGCAAATACTACAAGATTTTTGTTTACAGTGTAGCCTGACAGGGATAATGTTGCACCTTCATCTACCTCCACCTTACCTCAACTATCGTCAAAAAGTAGCAAAGTCACAAACAAATCGTATTTAGCTTACTTTGCGGAGGGTAAAGCTTGTTTGTAACCATCCTTCAGTTTTGAGACTCTGTAAACTCTGTATTTTGTACGGCCAATTGGCTATTAAATATATTCATATTCATATTCATACCCTGTTTAACTCACTCACAGACTTCCCTTGTCTGTGTAAGAGATTCTGCGCTCTGGTGAATAAGTTGTGGTGAAGTTATTTTACATACCGAGCATATAACTCATCAGCACCCAATGATAAAGCGTCAGTGGTGTATCGCTGTGTTCAGTTTTCATTCGGAGATTCCGGCATGTTTGACTGAATGCATAGTTCAGCAAAAGAACAGTTTCTTATCGTTACTGTAGATACAGGAAGATTATTGTGTTGCGAGAGCAACACTTTGGTTTTGTCCTCGTTTTTTTTTTTTCTTTTTTTTTTTTTTCCTATGACTCCGATTTCATTTTATTCCTGGTAACTGGGAAGGGTCTAACCTGTGCGGTTTTTACGGAAAGTGTGGACCTTAGGCCGGATTGATGAATATGACATTACATTTTGGAAAGCTCCGTAGAACTCTTGCCTGGGGCCAATAAGGATGGTTTTTGCTTGTCCTCGAGCCAGAGCCTACGGTTTGCGAAGTGAATTGGAGTTGTGTAGCCTATGTCGGAGAGGAACATCTCAAGTTGTGTAGCGAACCTTTCGTTTCATCAAAAGATGTTTCTGCTTTCGAGTGGAAAGCTCCGTTCTAGCACGCAAGCAGGCAGGCACCAGTTTCAAATTGAAGATGGACTAAAATCTATAAGTGTTAAATATATGCGGCAGTTACCCGGCCCCACAGCCAACATATCTTCTTTGAGTGATAAATAGAAAAATCTACAGAGACAAAAAAGTGGCTTTTTCCCACGGGTCCGAAAGTGCTGCCATCTATTGTTAATGTCCATGCTTCTGTCCATGTCTGCGACGATTTCAGCTGAGTTTATAATTTTTTGTTTTTGCACTTTGGTTTGTGGTAGAGTAACGGTATCAGATGTGCCTCTTAAACTTTAAAAGTTCTCTCATTGCTAAAGAAACTAGAGCTTATCCTTTGCTCCTTTCTAAGTCGTGACGTTAGAAAGTTGGCCTACGGCAAAAAAGTCAACTTTTGAACTAAGACAGGTAGAATTTTTTTTTCGACGGCAATCGATAGCCATTGATGAGCTGATCAAAGTCTATTTCATCCATTTTTTGGTACAAAAATTCCTTCATGAGATACACCAGTTTGAAAATTTCAAAGGGGTTGACAACTTCATAGTAAGGTACATTGAAACCAAAAATAGGCGATACCAGTTATGATACATATAGGGGACTTTTAAGCAACAGTCGACTGTTAGCCCATAATCATCTTCGGTAATGAGGGGTTTGCAGCTTTTGCTAGTTGGTATACCTGTTATTTGTTTCCGGTGTATTCGATGGTAAGAACAATTTGGTTCCCAATGGTAAGATATGCAAGGGACTTGTAAGTAATAATCGGCTGTTATGCTACAATCATCTTCTGCGATGATGGGTTTGCAGCTTTTGCTAGCTGGTGTACCCACTATTTGTTTCCGGTTAACTTAATGTATATCACGGGAGAGGGACTTGTAAGTAGGAATCGGTTCACGAGGGGCTAGGAATTTTTGCAAATGGGTGCACATTGTTTTCGATTTCTATAAATCTGACGGTAAGAAAGTTTGTGTCGATGGTCTATCAATGTAACCGAGGATTAACTGTTTACACAACGGATACAAACGAAAATGTAAAGCAATGAGGTAGTTTCATAATAATTAATAGTGTCATCTATGGTATTTTAATCCTGAAAAGTTACGGATAGCTTTCTATTACCAACTAGATTATATAAGATATTGTTCCAAGTTTTCATCCGTCACGATGTCTACGATTGAAAAGGATAAAGTACAACTGACTGCAAAGTTAATTTAGCCCCTTCTTCCTATATTATTTTGTTGTTGTTTTTACAACGCTGAAGAATACCTTTTGATCATATGATTAATTTTTTTAGAACATCCCGTTTAAAAAGCTTATGCAATAATCATCTTCAGCGATGAGGGGCTTGCAACTTTTGATAGCTGGTGTATCCATTATTTGTTTCCGGTGAATTTGATGTCAATAACGGGAGACGGACTTGTAAGTAAGAATCGGTTCACGAGGGGCTAGAAATTTTTGAAAATTGGTGCACATTGTATTCCATTTCTGTAAATATGACAGTAAGAAAGTTTTTATCGATGGTCTATCGCTATAACCTAGGATTAACTGTTTACGCAACGGGTACAAACGATACGGTAATTTAAAACAATAAGGTAATTTTGTAATAATTAATAGTGTCATCTATTGTATTTTAATCCTGAAAAGTTACGGATAGCTTTATAATATCAACTAGATTATATAAGATATTGTACCAAGTTTTCATCCATCACGATATCTACGATTGAAAAGGATAAAGTTCAACTTCGACGGCAATCGATAGCCGCTGATGAGCTGATCAAAGTATATGACATCCATTTTTTGGTAAAAAAATTCCTTTATGAGATACACCAGTTTGAAAGTTTCAAGGGGTTGACAACTTCAGTAGTAAGGTACACACTGAAACCAAAAATAGGCGATACCAGTTGTGAGACATTTAGGGGACTTGTACGCGACAGGCGACTGTTAGCTCATAATCATCTTCGGCAATGAGGGGTTTGCAGCTCTCGCTAGTTGGCGTACCTGTCATTTGATGAACAATTTGGTTCCCAAATGTAAAACATGCAAGGGACTTGTAAGTAATAATCGGCTGTTATGCTACACAAATCTTCAGCGATGAGGGGTCTTCAACTTTTGCTAGTCGGTGTACCCATTATTTTTATCCGGTGAACTTGATGTCTATCACGGGAAAGGGACTTGTCAGTAGAATCGGTGCACGAGGGGCTAGAAATTTGTGCAAATTGTTGCACATTGTATTCGATTTATATAAATCTGACGGTAAGAAAGTTTGTATCGTTGGTCTATCGCTGTAACCTAGGATTGACTGTTAACGCAACGGGTACAAACGATACTGTAATGTAAAACAAAGTAGTTTCGTAATAATTAATAGTGTCATCTATGGTATTTTAATCCTAAAAAGTTACGGATAGCTTTATAATACCAACTAGATTATATAGGATATTATTCCAAGTTTTCATCCGTCACGATGTCTACGATTGAAAAGGATAAAGTTCAACTGACTGCAAAGTCAATTTAGTCCCTTTTTCCGATATGCTTTTGTTGTGGTTAGGGCAATCGATAGCCCTTGAAGAGCTGATCAAAATATATGCCATCCATTCTTTTGAACAAAAATCCTTCATGAGATAAACCAGTTTGAAAGTTTCAAGGGGTTGACAAATTCAGGAGTAAGGTACACACTGAAACCAAAAATAGGCGATACCAGTTGTGAGACATGTAAGGGACTTGTAAGCAACATTCGATTGTAAGCAACAGTCGACTTTTAGCTCATAATCATCTTCGGCAACGAGGAGTTTGCAGCTTTTGCTAGCTGGTATACCTGTTATTTGTCTCAGGTGTATTCGATGGTAAGAACAATTTTGTTCCCAATTGTAAGATATGCATGGGACTTGTAAGTAATAATCGGCTTTTATGCTATAATCATCTTCAGCGATGAGGGGTTTGCAACTTTTGATAGCTGGTGTATCCATTATTTGTTTCCGGTGAATTTGATGTCAATCACGGGAGACGGACTTGTAAGTAAGATCGGTTCACGAGGGCTAGAAATTTTTTAAAATTGGTGCACATTGTATTCGATTTCTGTAAATATGACAGTAAGAAAGTTTGTATCGATGGTCTGTCGCTATAACCTAGGATTAACTGTTTACGCAACGGGTACAAACGATACGGTAATGTAAAACAATAAGGTAATTTTGTAATAATTAAAGTTTAACTGAACAGGCAACTTATTTTTACATCTTAGATTCAAATACATTGAATTATTACAACACTTATTGGGGATTTTCATTCTGTCCACAGTAGTCTTCAGTAGGGACGTTGGGAATGTGGACGCTTTCCCATGCTGAATCGGTCCACAATTCGCCCGCGAAAATCACTAAACTATCACTACACAAGACACCTCACTTGCTGCACTAGCACTAGCTGCAGACAGTTCTTTGTTTATTTGATACACAATTTATCGGCTGGTGTTGTTGCCAAATGTTCCAGGCCCCATAGAGATATCACAAAAACGGCAAGAGCGGCAAGCACAATGGGATAATCGATTATTTGGAAATATCAGAAAAACAAACTAACGCTTTTTCATCGGGTTTTCAAGATTATTTAAGCGAACAGGTGATGGGTAACTAGACTGTCGCATCCTAGCCCTTTTCGGTTAAACTTTAATAGTGTCATCTATGGTATTTTAATCCTGAAACGTTACGGATAGCCTTCTTCCGATATTGTTTTGTTGTTGGTTTTACAACGCTAAAGAACAGCTTTTGATTATGTGATTATTCTTTTTAGAACATACCGTTTTAAAAGCTTCGATAAGTTGACAATTTCAGCATTTAACCGACAGCGAAGAAACAAAACCAAAGTGTTGCTCTCGGAACACTTTAGCCGGCGAAGCCGGACAAAGGTTGCCGCAACACTTCACGTTGCCCGGGCAACGTAGGTCTAGTTAGATAACGAATATATATAGTCGTGGAAGCTTTAGACTCAGATATGTTCCAACAATTAGTTCATATTTGCTGTTCATAGTTGCTGTTAGTCGTGGGATAACTTTAGCTTAGGAAGTTGCTATGATACGCCAAGAATACGATCATCTCACTCGTCCAAAAGCGAAACTTCCCTATGGCGTATGTACATTAATTTAATGAAGTTCAGTCAAATTTGGCGCTTTGCGGAAGTTCTTCAAATCACCACTTCATTAATATAACCCTTAGTCAAAACAGATAACTAACTCAAGAAAAGCTGAATTACCAGTATCTATTAGTTACAGTTGTCGGTAACTAGGGAAGACTCTAATATGAGTGAAGCGAGTGTATGACTAGTGAAGACTATATGGACTAAACACTTTTTTGCCGTCAACCATTGTGCAAAGTTATCTTCAATTACCCAGGGCCTTCACATTTCTTCCCATGGCCTTTTCTCTGCATTCCATCTAGGAATACGATTTTTAAGACCCGGTTAGTCCCTTATCTTTTTTTTAATGTTTTTTTGTTATCTTGTTTATTTACTACATTATTGAAAGCTCAGTGTATTTTTTTTGTCTGTACTGCGCTATTGGCCTCTTCTTAAGTGCGTAAATAAAATTTCATCATCGATGCACCGCGTAGTCATGGGCAGATATCAGACCTGAATTCCAAGCTTTTTCGATTTGGTAAATCCAAGCGCAAACCTCGTTAGATTCGTCCTAAGATATTGCTAGTGACCCGGTTCAGCGAGTCGCGTCTTATCGCGAACCCAAATCATCCAACGGTACCGAGTCCCGATTTGAACTGGCAACTTCGAGGGGGGGGGGGGGGGGTGATCCAGACATTGCAAATGCTAAAATGTTTCCTATTTAACTCGTTTTAACTGTTGAGAAAACAGTGTTAGTTCCGATTTAGTCCTGCAAGGTACAGGAAAGGCAGATTTATCCAATCTCATGTTATTGGGAAACTAAAACGTAAGTGGAGGGATAGCCTACCTATGACACCGCAAAAGTTGTCCGTCTGTCAGCACGATAACTCTCGAAGGGAATGATATATTTGATGAAACCTGGTGTGAGGATTTTTTGGATCAAGGGAAAGTTCGAGTTCGTAGATGGGCTCTGTAGCCCTATACGGGTGGGGGAGGGGGTTCAAATTAAGGGGCAAACCAAATATTTTTGAACACCCAATGAGATAGTCGATTAAGTGGTAAGAAGACATGCTGAACACGATTATGAAAACCATTTTCTCGCTGGACAAGTAGACACCGACAAACCGTAAAGTTTGTTCAAAGTTAAAGTTTTATTTGAAGTTGATTAGATATCCGATTGAGGGTAACAAGACATGCTGAACACTTAAGTATAAATCATTTTCTACCAGGACAAGTAGTTCTCAAACTTTGTTAAAAGCAAAAGTTTTATTTGAAGTTGACTAGATGTCCGATTTAGGCGTAAGAAGAGATGCTGAATCCGAATATGAACAATGATTTTTGTACCCAAACATATAGCTAGTCAGGAATCCGACTGAAACCGGAAAATTTATTACAAGTTAATGTTTTATTTGAAGTTGATTAGATGTTCGATAGAGGGGTTACGAGACACGATGAATTTGTTTTTGAGCTTTATTTTTTTGCCGTACAAGCAATTCGCCGGGACTTCAGCCTAAACCGAAAATTTGGCAGAAGTAAGGCAGGAAGTTTCGATCAGTTTCATCAAAATAGACATGACTTACAGGGACACACGTGCTCAATCCATATTTGAACTTGGTTTTCTCAGATGATTAGCTATTTGGCCTTAATCTGTTTCTAAGTTTTAGTAGTAAAAACTTTCAAAGAGCCTGGCGAAAACAAGACCAATTGTCTGTATCAAATATTACATTTTTGGGATCCCATCGAAACCTTTGGTCTTGTTCTCGTAGGCTGTGATATGTTGGGAAAAGTTGTTCATTAGCCGCGAGGCGCGCTGTTTCTGTTCCAGTAAATTATCTGTGTGAATGGGCACTAAAGGTAGTCGGGAATATCTCTGGTCTATAAATCATTGTCAATACAAGAAGTCGATTCTTTCGTCTGGAGCCATTCCGGTGTGTCTGCTAGCACCTCAAATTTGCTTCTGAAAGAAAGTGTGCAGTATTATGTGCCCTGTTCAATGCGTTTATTGTGCACGGGTTTGTTCCGGATTCCCTAATGTCAGTAAATTTGGTTCCAATTTTGAAAAATCGTGCTGGCCTTTTAACCAGTTCTGATAATGATCGTCCCATAGCTCTGGCTACTGTGATTTCAAAATTATTTGAGAGATGTTTGGCTGACATCCTGCGTGAATTTCTACAGACTTCATCGTTCCAGTTTGGGTTTAAACGTTATTGTGGTGTAGAATTTGCTATTTTCCTACTTCGTTTTATTGTTGAGTATTTCCTACAATATTCTTCACCCGTGTTTGCTTGTTTCATAGACTCGAGTAAAGCTTTTGATCGGGTAAACCATAAGACGATGCTTGATATACTCCGTGCTAGGAGTGTACCAGCATGCTACCTCAAACTTCTATCTTATTGGTTCCGGAACCAGAAGTTCAGAATAAGGTGGGGTACGACTGCAAGTAATGAGTTTGGCCTTCTGAACCGCCTTCGGCAGGTTGGGGTTCTCTCCCCATTGCTTTACTCGGTTTATATTGACGCTTTGTCTGCCCGTCTGTCTTCGTGTATGGTTGGATGCTACATTGCCGGAAGATGTATGAACCACCTGCTTTTTGCAGACGACATAGTGGTACTGTCGCCTACGTGTTATGGATTGAATAAGCTTCTTAAAATTTGTGACAGTTTTGCGTCACAACATGACATTCTTTTTAATACAAAGAAAACTCATGTGATGTTGTTTCGCAAAGCTGGTATTCGTGTTGCTAAAAATGATGTGCAACTGTCAGGTCGAATACTGTGTTATGTCGATGAGTTCCGTTATTTAGGATTCACGTTCAAGTCTAACCTGAATGATGACCTTCATGTTAAAGAGGTGATATCGGGGCTATGCAAACGTGCAAACGTTTTAATTCGTAAGTTCGGCAAGGCTGACCTTGATTTACGCGTTCAGCTGTTTAGAACGTACTGCTATCATCTTTTGGCTTTAGCATTGGTAACTAATGCTACCGCTAAAAGTCTTAGCAACGCTAAAATAAGTTATAACCGTGTGTCGGCGTTTGTTTAAGCTACCATATATCTGTAGTGTTTCTTCGGCGCTCGTTTCGAGAAGATGCCTCACTTTTGAGGAAATTCGCCGTAAGGCTAGAGCGGCACTTCTGTGCCGTCTTTTGGATTCAAAGATTGAGGTTATAAAATTTGCCACTGTGCCAATTTTTCATTGCCTGCCTGTATGGCAGTCTCTTCTTGCTGCAACGCAACAGCAGGAACAGACTGCATGATTTTGTTGTTGTTGTTGTTTTCTTTTCTGTGTGTTTTCTTTTTCGTCTATGGCTATTTGCTGAATTAAAGTATTCATTCATTCATTCATTTTTCAAAGAATTCTGCCGTGTCACGATATTTTTGTTGTTGTCAGTTTTGCATTTTCTATTCATTTCGTCCCTTTGTCGGAGTCATTTTAACAGCCTGAGGCCTCTGTCATTTCGATTCAGCTCCGATGATTTTCCTGGTCTCGGGAAAATCAAGTTTATGATGGATAAGTGTATGAAATTTGTCAAATTCTGTCGACAGACTGCGCTCGTGTCGTAAGTTAGAGGCGGAATCCTGAGAGACCATGACAAATTGGCGTTTCATTCGCTTTGATATATTGTCAGATGTGAAGGGGTCTCCACTCTTAGAAAGCATTGTACATCCGCCCTAGTCTGGTCCTACTTCGCTCTGATGTAAGATCTGCACACCTTTTTTCCGAGGGAGCGGGGGGAGAAAATGCACATTTGTTTTACCCTGGTTTTAAAAAGTTAAGCCAAAAAATTTGCCGAAAAAAAAATCTGAATATCCCTATCTTTTGTTCATTTCTATTCGGACCCTCTCACATTTGTAGTCGCCCTCGTTTTGGCCCACTTCTCTATGCTCCCTTTCAGTTCGTGACTAAAAAGTGTGCGCTTTTGCTAGTTATCACCGACTAGAAATGTGAGCTGAATCGTACCAGTTGAACAATAGGATATAATATTAAAAAAAAGCCATGGGTCACACAAGGCTCTTATTTTTAATAAGTAATTTTGGTCAATAGTTTAACTTTAAAATTAATAGCCTAACTGATAGAACTTTCTCCATTCACCCATCCCATCGCCATTTCCGTTTGGTCTTTTATTTGTCCTTACATTGTGTGTATAAATTGATCTTTACGTGTTTTAGTTTGTAGGTTTGAAATGCCGCAAGGGTTAATAGCGACATAAATTCAAGTAGTCATTTGGTTGTGGATGCTACCGAAACCTACTGTCCTGCAGCCCTGAGCTGTCCATGGTCTGTCTGCTGAATAGAAGTAGGGGCTGCACCTTCTCACGGGACGTCGAGGCAAAGTGCACGGAACACAGTTGTTATCATCTTTAGTGGAGTGTTCTTGGAACAATCCACTATTGCGAGCGCTGTGGCAGCTTTCGGTTATCGGTTTCCGGTTTTCACCGTATTTTGTGGAGCTCATAACTCGTGAACAAGTGCAAGTATCAAGTTCAAACTTGGTACGCTAGTGGGTATTGGGGTCTAGTTTTGCCTTTTAGGGGTCCCACCCCAACCCAGTTCAGGGGCAAATGTGCCCAGATTGCCCAGTGAATAAAGTTCATAACTTGACAAGAACTGGACATAGGACGATGAAGCCACCCCGTACATGGGCAACTGGGCCCAGATTGCCCAGGAGTAAAGTTCGTTACCCTTGCTAGGAATCAACAGGTATCAAGTTGAAATTTGGTAGGATTGTGAGCAGTGGGGTCTCTTTTTGCTTGTTGCGGGTCCCAAACCCCACCCCCACTTGGTTCAGGGGCAATATGGCCCAGATTGCCCATTTTTTAATGTTTTTGATTTAACAATAACAGGAGATAAGGTGATGAAATTCCTTTGTGCTTTTGGATCATAGGGACTGGGGACAGTTGAACCACCCCCACCCTCCCCGTTCATGGGCAAGTGGGCCCAAAATTGCCCATTTTTGACCCGTGACTGGAATCAAACTCTAAGCTGGTATACTTGAGGAAAAAAGGTGTAAATACGCATTTTGATGTGTCCGTACCACCCCCCCCCCTCCCGTCCATGGGCAGCTGGGCCCAGATTTCCCATGAGTTTAATTTGTCTATGACAGGTCTCAAGTCCGACTCTTCTATATTTGGGGAGATATACCTATGGATGAGGATTTTCTGTATCATCAACAAATAAGACGACGCGACGTACTTTAATCTTTAATGAACAGTTGGAAACTGGACTGTTTTGTCATATGATCGATCATATGCAATTCCTAATCAATTGTGACAAAGGGGGCATTAGTCTGCTACGAATTGGTTTATTGCACTTGTTATTACCTTGCTAATGGACAAGAGCTGTAAAGGGTGGGACTGGCAGGCAGACCACTCAGTGTTCGAACAAATGCTATTCGGTCAAGATCTTCAATATTTCTTTGGATTTATACTGGCGGTTTGTTTACATTTAAAGCTTTTAAAGGGGGGTGAAAGGGGGAAGGTTATTTCAATACTTGTTTGGTTATTGGGGATGAGAAATGGCTTGGTTCTAAATCTGTTTGTATATAAATGTGATAAACATTTTACTTTTACACTCCACGTCTGAGCGCTTGCGCACTTGTTATTCATTCTTGGCACTATCTCTGTAGACACACGAATGAGATGCGGTTTATGAAGCTTTCTGTTTTCCGGCGTGGCTTTTCGCCTTTCGGAAAGGGGGGAGGGGTCAGATCGATAGAAGTCCAACGAGGAATAGACCGGAAAGTCCCTTGGGAGGCGATCAAGTCTCAGATGTTGAAGGTGGAACTTTGGAGAGTTATTTAGATGAGAGTTCTTCTGAAAACCAGCATAATTGATCACATAGGCTCAGGGTATGGAGTGACGGAAAGAGCTTTTGTATGTGCGGGGGGGGGGGGGTATTTCTGCTCTGAACTTGTTGGGCGCTCTCGTCGGGTTGTCGGTTAAAGGATCAGAAGATGAAGGCATTAGAATATTGTTTTTCGGACCATTCTACTTTTTAATTTTCTGATCTACTGTACTACTTTATTTCTACTATTTGGGGGCTTTAAATACTTTATTTCTGCTCGTTTTCGTCTTTTGGGTGGATTACCAATCATACAAGAGATTTATATTCAAAAAATTTGCCAGCGACACTGCGGTTTGAAAACGGTATGTTTTTTGTATAAAATTATCTCAACTATACCATGAAAGACGTCGATTTTCGAAATGTTTGCCTGCGGCGCAATTTTTGACACAATTTCGTTTTGTACCAGATATATGTATATAAGCAGAAAACAGGCTGATTTTCGGAATTTGTCCCTGCACAGTCGGCGCACACTTTTGTTTTCTACCAAAATATCTGTATTTTAGCAGAAAACAGGATAAATGTTTGCCTGCGGCGCACATTTTCAATACTACCTCGTTTTGTACCAGAGTATCTGTATTTTAGCTGAAAGCAGTCTGTTTTTTAAAGTTTTTGCCTGTTGTCTATAATCTGCACAGAACTTTGTTTTGTACCGAACGTCACTGTATTTTTAGCAGAAAACAGAATGGTTTTAACACAATCTAGTTTGAATAAAAGTATCTGTATTTTCTGAGAATACGGGATGATTAAAAAAAAAAATTGCCTGAAGCGCACATTTTAAACATAATTTGATTTTATATTGGATATTCGGTATTTTAATGGATTTTTTTTTAAATTACTTACGAAGGGGAAGATTGAAAATAAATCCGTTCATTTAGCATTGACGTGTGAAATGACGGGTAAGATAAGGTAAGGTAAAATTTTATTGACAAATATAAATAAACCTCATCATGCATAAAAGCCTCAGACGTGCCAGTGGCATAAGAAAACGACGCTTCACTAATTCTGATTTGTTTGTAAAAAAAAAAAATTAATAAAATACAAACGAAGAAACTAACACACATCAACATTAGAATTTTAGGAAAAGATAGTTAGTAACTAAAACAAACACAGATACCGACACGAGAATATGCGACAACAGACAAACAACGAAAGAACAAGAAAAAAATGATTGCATTAATCAAATTAAATAAAAAACTAGCCTTTTAAGCAATGTTCTAGAGCCATTCTTGTTTTGGTTTCGGTTTCGGCGAAAAGGGATAGCTGTAGTAAATCGTTGCCTGGAATAAAACCTTCTAATAGAACACAAAAGTATTGGTACGTTATAGCCAGAAGAAGCACTTTGCATATTTTTCGGCCCGTAGTCAGGTGTACGTACACGATAACAAACTGGTTTGGTTCATTTTCCCCTCCAATCGGGTCATGATGCAGTATAGATTTTCGAAGAGCCTTACTTTTTTCTTCCCCGTATTCAGTTGCGTTTGGGAGCTGAGATGGAACTATCTCTGCTGTACGTTATCAGCATGAGATGTTGGTGCACTGTGTAATAACGACTCGGATTCACGATATGAAAACAATTCGGTCATTATTCATGTCCGAATAATGGTAATATGAGATGAACTTACAACATTTGTTGTGTGAATGTGAAAGTTTTAATGTTAGACTCTTAAAGGACACCTGCACAATGAAACCATAATTGAACACACCATGGAGAATGCATTTACGGACATGGCCACGGAGAGCGTTCTTCGCCTGAGCGTGACGTTTTCAAAATAGGGATGTTCGTTTCTGGAGGTTTGCACATGCAGACTCCAAGACAAAAAGCGCAATTCATTCAAAATTGTTCGGTACTGAAATCGACAGATGCTAAATGGAGGAAAAATCAGAGCTTGGAAACACTTTCGTATTTGGATTGGGTTTTCTGCAGGCAATGTTAACGGAAGTCATACAGATAGGGAAGATACTTGGTACTCTTCATTCAGGTGTCCTTTAAGGTTTGGGAGTAAATGAAATTGGGAGCGAAACGAAGAATAGATGTGCATGAGGTGTAGCTGTTATAAATAAAATAGTAGGCGATGTCCCTCAGGATGGCCTTAGCACATAGGAATAGGTGCTAAACAAATAAAAAATTATATTCTTCTTAGTCCCATCTCAGGGCATCACTGCTAACACTGTAAAAAAAAGATCTTGCAGTATTTGTTACTGGGATTAATATTGTCACTAAAAAGATAATCTTATCTCTAATTCGGATTAATCTTATCTCAGTAGAGATAAGATTAATCCTTGCAGCAAATACTACAGTTAACTTTGATCCTTACTCGGAGGAACTTTTTACAGTGTACTTAAATTCATTTACTGTTCTCGTAAATAGTGAGAAATCCAAGCGTCAGAAAAGTGTCCAGCGCAGGTGTAGTGGACGAGCAGATTAACCGAGCCTCAACTTTTTCCAGGTATCGAAAGGAGTTCAAACAGTTGCTAGAGGAGACCGGATACGTGACGCCTGGTAAAAATCTTCCAGAGGTTCAAGTGCTTTTCATGGGGCGAGAGTGCTTTGAAGCCCTCTCGGAGGGTGATTGTCAAAAGATTTACGACCAGCATCAGAAAGAGATCATTGAGAAAGCAAAAAGTAACTTTCAGGTAAGTCTGTTATTTGTTTCTCCGGGAGGGGGGGGGGGGTAGCCAAGGACTGAAGGGATGGTATTGAACCGGGGCCTATTATTACTGTCAGTTTTTTCCCTAAAAACAGTGGCTCAGTTCAGTTTACAATTAAATCAAATTCACAATTAACAAATTAAACAGAGAGCAAAAATTAATTTTCCGGTAAGTCTCTTACTTGTTTCTCCGGGGGGGGGGGGGCAAGGTCTGAAGGGATGGTATTGAGCGTGGCATTATTACTGTCAGTTATTTCCCTAAAAAATTGGGTCACGTCCGGTTCAAAATTGAACACAGTGCATAATTAAATTCATTACATATTAAATATATCAACTGGGGCGTCGTTTGGGGGGGGGGGGGGGGGGGGGGGTCTACTCCCTTGCTTCTCAAGTGGGCCTAGGGCTACCCATGAAATCGAGTGACCGACGTACGGACAGAAATTGCGATCGCTATATGGCACCTTGCCGAAGGGCAAGTGCCATAAAAGGCAAAACAAGCCTCACTACGTAGCTTAACGGCTCTTAGCTTCAGCACTCTCTCCAAATAATCACATACCTTGGTTATAACCCTTTCCGTGGTGTTATACAGGATATCAGGAAGAAGCAAACCCTTCCTCTTGAAGTGATCCCCTTAGCTCTGAAAGCTCCTGGTGTCGATTAAGAAAGTGTTCCTTGTTTCCTCTTCCTCAGATTTGCAAAGTTGGCAAATTATACTTAACTTCTGGCCCAGTCCTATCCTTATCAACAACTCTAAATCTACCTAACAGGGGGAGGGAATTGTGGCCT
This sequence comes from Branchinecta lynchi, assembly GCA_023053575.1. Classification (NCBI taxonomy): domain Eukaryota; kingdom Metazoa; phylum Arthropoda; class Branchiopoda; order Anostraca; family Branchinectidae; genus Branchinecta; species Branchinecta lynchi. Next base: position 14,180,754 of record JAKZAP010000013.1, on the reverse strand, counting down.
GGATCTATAGCTTCAAAAAATCTGGACGCAAATTCATTTAAAATGAAGCTCAGGTCCAAAATAATGAATTTAAAATAAATCTAAGTCCAGAATATGTTTTTTGATCTTCGGCTTTGTTTTCTTCTGCGCCCTTCTATTGCCAGATTAAGCACCGAAAGAACGAAAGATTTATGCATTAATCCTTTGCAAGAAGAAAAGAATATCCAAAAAGGAACTATTTCAGAGGGAGAATCCAATTTTCATTGTGTATGTGAAGCTTAAAGCAGAACGGACGTGGCGAAAATCTTAATAAGTGCTCAAGGAAGTATGCTTCTTCTTAATCAAGGAATACTAACGCAAAAAGGTCCCAGAATTCTGTTGAAGTGGCAGTTCGTTCGGGCATTGTTGTATTCGGCTACGTACGTAAATCTCGAGAAAGAGAGGAGTCGTGGTTTTCGGTTTTTAGATATTCCAGAAATTCTAAGAATCTTTCGGAGACGGGAAGTCGTTTGTTCATAAAGAACTGCTGCTTAAGGATTCTCTTTTCTAACTAGACAGATGTATTTATTGAAAGTGCTTCCCAGAAAAAAAGGAAAGTGTGAGGGAAAATCTCGGTTTTAGTTTCAATAACTGTTTCCCCGGATAAATTGTCTGTCCTATTAAAGAGTCTGTAGCATCTATTATTGATTCGTTCTACGTCTTTCTTTCTATCTGCCATGTTTGGCTCTTTTCAGATCGGATCAGGCTCTGGCTTATTGCTTCCCTGGAGCTCATTGGTCAGAAAGACCGGTTCTGCTATTTTCTACTTGTTCCTCGTAAAAGCAAGAACAATTAAGTCAATAGAAACTCCGTCTTTGGTCCAATGCAGCGACTATGGATACTCCGACAAAACTGAGCTGAGATTTGAGTTGATTCAGATCCAGATTCAGATTATTTATTACACAAAAATATAATCTACTTCCTGGAACAAACTGCATGTCCGCCTAAAAAACCATGCGGTCCATGGGAACGAACATACAAATAAGAAACTCATTCAATAGTACTCCTTTTTATAACATACATAAAACAGAAACGTTATTGCTTAAATACATTTACAAATACCAACTCTCAACTACTATCACTTGAAAATGACTCTTTTAGGTGTTTTTTATGGCACTTGCCCTTCGACCGGGCAAGTGCCATATAGCGATTGTAATTTCTGTCCGTCAGTCGGTCTGTCGGTCCCGGTTTTGCTAGTTTGGGCACTTCCAGATAAGCTAGGACGATGAAACTTGGCAGGAAGATCAGGGACAGATTAAATTAGAAATAGTCGCTTTCCTGATCCGACCATCTGGAGGGGAGTGGAAGGAGGGGAATCCGGAAAAATTAGGAAAAATGAGATATTTTTAGCTTACGAACGGGTGATCGGATCTTAATGAAACTTGATATATGGAAGGACCTCGTGTCTCAGACGCTCCATTTTAAATCTTGGAAAAGACCTAAAGTGGAGAGATCTGGATGAAACTTGGTGGAATGAACAAGCACAAGTCCTAGATACGTTACTGATACAACCGGAACGGATCCGCTCACTTTGGGGGAGTTGGGGGGGGGAGAAGTCCTAATTTCTAGTGATCTCGCCAGTTCACTGCTTCCTGAAATGCTGGGACGATGAAAATTGGCAGGCATGTCAGGGACCAGACCAGATTAAATAGGAAATAGTCACTTCCCCGATCCGACCATCTGGGGGGGGGGGGGTGGAGGATGGGGAAGATAAAATTTTAGGTATTTTTAACTTGCGAATCTTGATCTCGGATCTTGATGAAATTTGATATTTAGGGTGAACTTGTGTCTCAGACGTCCCACTTTAAATCTTTACCGGATCCGATGACACTGGGGGGAGTTGGAGGAGGGAACCGGAAATCTTGAGAAACGCTTAGAATGGAGGGATCGGGATGGAACTTGGTGGGAAGAACAAACAAAAGTCCTAGATACGTCATTGACATAACCGGACCGGATCCGGGCACTGTGGGGAGTTGGGGGGGGGGGGGGGGGGGTCCGGATTTCTAGCGATCCCCCGAGTTCGGCATACTTCCTGATGTGCTAGGGCAATGAAACTTGGCAGGTTCGTCAGGGACTCGAACAGATAGACTTAAGAATAGCCTTTTCCCCGATCCGACCATCGTAGGGAGTGGACCGATGGGGAGTCAGGAATCTAGTGGCGTGCATAACTTTTGGACGGGTGATCGGATTTGAATGAAACTTGTCTGGTGGAAGGACCTATCGCCTCGGATGTTCAGCGTCAAGTCCGGGTCGGGTCCGATACCTGTGAGGGAGGGGGGGGGGGGGGGGAAATCAAGAAACGCTTAAAGCACAGGGATTGTGACGGAACTTAATGGAGAGAACAAGCATTAGGCCTAGATACGAAATTGACCGAGCCAGATAGTTTCGGGGCTCTATGGGGGGGACTTGGAGGGGTTTCCTGGAATTCCGGTAGTCGCGAGTTAGAATAGTTCCAGATGTACTAAGACAACGAAACTTTGCAGGTATATTAGCGACCCGACTTAATTGACCTGACAGAACATACCCCCGGAAACTTCCGTTCCTAGATCCGAGCATTTTTGGGGGAGAGAGGGAAGAGAAATATGGAAATCGACTTCTGTAAATTGCGAACGACTGGTCTGATTCGAGTGAAACTTTATGGGTGATAAGAATCGATGGCCTTGACATGTAAAACATGCGTTCGAACTGTATGCGACCACGGTTGGGGGAATTGGGGGGGGGGGGGACTTTTGACATGCACAAAAACCAAACGGATCGACCGAATGAGATGCAAGTTGACAGTGCCGAGTTTATGCGGCATAGATTTGTTATTTGGCGTCCGGGCCGGATTCGGCCAAGGTAGCGGGGTGGGGGTACTGGAAACTTGCAGATAGGCTATGCTCCAATTTCAGTAAAACTTGATGGACAGGAAGAGCGAATTAAGAGATACGACGTTTATGTTGTCAAGTCCTGTTCTGCCACATTGGGGGAGGTTAGAGGGAGATTGCCGGAAACTTTGGGGCTCGCATAGGGGTCAAACGAGTGCATCAGTTTAAATGAAACATGGAACTTAGAGAGAGCATATACCCTATATGACATATTTTGGGCCCGAACCGGATCCGGCAACGTTGATGGGGGAGGGGGGGGGTACCAGAATCTTCCCAAAATGCTCAGATTCGAGTGAAACTTGATAGATGGTATGAAATAAGATGCTTTAGATGATCTATTTTTTAGTCTGAACAGATTCGGCCACGTTAGGGGGAGATGGAGGGAGTACCGGAAATCGTGTAGCACGTCTAGGGATCAAACGAGTGGATTTATTGTGCTGAAACTTAGAAGTTTGAACAGTCATGTGCATTTGCTACAAATAATCGAGACGATGCCGGAACTGCTCAGAAGTGAGTGAAACTAAATATCCTATTTTTATTTCCGAACCGCATTTTTGGATGGCGGGTGTATCTTTTGACGTATGGCGGGTGTATTTTGTGACGTTCTCATCTAATTTCTTGTATGCCTACTCGTAACAAGTGCCATATAAGCTCGTAGCTCTTGTTTTAAAAGACTGAAGGGTTATTGCATTCCTAATACACTCAGGTATTTCATTCCTCGTCAGGCCCTGACGAGAATCTTTGCAAGAAGGGCCGAAATATCGCTGATACATTATTTGAACAGATCTATTCGAATCCTTGATAAAAGAAGGGGGCTGCGATGGTTCTGTATGCTGTACAGCACAGTTTCGAAGGAGTCAGGTACACATGAAGATAAATGTGATGCAGGAGACCGAAGGCTCTCTGGAATAGTCGATTGTAGTTCAGACCTTTGAGGATGGGTTGGTGGCGGATGACGGAGCAAAACATTCAGATGGTGTTAGGGTGCATCAGACAAAATTCGAACCTGGGGCGATAATGGATAAAAAAAAAAAAACAGGATTGAGCTGAGAAGAAAATAACTTGAGCTCTAAGATCACGAAGTGACTGGCATGTGTCCGGTCGAGTCTGTATTATTTATACGTTCCTCAGTTTCCTTTACCAGGAATTATCTTCGATTTCCTTTAAGCCCTTTTCCTATTAGCCATTTCATTGAGACCAAGAGACGCGAAATTACAATTGTTTTCCGGTCGGAAAAATTTTCTGGTTTCGCCCCCGTATTTTCAAACTAGTTTAACCTAGCGTTTCGGTAAGGTCAACTGTCGCCAAAGCGTTTGATAAAAATCGGTTTACGCTATTGGACCATCGAGTTGTTAGCCCCTGTAATTCAATAAAAGTTACCCCACACCAGGTTTTCCCCTGTCCCCTGAGTCCCATGGGCGGTCATACAAGGGGTAGGGCAAGACCTAGTTGAAATGAAAATAAATATTGTCGAGTTCCTCGCTTTTGTTCAATTTGTGGTCCAGTTTGTTCGAGTGTGAGTCACTCGTCGTATTAATGGCTTCAATTAAAAGAATGTGGAGATATACTGGCAGTGTGTATGGAATGATGAGTAGTTGGGAAGATTGGGGATGAACGAGTGTTTCTTGTCTATAAAGGAACTCGGGAGGCTTATATGGTCGACATTGGAGCAAAGAGACATGTTTCTGGGATAGGTTGAAATCTTTTGTACCAGGATTTGAGACGTCTTATGTGTTGCCATGGCGCTCAGCCTTTTCGTGTTATAAACCATTGTCTACCTGTCTTGTTGAGAAAGAAAGTGTAGGAAACGGATAGGCTACTAACAGTGCACGATCGCAGGGGCGTAACATTTCTATCGCACTGTCAGAAGTTTCATAATAGACAACAGAAGGATGTGCGGTTTCAACAGACAGATTTGAAACTGTCTTGTTCTCAACCAAGTCTTGTGCTCAAGATAACAAGACTTGGGGATGTTACCTGTTGTTGCGACAAACGTTATGCATAACAAGCATTGCGAGGAAGAGCCAAAACACCGCCCAAAAAAAAGCATCTGCTTAACTTTCCATTATCATAACGACGAGAGAAAAAGTAAGCAGATGCGTTTTGGCCGGTTTTTGTGCTCTTTCTGGCCAATGCTTGTTAGATTATATTAGATTAAATTAGTGTATTTCAAAAGACCACGGGCCATATACACAAACAAACAAAAACAAAAATATAACTTAAACAATTAGACTCCTTCTTAGCTCTAAAGATTTATCTATGTACACGCCCACTCGAGTAATAACGGTAGGGTTACTATTGCTCAAAATTTCAGGAAGTGATAAAATCACACCCTCTAGATAAATTTTCCTTAAATCAGAAAGTTTCGGGCATCTACGGAGAATGTAATACGATGAATAACATTCATTCATAAAGTTTCTCGCGACAACAGATAACATCCCAAGTCTTGTCTGTCGAGTGTTGTCTGTTGAAACCGCGCATCCTCGTGTTGTCTGTTATGAATTAGGTCTTGTTTTGTCTACACTGTCGGAACTTGAATTACATTTAATGTATCCCTTAGTTAAATGGTTCCGAGAATGCCCACAATACATGTGACATTTTTGGTGTTAAATTTGCGAATTTAGTAAGAAGTTAAACATATTTAACGTAATTACATTCGCGTCCATATGTTATGCTGTAAAACTTCTTCACAGTGTATCGCTTTGCCAAGAGAGACTGTCTCCAATTTAGCTTGACTCCATAAATTTCAAGTTATTCGCCCAAATTAGACGTCTTGGCAAGACTGATGAGCGTATGCCCCTTTTTCTGGAAAACGTGGCAAATCCGCCCTAAAGAGGCCTGGTTATTGCCCTAGAATCTGAGATATTCTCCATGCCAGACTTTGGGCTTGAAATTCCAGGCTCACACGCCCTCCCATTATTTCCCTGGTTGATCCAGCCGTTTGACTGAATTATTTCAAAATTATCTTCCGATTGGGAAAAATTCTACGACTGGATTTCGATCCCTAGGCAGGGAGACAGCTGGAACTGTCGTCCCGTTTTTGAAGAAAACTTATTTACGATCGCTGAGAAAAATATATTGGTCCTAAGGGGTTGGGAGCTCATTTGGGAGGGCCACTCAGGTTCCCTTTCAGTTTTCCTTTGGAGTCGCATAACAGAAGCTGATGAATGTTCCTTCAACCGAAGCTGACTGTCAATCATATTTGATGGTAATCGCACAAACTGTTCTTCTATCTAGGAGTTGACGAGGACCCTTGCCAAGAAGAACTTAAATGTCATTAGAACAAATATTAGTTGACTTATCCATGTAGTGCCTTCAGAGAAGAGTCATTGGTTACGTTATTTATCGGTTTTCCGTTTCATTTAGTATATTCAAAGTACAACTCGTACTTGAAATGTTCTTTTCATGGTGAAACCGCGCGGAAATAATGTTTCCCGAAAATACCGTTGCTTGCCGCGTAAAATGAGCGATTTTCTTGTTAGCGCTTGTCAACTCCCTCCAGCCTTCCCGCTCACCGACGCGGTAGTTGGACGCACAATATTTGACAACTGAGCTTGCCATGGTTAAAAAGGGGGAAAACCACGGAAAACAAATCAAGTCAAAAACAGAAAGTAGACCTGATGAGCTATCGTGTCGTCCAAAATGATAAGTAACACTTTGAAGCGTCTCATGTCCTTGTGTGTGAAAGAGTTGTCGGCGGACCTCGAAACTTTCGTCGAAGTTTGCGTTGCGTGACTGACAAAACTGGGCAAAGCCAAAAAATCGCTAAAAAGTCGTAGATACAAAAGGAAACAATTGTAAATTGCGGGGATTTCAGGTGGTTATTATAACATAAGGGAGCTAGGGATAAAGCCAGAATAAGTAAGAGGGATCCGTTAAAGAAAAATTTATCGGTGTCTTAATAGTTGTGCGGATTTGCTAGGCGATCCCACTATACCACGTACTTTCGGATTTCTGGCCTTTCCGTCTCGTCTTCTGGATATGTTTCAGTTTCATTTTGTGCCTTTCGGCCACGAGGCTACACTGTAAAAAAAAATCTTGCAGTTTGCTATAGTCTTATCTTTATTGAGATAAGATACCCCTAATTCGGATTAATCTTATCCCAATAGATGTAAGATTAATCCCAGTAGCAAATACTGCATCCTTATTCGGAGAAACTTTTTACAGTGTACTTCTAATTGTATCCGAGTGCGGAGTTGACGACAAGGCCGGGACAGGGAACGAGCTTATTCCCGAAAAGAGACCATGGCGGGAATAATAACAAGACAATATTAACTCTTGTACGAAAGAACAAAAATATACCAAAATAAACTCTTTACGGAAATAATTTGGGTGGGCCATAAGCTAACTTACCTTTAAGAAATCTACACAGTCCTCGAAGACCGCCCAAACTCTGAACTTTCCGTACTTTAAATCCCTTTCTTCCCAAACCTCCCGACATGACAAATGCTTCCTAAAGTTTGTGCAACTTGTCAGCTTATCACGCACCTGAAACCTGCCCCTGCTCCTCTGCGATTGCGAGTTAGCAAGGCTCCGGTCTTGTTTTAAGGTCCGTTCTAGGATCTCATGTTGCGTTTCGTTAGCTGAACTGACGAGATCTAAGATATCTCAGGGGAAACTAAGGGCGGATCATAAAGGCTATACTATTCTACTGAAGCGCTTAGAGATAAATTACTCGCAGTAAGTAGAGTTTTAATGGCAGTGCCGATCCTTGCCACCTTAGTTTAAACAGAGCCGTAAAGTTGTGAATTGCAGAATAAGGTGAAGGGCTTCTGACTCGGTTTTCTTGTCGTAGCCGAATGTTTACGCTTTGGAAGGGAAATGTGGGGGGTGGCCACTCTCGATTTCAGTGTACAGAATGTGCCGGGTGCCCTGTAGATGCCGGCAACGGTTGCCACTTGTTTGACCATTAAAATCAGCCCGTTTAGAAGCGTTTGAAAGATGAGTTGCCTATTTTATGGCCCGCATCGCTGGTTTTGGCCACCGGTCTTGCCGGGATGCCGGTGCCAGGCTAATTAGATCCCCCCCCCCCCCTCCCCGGTCAGACTGGAGACTGCTGACTCGATTCCAAGTCGAAATTCTGTTTCGTAATTTTGAAGTATTTCATTTCTATCCGGCACTAGTAATAAACCTTGGAACTATTTTATTCTTTCAAATGGGCCTCAGCGACAGTGTTAATTAAAATTTTGAGTTGGCCTTATACCCCCTGGTATCTACCAGGTTTTACTACAACATTTGGTCCTGATCGTGTTGTATCGCTTATTTGGCAAGTAAGGGTCTTTCCAAAATCCTCGAGTTATCCACCAGGTTGTTAGTACTGAATTGGGCCTGTTCGTCCTGTACCGTTTGCTGAACGTTTGAAGTCACTTCATAAATGTCGGTAGGGACACGTATAGTCTGCAACCCTGCCCCGACTTCTTCAGTTTGCCCCCCCCCCCCCCTCCCTGATTGATGTTGCTATCACGCGGTTTTAAATTCCATAAGCTCTGTGATTGATTTTTTTGTTTTTTCGTAGGAGTTGCTGTTTGAGTATGCAGATCTCTTTTATCAGTTCAGCTCCGTTACCATCACGGCTGAAGACCTTCGAGAGATTAAGGAAAGGCTGATGGAAGACTCGAGGTAAGCAAAAGCATTTGATTTGTGTCACGGTCTGACGTCAGTGGCTGATTTAAAGGATGCATGAAGTAGGAAGTTTCCTCTTTACTTGAGGGGAGGGGTGGGGAATTATCTCAAAGATGTTGTGGCTGATATCGGATTTGCGCACTTGGTTGTAACCCTAGGTTGACACAGAGCAAATCGCGGTGATGAACGAGATTTTTCAATCGCACCAACAGAGGATTCTTATCGCCTGGATGTTCACACTGAATTTTCGTCGGCAACAGAATTTAACTCGAAAAATAATTAAAAGAGTTAAAAATAACCCTTAAAATAATTAGAATAATAAAAAATAATTAATTTTTCTCAAAAATCATCAGAAGGGTGGTCCATGTTGCTGTTGCGTGCATAAAATCGTACTGTCGTAAACTTAAAGTTGAATTTACCCAACATTTAAAATTGCCTGACAAAGCAACAGAAATCGCCGATTTTGGCGACGAAAATCTTGGCGATGGCCGATATCGCCTGAGTGTGAACGTCTGTGTGAACCTACGGTAAGGGTCCAGACTAATGGTGGGTTTACACACTGCGTAAAATCCAAGCGTATTTTGAAATCCGAGCGTATTTTACGCACGTTTTGAGCTTGAAAACATTCCTAGCAATACGGACGTATTAGAGAAATCGGTCCGTTTTGTATTTAAATACGTCCGTATTGCTAGAAATCTTTTCAAGCTCAAAACGTGCGTAAAAAACGCTCGGATTTCAAACTACGTTAGGATTTTACTTAGTGTGTAAATGGACCATAAAGAACGATTTCTGGAGAAGTATTCTCGAATAGCCTATACGCCTGCATTTTCTGGTGACAAAAGAACCATTGGTAAGATTTTTGTTTTGTTAGATTTTTGTACGCTTTATTCGAGAAACACAGTAATAACCACATCGCTCTCCAGAAGCTGATACTGTTCGGAAGTACAAGAAACCCTCTTGAAAAGTAACACATACCAACACTTGATAAAGAATAGGAAGAGAAATTCGAAAGAAAAAGAAAAAAATCCTGCACTTATCCCGGTTCCTGCTCGCAACAACCCACCTAAAAAATAAACCTAATTTAAAAATAAACCATAATTTAAAAAAAAATGCGGGTTTTCGGTCGATTCAAAACCGAAAATTTTGTTAAAGAAAAAGAAAGAAAAAACTGAAAAATCCTGCACTTGCTCGTTTCCTGGCCGCAAAAACCCACATTAAAAATAAACTTAAAGTATTCTAAACCCTAAACAGTAATTAAACTAGAAAAATTAAAAAGTAACGGTTTTGGGAAATTAAAAAGTAACGGATTTTGAGAGCGATTTAAAACCGATTTTCTTGTTCGACCTGCTGGCTTACTTCTATCACATTTCAGTGACGACAATATAGTTTAACGGTCGATTCAAAACCGAAAATTTTGTTAAAGAAAAAGAAAGAAAAAACTGAAAAATCCTGCACTTGCTCGTTTCCTGGCCGCAAAAACCCACATTAAAAATAAACTTAAAGTATTCTAAACCCTAAACAGTAATTAAACTAGAAAAATTAAAAAGTAACGGATTTTGGGCAAACCTGAGAGCGATTTAAAACCGATTTTTTTGTTCGACCTGCTGGCTTATTTTTATCACATTTCAGTGACGACAATATAGTGTAATGTTAGCGGTCTAATACATTCAGAAGGTCTCTATGAAACACTACACACAAATAATAATGCAATCAGATGTAATGTAATAATACTTCAAGTTTGGCGAGAAGAACGAACCTGTGGTGTCTGGTTGGTTTTTCTGGCTACAGCCAGAATTCCAGCCGAGAACGCTGGAATAACTCAGTTGACTTTTCTCATTCATACTCTTACTTCTTACATTCTGTTCAGGTTCAAAGCGCTTGATCGACTGGATTCGGAGAGACAGAAGCTCCTTCTCGTTCATTTGAGCTTCATTCAGTACCCAAGACGAGAGAACTGTCAGGCCTTCCCCCATTGTGTGGACACCACCATCGAGAATATCCTGAAATCGAAGTCATCGATCGAGTAAGTCTTTCTGCAAGCTAAAGGAAAGGGAAAATATGTTTTTCAAGGATTCGTCTGAATAAGTAATCCTTGGCCTGGTAATCCGTCTATCTCTGTCTCTTAAATGAATAAATACTTTATTTGACCGAAATAGCGTTAGCTAGCGCAGGCATGTCAATAGATAAGTACACGAGTCAATATAGAAATAAAAACACAATAAATATTACAACGCAAATTTGCTTAGCTAAGATAATAATTAAAATGCAACAAAATTCTTCATTTAGCGTTGCTCTGTTAAAATAATCCCTAAAATACGGGGTGAATTTGACTGTTCATGTAACAGTTACAGAGGTCCTTTTCGACAGGATTATTATTACACCGAGGCAGAGATGAATTATTATCATTATTATTTATTTATTACCCACATAGTGCTTTGGACAAAATAGTGGAGTAGAAAGATAGGAGAGTGAAAGAGAAAAGACCAACAAATAAGATTTAGACAAGATAAGGTAAAAAATAAACAATGCAGTAGTTAGTTTAGTTCTTTTTTTAGTTTAAACTCTTTACTATATACAAACCAACTTTTACATGCTAGACTCTTAACACACCTTTTTTAACCCTCTTACCATCCATTACATATGTAGCTGATACCCCTGACTGCAGGAAAGCCCGAAGGGTCCTGTGGGGGCAGTCACTCCTTTTCGATTTTTACCCTCGTCCAATGAAAGTTATTTGTCTCCTTTGCTCTCTGACTCATAAGACTGTATGCCGCATGGGATGAACTAGAACAGTTAGCACATTTGACTGGGGTGGAAGTCGATTTTTTTTTCCCCCCCACTACGACACAATTAACTCTGTTCTTGCAACCTGCTGTCAATCTTCAGGGTCAACTTCGGGGAAGGAAACAAACCTACAATCAAAAGCGAGGAATGACGAGGACCCTTGCCAAGAAGGGACGAAATATCGCCGCCAAAGCATCGTAGCTGACATGCGTTTCACGCATTATTTGAATATATGTTTTAAAGTCAGCTTGGGCGCCAGGAATATTTATCTATGAAAGATATAGTGTTTTCGATCCATGCAAGGTCGCCAAAGTTGGCTTTCTCATTGTACCCGTTCACTTGGCAAGCTCTGTATGCTGCGATGGTGCATTCTTCTTTGTGAGAGTTCGAATTTTTTCTTTTTGTGTTTTCTGTTTTCCTTTTCTATACTCCGTTTCTTTTTACCAAGTGTAGTGGGTGAACAAAATGCTTTTATTCATTCATTCGTCTGACACTTTTGCAATATAGATCTTTTGGGCGTGAAAAAAAGAAGTACGTATAGCTTAGATTACTTTTTAGTTAGTACTTTAGCGTTTCTTCTTTTTTTTTCTTTACACATATGCACGTACTCAGTGTTAACCACTTTTACAGGTATAAAGAATCAATCAATCAGTAGATTGCTCTGGTACGCTAAGAGGAAACACTTGTTGCCGATCGGTGGAATGGAACTGCGTCTGTCCGTGTGCATTTCCATCGGTATAACCTAAAAGCTTCACTAAAAGAAACTGCAACAAAAAAGAAATTCCAAGGAAACCACATAGATTGCTCTGGACCGCTATGACGAAATACTTCTAGCTATTGTGGTGCCAGTTTCCAAGAAGAGTCCGCCCTGACATAACGTCTTCATTCTTTTGCACTATTTTCGTTATCGCAAACAGTTCTAAGCTAGCAACAAAACACGGTAGTTATCCAACCTAAAACTCTGTCCTTTAACTGGATAACATAAATTCCTACAATTGGTTCCAGGTAGATACCGAATTATTTCGTGCGTGTTCCATCTTTGTTTTCGCGAGCCCAAGACATGTGTTTTGCAAAGGCAACTTAAGTATCAGATCGGATAATACTTTTACAGTGTGTCTCATTACTACTCAGTCGAATGTCTATTTAGCTTTAACCAAATATTTTGACCCCTGGATTTGAAACCTCGTCCCCCACCCCTAAAGATAGGGCTACGGGGCCCTTGAGCTTGACCTGTACTTTTACAAAGAGAATTCTCACAAAATATCGCAATCCCTACGGGTAACAACCCTACTGTGGTAACAGACGGACGGACAGACATACGGGTAGACGGACAAAGTTTTCGAAGCCATAGGTATCCCGGCACTACGTTTTTGGATTCGTTTTGTCGTTGAGCTTCAAGTGCAAGGTGTTATTCGTTGAGCTTTGATATCGAATGATTAAGTAATTCTATAGTTTTTACATTATTTCAGTTCCTCGTCACTGAAAAAGCAGCAACAAAATAACTGGTTGAATAGTCAAGAGCTTGGGCAGCTGAACGTAGCCGTTTTGGGGACTGGAAGCATCGCTCAGGAATTAGTACGCGAAGTGAAGGTACGTATACTGCAGGGCTCCAGAATAAGTCTTCTGATGGTCTGACCGTTCAGTTAACGACAAAATTTGGTTTTGTACATATATACTCAGATACATCCTCAAGGCGATAATGCCTGCCTATCTTCAGATACAAGATGTAACAAACACAAAATTGCTGGACATATGACCCGACACGTTTCAGATAGTAGTTAATTGATTTCAAGTTGTAGAGTTTGGAACTGTGTATTAGACCACTAGATGTCCAAATGAGTAGTGACAGAAAATGTATTTGAAACAGACTCAGAATTGCTGGACAAAATAACGCTGAAAACATTTAGATAGGGGACCGTTGACTTCTGGATATTAAAGAGCTGAATATCTGGCTAAAACCCGAAAGCTGATTCCGAAAAACAGATGATCAATGATTGGCTGCGTTATCTGAGGTGTCTGAATCGTGAGACGTGGCACCTCTTTCCTGCTTCCAACTCTAATAAGTTTTGTATTGAAAATGGTGGGAATGTTCTTGCTCGGGACGCTGACTGAAGATTCTGCGAGAGAAAATAAATGGTTGCATCCGAGGGATGAAACTCGGGACAAAGATCTGTATAGCAATTACGGTGGCTGGGCATCTCTGAATGAATAAATATTTGTATTAACCCACTTCTATAAAATAGAAATAATGGAGTACGTAGAAAAAAGAAGAATGCAACTAAAATTGGAACAGAAATTTAAACTTCGAACAAATTGTACTTCAAATAAACGGACAAGACTGTGACCTGGAGAAAACGCCCCGACCGACAGTTTTTTATGCAGCTTGTCAAGAACGGGCATCTGATGAATGTTTTCTAGCTGTGAGAAAAACTCGCGAGTTACTTGAAGCTTATGAGGGAGCATAGAATGAGATTGGTAGAATAGGCGGAGAGTTTGTTAGTTCTATAAGTTGGTTTATATATACAATTTTTGTTGCCATGGCCCACGGGCTTTAGTGGTAATTTATTCTGTTCTGTTCTCGAAATTTCGCTGTTATGTGTTCGTTAGACAAGGTTTGGGAGCTCAGGCCCGAGGGCGTCAGCGAAACGCTGGACAGCGGAGGACGGGCATGAGTATTCGATGGTTGGGACGGTGTATCTGGTATCCGTCCGCCGCTGAATGCATGAGCTTTCGGGTCAGCATTTCTGAGATGACCTTTTCTTTTAGGGCCTCTGTGATGATGACGAGTACGAGTTAAACGGTCAAATACACACGTTCCAGTTCAAAGTCATTGAAGGAGATTGTTCCCAACCGCAAAAAGCTATCCGGTTCTCAGGATTCGTGCCAAACGGTAAGAAACTAGATAAAAGTTGTGGTTGACACGGGACGCGACAAGACACCTCCGGTGAAAAAAAAAGTGCTTCCGCGGGGCCGTCTTTTTCGTCGTAAATTACCCACCTCTCCCCGACCCCTAGTCTTGAGGCATGAAACCAGTCTATGAACCCGTTGACGTAAAGAATCGCTATGCCAAGGATATCGAAATATCTCAGACAGTTGGAGAAGTAGGGACCAGAGTAAAAATAACACCAAAGAGTAGCGCCAAGACTTTACAAAACTGACACACACTCGAGTAGCATGGACACTAGCACCACTAGCGATATAGAACGTCCCTAATGAAACTCAATCAGTCTTTCGCCAGCGCTGGCTCCGATACTTCATATCCTGAACGTGTAAAAAAAAACTATACAGCCTCCATTGTTTCCTTGGTATGTGCGGACCGCACCTTTGCTTTACTAGAAATTTTTGGACCCGAAAGTTGGTCTCTCTTTAAATGCCGTAAGGGTAGTGGGTGGCAATACGATTATGGCCCGTTTACAAAGCATGGAAAGCATAGGCATCGGCGTGTTATTTTGCTCTGGTAGGGAGTGACGAAAGAACGAACGGACGATTTCAAGCCTCCTTCATTCGAGGTAATTTTAGACAAGTCGAGACAAATTGGATTTTCTGGGAACAACTTCTGGGAACAACCTCTGATACTGTTGTTATTAGGTTTGGACTTTAGATTAAACCCTTTTTTCGTTTGTTTGTTTTTGTTCGTATGCCCTCGAGCTGTGCTCTCAGCAGTGGACATGTCTGCATGATATGATTGTGTTTGTAAATAAAAATAACCTTGAGCCAACCTATGCCACATATTAGTCCTAAGGTCTGTTCTCCACGCCCTCTGTCATTCTCAGCTTATTTCTTATACTGAATGTGCTGTGTAACTTTTACTCTTCGGACTAACTCGCACTTTTATGGGAGAACTTCCAACCTGAATGGCTCAGTGACCAGCACCTTGTTAACGTTTCAGCTGCGGGACTTTTAAAATAGTCATGTTCACGTTAGAAGGGGGGGGGGGGGATTCAGCGATGGTTAGGAAGTTTCGTACTAGTTGCCATGTGGGGGCATTTGAGCGTTGCCCTGAGTTGGTAGAGCTACACAGGCTTATTTGTTTCTGAACGTGGGGTTCTGCTAACCGGCTGTGTTGTACGGTTTGCACATTTCAGATTACTTTCTGTTCAATCAGGCAGGTATTAGCAATTCCAAGCAGGCACAGCAGAAAATGTGTCATTGTATAGGATTACGCCGCAACAGTCGGATCTTTTTGCCCCTGAATTAGATAGCTGAATTAATTGGAAATCAAGTAATCATAATTATGTGTTGACTTATTTATCTGTGAAGATAAGATACAGCAATTAAACGTTATCTTGTCTTAAACTATACGACTGGGAAGGTCAGACAAGTGCTCGCTGATCTTTCTTGCTTTACCCGTCCAGGGGTCGATCAAAAGAACAGAACACTTATGATCAAAGATATCAGAGAAAAGATGGCTGCAATATGTGGTTCCATTGTGGCGAATAAGCTCGTCTCAACCGCCTTGTTTTTGCCACGGTTTTAACTTGGTGTCCTCTCGTCTTTTATCTATTTGCAGCATAGTTACTATTATGACCAAAAGTTTACCCAGACGAAAGATGGAGGATCCCATTTCGACTTCGTTAGTCTGTCCCAGTCATTTAGCCTGCTGTTCTCCGGTAGAGGAGCTTCCTTGAGAGCTTTCAGTACCATATTTTTTCTGTTGCTGCCGGTTTTTCACCACTCTGGTTTCAGGATGTTTTTGTATCTTCACATCTCCGGAGTCGCTGGAATCCATCCGCGATAGTCTGGAAAAGACTCTTCTCTCAAATCTGGAAACGGGAGACGGAGTCCCCTTTCAGGGACTACCTATAGTGCTACTCCTGGCAGCTGATCCTAGCATTCCAGATGTGGATTTGGAGAGGCTGCGTGTGGACGGCATGAGCCTTGCGGACAGGTAACAACAGAAGCGCTTTTCAACGTTTAAGAGATTGTTTATGAAAAGGTTAAAGGACCTGTCTTACCTATAATACTAATGCAACCTACTTCCATAATCGCTCCATGTGTTTCTAAACCCGGAGACCACAATTTCGTACGGTACATTCTAACCTCTCCAACAAAACCACACGGATAAACAAAACCACACGGATTTTCTCACTTGTCGTGTTTTGCTACCTTCTATGTGTATCACGGTGTCGGCGGTTGTCTGCGAGAAGTTTTTCCACCGGTTATTTAAATTGTTCCACTGTTTTCGCCACAAGTCAACAGGTCTCGGAAAAGGCTTAAACAGTCAAAACCGTGGGTTACATGTTGAAAGCAATATAGCCTAGTTTTAAAGTACTCAAATATTCTAAAATACTGTAAGTTGAAGAGTAAATAGCGCGGGGGGTCCTTTAAGGATACTGAAAGAGAAAAAGGTGGACGCAGAAGCTGTATATTAAATGGTAGAAAAGTATATTAGATGAGGAAGGAAGGCTTAGAGAAGGAATTTTAAATTTATTAATTAGTTAGATTTTGATCCTATACCACTAAAATATGCCTTATAGCGGAAGATTTTTTTTTTTAGATTAGATAATTTGTTTAAAAAAAGAGAAAAGAAGTACTGTCTTTACTGGTGGACAAAGGCAGTCAGGGAATGGCTTGGGAGTGGAAAACTGTTATGCCAGGTTTTGGGAGATGGAGATCTTAGTGAAACCATTATTTTTTCCGGTGGGCCAAATTGGAATTTGCAGATTATAGTTGAATTTGTGATTAATAATAGGTGAGGCTGCGTGTAGGCTGCGCGTCTTCAGTGGCGCACTCAGCGCTAAGCCTCTTGAGGTGCGAGGATCTCGGAATATTGGGGTTCAGAGATTTGGGAAGATGATGATTTTTGAGAAATTTAGCAAATATGATTGGACCATTCCATTCAAGCGTCATTTTTGGTATTCCAACCTCTTTTTGAGATTGTTACAGGTCGGTTTCCAGGCATCGCAGGCAACTTGTTTCTTTCGAATAATTTTTACGAAACGGTGTGTTACCAATAGCACTCGACGGCCATTACTATTTCAAGCACGTTTCGAACGACAAAAATAATAATTTAAAAAAACTGATCGTGGTTATTCTTTCTCCAGCTGGGAGAAAAGAGAACCGGATTTCGGAAGAAAATAAAATACCTTTTAGATACGCGTGAAGCTTCTGCTGGAGATGGGTTCGCGGCTGTTTGAGATCCGTGACATGAAATGAAAAATCAAAACCTAAGAAACCTCGACTGGTTTCTTATAGATCTTCAAAAGTTTTGATTGTGTTGCATTCGAAGGTCTAATAATGTATATCTTCAGTGGAGCTTACACGTAAGTGTGAACAAGAAAGTAGTCTTTATGTCTGTTTTTACGTATTGAACTGTTGATAGTTAGATAGACATACATACTTTAATGTAACAGAAAGCATGTGTGCTACATGCACAAAACAATGGCAACAGGAAAAACACACAAAAAATACCATTCTTACTCCAAAACTGTTTGTTTGCGCTGAAGGCCAGCTTCTATAATTTCAACGAATTCCTTATCCGATTGTATATTTACTTCTACCCAATTAATATCCCGAATTTCTCCAAACCTCCCCCCTCCCACAAGAAAACATTCCCGACAATCGCTCACGTTCGTTTGTCAGCTTCTGCAGACTTTCGCCGGATTCGCCACTGATTGTCAGGAAGTAAGGACCGGATCTCCTGACCTTTCCTTAAAAAGAAAAGTTGGTATCTTCTCACAAGTTCGGTGGTGAATCAGTGTCGGATCCAAAGTGTATTGTCTGTGAACTTGCAGCACTACATCACTTCTGAGCCTCGTTTTTGTTGCAATAGTGCTGCCGCATCGCTGCTGCAGCACTTCTTTGCTTGTGCCCAAGATGTATTTCGGGGTTCACTGCCTGCAAGATTGCTTCTTGGTTGAAGCAACAGCTTGCAGAGAAGTACGGACTTAGCCGGTAAGCAAGTCCGCGATCCTCAAGAAGCGCTGCCGTCTTCCTCGGAAGCGATGCAGTGCAAATCGAATGTCGAGAGAATCTACCCGGAAGTCTCCGAGAAGTGGACCTGCACCGTGCAACAAAAACGAGGCTCTGGTAAAAAGTTGGCCGGTGAAGCGAATATAAAGGCAAAGCAAGGTCCTCTTCATGCATGTTTGAAGATTGGGAAAAGTCCGTGACGGTCCTTTTTTTATTTAAAAACTTGTCTCATTATGATTTGTTGTATTCATGTTTTATTTGCTGTTTGGTCAGTATGAGCTTGTTGCGCGCTATCTGATACATTTTTTTTTGCCTAGCCTCCAGAGCACCTTCTTCGATGTTACCGAGGAGCCAAACTCGGACACAACTCCCGGTTTGAAGACATCTGAATTTTCCCACGCCCTTCGAACCCTGGTGACAGCTATACAACATAAATCCGGTCTAGTCAGTATATACCAGACGCTGTCGGAAATTTCCGATCCTGATATCCGGTAAGTTTCCAGATAGACAACGCAAGCCTCCAAATCAATTGCTTCTGTGAACCAGACAGTTAAGGGGGTCTTAAGTGGTTTGACGACCAGATGTCTCTTTAAACAAAAAATAGGTGGGGAGGATTTTATGTTACACCCACCCCCGACCTGCTTGACAGCAGGGAAATTCTTCGAAGAAAATTAAGAAGATCAAATGGCGTATGGATGGTATCGAAATATTACTAACTAATGATCTACATTATGCTCCTGCATATATTTTGATTGATTATATTTATTGCTCTTTAATTCTCCAATTACGAACAAACAGTCATGAAAAGCCACTAACTTTTTCTCTTAAAGCGAAAACGACCACCTGGACAAGGAGAAGATATTTATAATCAACCTATAACTAACAATTGGATATAGTTTTGTTAATTTAATTTATAAATAAAGATAGAATTGAAGTTTAAAGATTAGAAAGAATTGAAGGAAAAAAAATAATTAAGAAATTGAAAAATAAACGTAGAGATAGAGGAAAGTGTAGGTGACGCTAAATAGATAGGCCGGTCATGTGTTTAAGTTAAGAAAAGAAGAAAGAAAAAAAAAGTTGATAAGACCGTTGGCGTCACCAAGGGTAAGTGGAAGCGTAGTCACCTGGCCAATTCATATTGGACTGGAAAAACAGAAAAGATACTACGAGGCTTTAAAACTATTCTTTCATTATGTAGTCCCCCTACCTTAAACAAGCTATGACTCGATACTTGAAACTCGAATCTGGAAAC
Source organism: Branchinecta lynchi (assembly GCA_023053575.1). Taxonomy (NCBI): domain Eukaryota; kingdom Metazoa; phylum Arthropoda; class Branchiopoda; order Anostraca; family Branchinectidae; genus Branchinecta; species Branchinecta lynchi. The sequence goes on along the minus strand of JAKZAP010000013.1, from coordinate 14,161,299 downwards.
TTCAGACCTATGTTTACCACAGTCAGTTTTGAATCTCTGAAGACTCTTAAATTTTCCAGTTACGAACAAACATTCATGATTTATAATCAACCTATAGCTAACAACTGTTCTACCACACAAAATAATTAAACCAACTTTCTTCGCCAACTATTCCTTTTATACTCCCCCTCCCTTGAACAAGCTGTTACTCAATACTTGAAACTCGAATCTAGAAACTTTGGGCCTGTGTTTACCACAGTCAGTTTAGAATTTCTGAAGAATATTTGTACTCTCTTGATCCTAGAGGAACCCGTACTGCAGCCCGTTAGATAAAACATGCGATGGCTCCGAGTTGACTAGCTACTTGCTTGGTTGGCCTGGATCATGGAGGTTTTGCGTTAAAAGTTCAATACCCTTACCTTAGATCTTGGTCCTCCCGAGCCATCGGTGGCGCATAGGGTGTCACGAAGCCTCTCCATTCATGACGAACGGCTACGCGGCTACAGTGCTGTCTTCCCACTGTGATGTCATTAAAGTTTAACTGAAAAGTGAAGTTATTTGTGTCATTACTATACACTGAATTATTTGGATTATTTCGAATTTTTTGTAGTTTCCACTATCTGCTCTAGTTATGATGTTCGGAATATCTGCGGCCTCCCCACAGCGTAAATTCTACTATGGGCCGGGAAATTTTAATCTCAACACATACGCGACTTTTCTGTGGGCAGTGGTGAGCTTGGTGAAGACTGCTTAGTACCCGAACAAAAAAAAAATCATAAAGCTTTCCCGTAAGGCATACAACACAGATACAAGCGCATAGACGTACCACAAATTGCACGGAAATTCCACTATCTGAAAATAGATAATTCGTGAATAGCGGAAGAACGAAGTAACGCGTTTTCAGCGGGTCTTCAAGCCAATTTAAGTAAAAAAAGTGGTGAGTAACTAGATTGTCCTATCCCAGCCCCTTTCAGTTAAACTTTAAAAATAGAAAGAATATGCAGTTTAATGTCACGATCCAGTAGCTGGAAGGTTTTGACGGGAAGCCCATTTATTCATGGAGATTCTTATCATTATCCGATGTAGCCGCCTGTACCGACATTAGAACGTCCTGGCCAGTCAGCCCCACGAAATTATTAGCCAGTTTTTAAGTCCTGAACCCCTTTAATGTGCTTGTCACTGTATACAAATTTTGAAGTCTATTTAGTATGTTTTTAAACTGTATGAAAATAATGTAGTCATGCTTTTGTGGATTCTTTTCTTTAATGTTTTAATATCTGTATTTTATTTTGTGTATTTTACTCATACTCCTGTGTTAAACAAAAAGTGGGTCAGAAATAAATAAATTATCTGATTCATCAATGTTTATTTTATGTTTCAGAGTGATTATGACGCTTCTATGTGGCGATCCGTACTCTGTGGAAAACGTCCTATCCCCCCTCCTCTCACACCAGTCCTGTGTCGTCACCGGGAGTCGAACTCTGATGCTTGAAACGTTCCTTGGCGATTGCAGACGAAAAGTTGAAGTGACGGTTTCGTCTTATCATGCTGCCAGCGAATACAGGGATAGTATGATTCATGGATACATTCTAGTCTATTCTACCAAGCGGAAGGCATCACTGGCTGTTTTGAAGTAAGTCCACATGTTAAAGACATGTCACATTTATGGCACTTCATCTTGTTTTGTTTCCCCCTCGAGTAGGGTTGAAAAAAAAGAGAGATTTTTTTTTTTTCTGGATCATCCCTCTAAGTTGCTACGCAAGGGATACATACAGATTCAGATATTACGGTTGCACTTCCGACAACCCCTCCTCAGCGAAAAAATAAAATCTGCAATAATACCAACAGAAAAACCATGCGGAACCAACAAACCACAAAACGACATATGACTAAACACCAACAGATGAAGTCAGAGGACGGAGGGATAACTAGCTGATCAAGAAAAAGCACCGAAAAACTCGTTTACTACTTTTGCAATGAATGGCCAGCTTGGCTTCAAACCTTATATTCGCGCCTCCTGTCAGTCCAGTCATTAATTAATGATTGGCTAATTTGTCAGGTTCTTTTATTTGACGATACACTGTACAACAATACAAATCAATCACTGGAGGGAAGGGGGGGGGGGGCATTAATGCCAGCTCGTTGTTTTCGGACTCATAAATTAGTCATACTTCCTGTAGAAGTTGCTCTAGGCCTACGGGATTTGCAGTGTGGGCCTTACGTAGGACAGTGGAGGTATGCTTCTTTGTATCGCCTCCAAGTATGCCTCCAAATTTACTTGCAGCTTACACGACTCTTCTACGTGTGTCATTGCTAGCTATTTCTCCCGGTTACACATTAACAACCGAATACTGTGTTTCTGTTCGGACATGCCTTCAGTTTAGTAAGCCGGAAGCCCTTAATCGAAATCAAACACAGAGTTATTTGTCTCTAGACCGGTGTCACCCGGTGGCCTTTTCAGTCGTTCTTTACGAGCTGTGTTGATACAAAAATAGTTGAGGCCGTTTGACTTGTGATACTTGTGCTTGGCTAGGATAAGCCGTTTGCGAACTTTGAGGAGATATCTTCGGATCGTTAATCATAATGAAATATGGAGTCGTTTGCCTCTATACAAAATTTTACTGAACGTCAGCTTGGTGGCATCCTTGCGTTAGCGCGACAAGCTGGCGATAACTAACGCTTTTTCTTGACTGCAATAATAACTAGACCTACGTTGCCTGGGGAACGTGAAGTGTTGCGACTAAAGTGTTGCGAGAGCAACACTTTGGTTTTGTTTCTTCGCTGTCGGTTGAATGCTGAAGTTGTCAACTTATCTAAGCCTTTAAAACGGTATGTTCTAAAAAGAATAATCACAATTAGCTGTCAGCTACGATTGTTATCTTCGATTAAAGACTTATTCTAAATATCAGTCAACTACGTCTATTAATTATTTAAGATCAAGGACAGAAATAGTAGCTATACGTTTCTTGTAATATTTTGTCAACAAAGTAATATTTCCCATACAGTGCATAAACATCAGTCTAGACCATAATGGCGAAGGTTCTCGAAAGTATAAAGTGTAAACACATTGGCTAGGTATAACCAAGGCCTTCTTGAAAATATAGCTGTAAACAACGTTGCCTCAGACCAACAATAACAACAGCTTTCGTACGTTTCGTGTTGAGAATCCTTCGGCAGACTTGTCTTGGCTTTCAAAGAGTTCAGTTCTCTTGTAAGAATGTAGTTTGTAGATAAAGTAACCATATTTTCACATATGAAGTGCTTGTACACAGTAAAAATAAGCAGTAACTTTCAATTCAGTAAAATCACATGAATTATTATTTCTAGTTCGTTTTCCTGTCTCTCAGAATAAGACGATAGTGTTCTTCGGCGATCTTTTGTGATTTTCGATATAGTTTGGGGAGTGTTGGTTATTGTTGGATAAGGGGGTTCCTTTAGGAACATCAAGAATCATCAGATAGGGTGGTCCCTTTTAGAGGGATAGGCTTCTCAACTCCCTCCGTGCGTGCGTGTCTCAGCGTTCTGGGGGTTACCGGTGCCTACGTGCTCTGGTGTCCGAAAGGTATCAGGTCATTTGGGCATTCCATGGCTCTGTCGGACGTAGGGACATCCGTTCATGCGGGGCGTCTTGGAAGTCAGTTCTTCGGGAAGGTCGGCCAGTAGGTGTAAATTCATTGGGACGTAAATTCAGTGTCTTACCGTGATTACTCTTTTGTATCTTTTCATCTTTTTATTTCGTCGCTTCATTTTGTAAATAAAACCAATTGCCGGTATCTTTTCTTCTTGTATGGTTCTGCTATAATTCCTGGGCGGAGGGGTGGCCTTCCGGGAGGGTTTTGTCATCCGGGGGTCTTGCTCGCGCTACCTATTTACTTTCCCCCGTCCACCGATTATACGATGTTGCCGAAATAAACCTATCTCTCTCTCTCTCTCTCATGAAGAAGGGAATAATTGACTTTGCAGTAAGTTGAACTTTATCCTTTTCAATAGTACACATCATGACGTATGGAAACTTGGAACAGTATCTTATATAATCTAGTTGGTATGATAAAGCTATCCGTAACTTTTCAGGATTAAAATTCCATAGATAACACTATTAATTATTACGAAACTACCTCATTGTTTTCATTATCGTTTGTACCCGTAACGTAAACAGGTAATCCTAGGTTACAGCGATAGACCATCGATACAGACTTTCTTACTGTCAGATTTATAGAAATCGAATACAATGTGCACCAATTTGTAAAAATGTCTAGCCCCTCGTGAACCGATTCCTACTTACAAGTCCCTCTCCTGCGATAGACATCAAGTTCACCGGAAAGAAATAATGGGTACACCAGCTAGCAAAAATTGTAAACCCCTCATCCTGAAGATGATTGAATACACCAGAAACAAATAAAAGGTCACCAATTAGCAAAAGCTGCAAACCCCTCATTGCCGAAGATGATTATGAGCTAACAGTCGACTATTGCTGACAAGTCCCCTACATGTCTCACGACTGGTATCGCCTATTTTTGGTTTCAGTGAGTAGCTGACTGCTGAAGTTGTCAACCCCTTGAAACTTTCGAAGTGGTTTATCTCATGAAGGATTTTTGCTAAAAAAAAAAAATGAAGACATACTTTGATCAGCTCATTAATTAGGGCTATCGATTGCCCTAACAACAACAAAAAGAATATCGGAAAAAGGGACTAAATTGACTTTGCAGTTAGTTGAACTTTATCCTTTTTAATCGTAGACATCGTGACGGATGAAAACTTGGAACAATATCTTATATAATCTAGTTGGTATTATAAAGCTATCCGTAACTTTTTAGGATTAAAATACCATAGATGACACTATTAATTATTACGAAACTACCTCATTGTTTTACATTATCGTTTGTACCCGTTGCGTAAACAATTGATCCTAGTTTACAGCGGTAGACCATCGCTACAAACTTTCTTACCGTCAGATTTGTAGAAATCGAATACGGTGTGCGCCAATTTGTTCAAATTTCTATCCCCTCGTGAACCGATTCTTACTTACAAGTCCGTCTCCCGTGATAGACATCAAGTTCACGGGAAACAAATAATGGGTACACCAGCTAGCAAAAGTTGCAAGCACCTCATCGCTGAAGATCATAACAGCTGATTATTACTTACAAGTCCCTTGCCTATCTTACAATTGGGAACCAAACTGTTCTGACCATCGAATACACCGGAAACAAATAACAGGTATACCAACTAGCGAAAGATGCAAACCCCTCATCGCCGAATATGATTATGAGCTAAGAGTCGTCTATTGCTTACAAGTCCCCTACGACTGGTATAGCCTATTTTTGGTTCCAGTTTGTACCTTACTGCTGAAGTTGTCAACCCCTTGGAACTTTCAAACTGGTGTACCTCAAGAAGGAATTTGTGTACCAAAAAAATGGATGATATATATTTCGATCAGCACATCAACGTCTATCTATTGCCGTCAAAAAAAATTATACCTGTCTTAGTTCAAAAGTTGACTTTCTTGCCGTAGGCCAACTTTCTAACGTCACCGCTTAGAAAGGAGCAAAGGATAAGCTCTAATTTCTTTAGCAGTGAGAGAACTTTTAAAGTTTAAGAGGCACGTCTGATACCATTTCTCTACCGCAATCCCAAGGGCAAAAAAACGGATGATAAACTCAACTGAAACCTCGAACAGAAATAGATAGAAACAATAGATGGAAGCACTTTCGGACCCGTGGGAAAAAGCCACTTTTTTGTTTCTGTAGATTTTTCTGTTTATCACTCAAAGAAGATATGTTGGCTGTGGGGCCGGGTAACTGCCGCATATTTAACACTTAAAGATTTTAGTCCATCTTCAATTTGAAACTGGTGCCTGCCTGCTTGCGTGCTAGAACGGAGCTTTCCACTCGAAAGCAGAAACATGGTTTGATGAAACGAAAGGCTGGCTGCACAACTTCAGATAGTCCCCTCTGACATGGGCTATATAACCCCACTTCACTTCGCACACCGTAGGCTCTAGCTCGAGGACAAGCAAAAACCATCCTTTGTGGCCCCAGGCACGAGTTCTACAGAGCTTTCCAAAACGAGGACAAAACCAAAGTGTTGCTCTCACAACACAATTCAGCAGAAGAAACCGAGAAAGGAAAATGTGAATACGCATCCAGCGTGAAAGCTTCTCATGTAGGTGTGAAAGATACGCTACGCAAACTGCACGCAACGCAAGATATGTATCTGTATTTGGATTCCGCAGTATTGATAAGATTGCAATCGGAAACGCCTAGCTTGAGCATTTTTTTTAGGCCGCGAATTTGTGGTTTTCTTTATCTCTATGATTCTGTCTTCTATTCAGACTGTATAGTAATTTCCTTTTGACATTTTAGTATCATATTTTTAGTGCCTTCAGTGCCAACGTTCCAGATGTTCCGATTCAGCTCCTAGCAGTGACAGAAAGTGGTGGTGTGAACGTGCTGTTCAGCTCAGAATTAAGTCATCAGTTGATCACTCTTGGTAATTCAATAGCCGATCGCCTTCAAGCTCACTTCATGACGTTTACGCCTACATGCTCCCAGAAACGTGAGTGGCTTCTTCTGAACTTTCGTTTTGCAATTAGTCGGCTGAGAACTTGTTAACCATTTCGGCCTTGTTGGCCTGATTTTGACCGTAGTTAAAAAACTGCATACTTGAAGAAATACCTTAAGTTAAATAGTGCGAGGGGTTCTTCAAATACCGAATGTCTGATTTTCTGGACGTTTAAACAAGAATTTTGCGCATCTTGCGGCCATGGAACATTTTTGGGTAAGGAAAGTTTTTCCCCGTTGTGTTACAAGAAGCGCGGCGAATCTTATTACGCCAGGCTATAGTAAATCGGTATTACGTGACAAAATTTATATTGTACTGGGACTCCACTTGTTCCGCCCGACAAGTTGTCAGAAAATCAAAATATTTTTCTTAGGGTTTTTGAGAGAGAGAGAGAAATTTATTGAATAAATAAATAAAAATACTTCCGTTTAACAACCACCCCAAGAAGTAACCTTGTCCTGGGAGGTGGCAAAAAATATAAACTCCATTCATTCAGAACAACTACTGAACAAAAAATCAACTTCAGTTGTCCTAATCGAGGCCACAAACCAAACCACACAAAAGAATGTAACGGATAGAGATAATAATCATTTTCAGAACACCCACAACAAAGAATAAATAACAACCTCAACATAATAAAATGAATACTGTTTCTCAAAATTCATACTTACGAAACAGCTGAAATGAAGAATATCAGGAATTTCTCTCAGATCTTGAGCTAATTGGTTCCAACTAATGAAGCAAAGAAAACGTAGACCGTGTTGTAACAGCTAAGGGAATACTTATCCGTTCAGAACTTTGGGTATCGTGGTCATGGATGATGACCTTAATATTACTAAACATGAAAGACTTTGTCTACTTTTCAACTTAAAAATGAACAGAACCGTATACAGTTCCCTTAATTCACAAGCTGGTAATATTTTTAACCGCTCATAAACATCACGTGCTGATTCACGGGGATGAAGTCCGGTGAGCAATCTAATAGCGTTGTTCTATATAACCCGTATTGGCCGAAATAATAGAAAATGTCCCGAGCCAAACGCTGCAACAGTATAAAATGTATGGGTGGATCAGGGAAAAATATAGAAGACTTAACATGGGAGCTGGGAAAAAATTCTCAAGTTTTCCCATTATAACATGAAGATACACCCCCAGGTAAATTGTGTAAGGAACACGTTTTAAAGTTCCACATTGTGTCACAATTTCTCGAAACCATGGATAGAAGTCAGGAGATCTCGAAAACATAATAAAATCAGACTTACCAAGATGTATCTGAAGCTTATCTTAAGTTTGTTAGGAGTTATAGCCCTTGGTAGCTTATTCCCTCCCCCTCCCTCAGATATGAAGAATTTCGGATGAAAGAATGCGAAGCAGAACTATGATTCCACTGAGCACTGTCGTAATGCCAGTCTATCCGTCTAGGAGGATGAATCTTGAACGTATGCAAAGTAAAACGAATCTTTGAACATATGTAAAGTGCCCGACCGAATGCTGTAGAAAAGCTTCGTTTCTCGGATTCGATCATCTGTGAGGGTTGGAGTGAGGGAAAATTTTGATATCCAGTGGCATGGATGGATGATACGGTTCGAGTGAAACTTGATGCGTGGTAAGAAGAGATGCCATACACGTGTCATTTATGTGTTCGAACGACATCCCGCATTGATGGGGATGGGAGGATTCGAGGATGATGTTGAAAATCTCCACAAGAATCCCGATTTGCGGCCATCATGGTTTGTCAGCACTTTAAAGAACTCGTACTACTCATTTTTATGTTCCAACATTCTAAAACGGTTGAACACTTTAAATCTAGGCTCCGCTTTTGACAAATTACACATTGCTTAGGCCGTTAGACTTAGACTTTAGACTAGAAAAATTACATAACATGTTTTTTGGACGAATGAGTTTCTTATAAACAATCTTCGGGGGCGTGATAGCCTACGCATCTAAAATAGTGAAACACGGCAAGTGTAAAAGTAAATGTGTTTTCATTTTGGGGGCTGACCCCTCTGGTACTGTATAGACTCCCTAAGGATTCCTCAAGCGTAAGACGCGACAAAATTATAAAATTTTTCAATTTGTCGCCTTTACTTACAGCTGCCATGTATACTCCCTTCTTCCGCCATGTCTGGGAGCGTAAGGATGAAATTGAGAAGGCTTATCACATGGAAGACTCAGGACAACTTCACGACTCTGGGGAAGGTACCCTTGAAAGGCCCCCGAGACCCCCTCTACCTCCCCCCAGGAATGACAGTAGGCATCTGCGATCCGGGTCGAATGACGGGTAAGTCTCTTTGAGCGTGTTCCGTCCTACTTACCGTAGTTACTACGCATGACGTCATGAGTTCTGTCTTTTTGCCGTTAAGGCTGGAACGATTTTTCTATTTTCCAACAGGATATCATGCCACGGGCGAACCCGACCAATCACGTTACATAGATCCGTAGTTACTACGCTCCCAAGCGTGGTAAGCAAATGGTTACTATTTCGAGAAGGTTGGAACGGTCAGCGTAGTAACTTTTGTTGAGGTTGGAACGGAAATAGTAACTAATGGTTACTATTGGTAGAAGGGTGGAACTCGCTCTTTGTCCGGCTCGTAGAATAAAGACGGGCTCAAAATATCTTGTTTCTGTCTTAAAGGCCTCTTGCTTATTGTGTTTTTATATTATCCCCAGCTTCCTAATAGAGTTACAAACTTCTGAAATCCCCGCCTTTCGCCATTGTTTCGTTTTGTACTCCGACTTTTTAGTACTGTTTCGGACTAGCCGAGTTTTGCCAGTCACGCAACGCTAACCTTGCCCAAACTTCAAGGTTCGCCGACAACTCTTCTACACATAAAGATATGAGGAGCTTGAAAGTGTTGTTTTTCATTTTGGAAGACATGGTTGACTATCAGGCCTATCTTCTGTTTTGCTTGTTTTTTACACTGTTAAACCACGGTGCGTTCAGTTTTCAAATATTTTGCGTCTAGCCGCCGCGTCGGAGAGTGGGAATACTGGATAGTGTCGACAAGTGGTAACAAAAAAGTCGCCAATTCGGTGTGGATGGTACTGGTATTTTTGAAAACAATATTTCGTAGCCATTTCATTGGGAAAAGATCATTTATAGTAAGAGTTGTGCTTTAAAGATGGACTAATAATATGTTCTTTTGCCGTAAACCATCTTTATTTTCTATTTCATGAAAACTCAATAAAGTATGACAAAACTTCAAATGCATCCACTTCCTTCTTGTTTCGAGAGACACTACTTTTGACTGAGTCCGCGACGCCGGGAATACTGAACCCTTTCACGTGCATAATGATTCATTTACGGATATGTAGAAATCATTTTTGTGATTTTTAGGAATGGAATTGTAAACAGTTAATGCTTGGGAACATTCTGATTTTTTTTTTTTCTGTCTTGCTCGAAATGTGTTGGTGTGTATTATGACAGAAGTATATTGTTTCATTCTGTTGGTGAGCTAGATCAGAATTGGGGTATGTGAATCAGAAGCTGAAGATCAAGATTAAATTTATTCATTCCAGATTGGTTTTATTCCCAAAATTTCTTGGCGATGAAAAATAGTACTAGAAAATAGTTCTGCTCCAAGCTGTCTGAACTCCATGATCAGCACTTTCCTGAAAAAACAAAGCTAATTAAACCAAACGAAAAGCCATGGGTCACTCCAGAAATTAAAGAGATGATAGCGGAGAGAGATAGAATATTTGCATACTGCGGAAACGACGCTGAGTACAAAGTTTTCCGGAATCGTGTAGCTAATGCGGTGAAGAAAGCGAGAAAACAATACGTAGTCTGGGGTCCACTGAACCGAAAGTCTTCTCCTTCTAAAAGTGAAGGGTCTTACTGGGGCAACACCTCTAGAGATCACAGGACCTCGCGTACGTTCTGTTACTCACGAAAGTTACCGGGATACAGCTTTTTGGTATATCGGACATGCTTTTCTAACCTCTTACACTCTAACTATTCTGCGGTTGCGGTTTGTGCCATTACATCCGCGGTCCAACATTCGACCAATCAAAAGCAAGCAGATGTAAACAAACATTCGAACATTTCAGAAGCAGCGTTGCCGCCTGTCGCAGAAATCTGCGGTTAATGACGGTTTTCACTTCTTCGACAGAACAAGCCAAAATTCTACGACCGGTTCCTTGCAAGTAAATATAAAAAGTAAGCAAAAAATCTTTTGCGGCCAAAAGTCACATGTTCCAGACAAGAAAAAGTGGCAATAGTGTTTACAAATCAAGAATTCCAAGATATTTCACCTGAGAATTGGAGGATATTAAGAAGAATAAACAGGTAAAAATCATTCAAGCAGAGCTGCAATGTGGTTGTTCTTGAGTGTGGGTTAAGGCCTTTTAGGTAGTAGAAATCTCCACTTCCTTATAGGCCCAGATTAAACAGCAAATAAGTTGGACTGTCGAGAGTTTAAGATTATTCGTGGTATGTATTGTTTTTTTTGTGAATGTTACAGAACTGTTAGTCAGTCCATTATAAAAGCCTCAATTTTGGAGGCCGGAGGCTATGCTAAGTTACTGTCACTGTCAGAGGCGTTACTAGCTGAAATGTTTGTCGGGCGGGGGGGCAAGGTATTTACTGACTGTTGTTGCAGAAAGAAGAATTGTTTTCAAGAACAAAAATGACAGCTTTGAAAAATAATTGACTGATTTAAAAAAAATGACTGTTTTGACAAAAAATCAACTGATTTTCAGGAAAAATAACTGTTTTCATGAAAAAAAAAAAGTGTTTTGACGGAAAACTGCAGTGCTTCACGCCAACTCAGTTATTTTTTAAAGACTGTCCGGACACATTTGGAGGATATTTGATCGTGCCAAATGGATACGTCAGCTGAATTTTATTGGAGCTACATTTCAGCCCTTCTTGGCAAGGGTCCTGTTCAGGCTCAAAACCAAAATGAACTTGCGGGAAGGGTTCCTTTTTCCAACTTGAGCGGTTTTGAGCCTGAAGAGGCCCTTGCCAAGAACGGCCGAAGTATAGCTCCAAGAAAATTCAGCTGACGTATCCATTTTGCACCATCAAATATGATTCGCAGTCAGCTTGGGCTGAAGGAATATTTACATTTGGAAGGGTCGCCCCCCCTCCCCCCCCCCACAGTTGTGACGCCCCTGTTTACTGTACATACTGTACGGATGTCTGACACTTGTCGGCCATGCCACATGGCTATTTCCATTTTTTGTTATGATAACTTAACTAATTTGAACAGCTAAAAAGGCTGAGAAGCTCAGTAGCAAAGTCGGGTTACAGTAAATCAGTAGCTTAGTGAATAACCTAGATGCTGTGAGTCTCCGACTAGTCAGCAGAAATATTTTCATATCCTGTGGTTTGATCATTAGTAGGGTACAGGGAAAAATACAGAACCCTGAAGCTGCTACGCACAACTATGGTAGTCAGAATAAAGTTTACTTGCAAAAATCTCCATTATTATAAAAGGCTAACCATGTTGAGTCCCTAATATGTGTTTGTATTGTTTATTTTCTTTTTCTTATGAGATATTTTATGGTCTTTGTTTGCCACTAGTTAGCCAAGCTAAAAATCAACAAATTTTATTGTATTATATTTGTTTTAACAACTGTAAATTCCTCTGTAATTGCAAGGTTTGTTAATACTATAATATCTAAGTACCTATGGTGTTGTAACATATTTTATTCTTTACAGGAAATTGAATGGATCAACTGACCAAGAAGCAGGTCCGGATTGCGAATAGCCTAAAGAAAGAGGAGAAATCTGACTTCTTATTTTGTGCCAAACACGGATATTCTTCCTTTATCAGAGGCTTGAGTCCTGGACAAGCTCAGTGATACATTGAAGACAGTAAGAGACAGGCACTATAGGCCTCTGATGACTACAATGGCAGGTGCTGCTATTGCCAGCACCTAAATCTTTGGTGGCATGCAGTGAGAAGGCCAAATATCATGAAAAGTTTATCAAGGGGTTTTTCAATCTTTAATCAGTGGAAGAAGAGATTGTAGATGGTTACGGTTTGCCAAAAATGGATGCTGTTTGCCAACAGCCCATAAAAGAGAAAACTGATCGACTTTTCTATGTGTATTTGTGCCAAACAACTGACATCGCTCCTTGGTCACAGGCTAAAGTGTTAGACAAGCTAAGTGATTTGCTGCAAAAAAGCTCATGACTGCAATGTCAAAACCTGATTTTTGTGATTGTGTGTTGCATGAAACTTGCAGGAAAAAGCTTTTTTCCACTTCTGAGTCCTCAGTCTTGTTAGCTGATGGGACTTCTGACACTGTGCAACTTGGACATCAACACCGACTCCTAGTCCCATGGTCCTACAGTTAAGGTCTCAAAGTGTTGACTTTTCATATACTGACACTTTCCTCTTTTACCTGAAAAAAGAATGTAAAGAGAGGCCAGAGTCTGAAGCGTCAAGGAGCGTTAACATAGTAATTGAACATGCTTATGCACTAACTGAGCGTGATATTCTTCTTGCTTCTGGATGTAGGGGTCGTGATCTTGTTGCAGAGAAGGCCAGGTATCTCGATAAATGCTTGAGGAACTTGTGATGGAAATTGAACCAAAGTGTAAATGATGGTAGTGTGTACAAGACATCACAAATCAGAGAAAACTTGTCTGTCCTTTTAAAGCAGAGTGACAGCCATACTATGAAACGGCTGAATAATTGCCTAAAAATGATCTCCGTATACATCTTTTGCCACGCAAAAGGAGCCCATGTGGCTGTCACCCACCGACAGATCATTTTTTTTTGCACTGGCTGCGTGCATTTTTGCAATTTTCCGTGTAGACGCAATCTCACGACCCAATACCTGTCTCTTTGAACCCACTGGACTATGGAAGGGCCGATGAGATACTTGGGGGAGCAAAAGCAGTGGCAACTGATGGGCCATATTTTTCCAGACAGTGTGGTCGGTGTTTTTTGTGCCTGCAAGAAATCTTGCAGCAAAAATGCTCATGTGCTGTAACCAAGAGATCTCGTGATTTACTATGCGCATCCGGGGGGAAATGTGTCAATGTCATTGTAATAGACGAGGAAGAAGAGGATTTCGAAGCCTAACTCATTTGTGATTAAATATGAAAGTTGACAGGACCAACTTTTGCAAATATTGTTTTAATAAATGTACTCTTTCACCTTAAAAACATACCAAAATAAACTTTTCCATTGTTTCTGAAGGATATTTATTAGTCAGAGTTGGAATCACCGTAGCTGGTTAGCTGATAATAGTTTTCGTTCCGCTTTAGAAAAATGAAATGGAACGCCAAGACATCCGAATTTGAGTGTCGGTGCGTAACATCTTTAGCACATGTCTGATCCCAGTATCCCGCCCAGATTCGAAATCAGCGTGGTCGATTTACCTAGAATCCATCGTCGGATCAGCTGCCCCCGACGGGAAAGCTACTTTTCACATTTTGATACTTGGACCCCAGACTAACGGGTCTAAAATAACAGCGAAGCTCCTTACAACTGAGCCAAGGAAGTTCCACAAAGTCGTACAGAGTTTGCTTGGAAAAGAGAAAAAGAAAGTGGAAGTTTGCGACGAGAAGGGTGACAAACTCTCAGCTGACAGAATAAACGAGCACTTCGCTTCTATCTGCAGGAAGTATCCGCCCCTAGCCTCACTACCTCCCCTCCCCCAGCCGCTGAAATCCCAACCATCGAAGAACACCTGGTTTTCAAAGAGCTTAAAAAAATCAACCCACGCAAATCCGCCTACCCAAACGAACTACCACCACGAATAATTCGTGAATGCGCACTTGAACTCTGCACCCCACTTACTGCTTTGCTCAATCAGTCAGCTTGTGAAGGCATCTTTCCCGATGTCTTCAAGAAAGCAGTAGTGACCCCTGTACCAAAGAAACCACAACCAAACGGCCTTAACGACCTTCGCCCAATCTCACAAACATCTGCGTTCGCGAAGATATTCGAATCCTTTATTCTGAGATGGTTGATGGCTGACATCGGTAACAAGCTCGATGACAGGCAGTTCGGATTTCGTCCGGGCTACAGCACGGTTCACTACTTAGTACGACTCCTAGACATGACTTTAAAACACCTAGAACTACCAGGCAGTTTTGTGGATTGCCTAATAGGTGATTTTGTCAAGGCCTTTGACTACCTTTGTCACAACGTCGTTATAGGAGAGGCAGAGCTGATGGGAGCCAGACAAATTGTCCTTAGGTTGGTCGCCAGCTACCTTCACCAGAGACTCCAATGTGTGCTGCTGGAGGATGGCGAAATCTCAGATTTTCTTCCCATTACATGTGGAGCCCCTCAAGGCGGTAAACTTGGGCCTTCTTGCTTCACAATCGTAATCAACTCCTTGATCATAAAGATCACGGAAAGGCTTAAGTTTGCAGACGATTTGACCCTTCCCATCCTCCGGTCAATAAATGACGTACCTGATAAATGCCCTGTCAGAAAGGCATTTGAGACTCTTTGCAAGGAGGCTGAGCAACTGAAACTGACTGTCAGCTCAGAAAAGAGCACACTCATCAGATTTAACTTCCTGAAACAAGATGCACCTGCTACAGATTATGTCCTTAGTTCGAGCAAAACCATCAAGATCCTGGGACTTCATCTGGACGAGAACCTAAGCGTGGAGACACATGTGTCAAAAATAGTCTCGAAAACATCATACCTACTCAAGTTCTTCGCTAAACTACGAAGGTTCGCCATCCCCAAGGACACAATGGTAACATGTTATAAAACATACATTAGACCTGCCACCGAGTACGCCTGCGCAGTTTGGCATCCGATGATAACACAGAACCAGAGTTCTAGGCTAGAATCCCTACAAAAACGAGCATGCAAGATGATCCTCGGACTGTCGTATGTGACGTACGAGGATAGCGTCGAGAAACTTAAAATCCCAACACTTTCGAAGAGACGTCACGATCTAACCATGGCATTTGGCACGAAATGTCTTAGATCAGAACACCATCGTGACATCCTACCCGAATTCTCCCCCCTCCCGAACTATCGAACACGGCGTGCCGAAAAACTTAAGGGACTCGATCCACTCCTCCAACCACCACCGACAAAATCAAGTCAACGCTACACAAAGTCGTTCGTGCCATATTTCATCCGTCATCACAACCTGAAAATAGAAGGAAAAGAAGACAATGAAGAGTTTTGACAAAATGTGGATTAATTGTATATATTGAGTGTTTTATTTTGTGTATTTCATGACGCGCATAAATTGTTGACCTCCCAGGTTATTTTTTTCCTTGTGTAAAGATATTGGGCAAATAAAAATGATTCTGATTCTGATTCTGATAGAATTGACAAACATGAGCGTTACAATTGTCAAGCGTAGGTAAAACAATGCATGTGTTAGAATATATCAAAAGTAAATAAGTAACTTAAGGTCAAACTGAGTTAAAAATTATAGTGAAATACGGACTGAACGACTTCAAGTTCTGCTTGGATGTATGAATTAGAGGGAGATCGTTTAATGCAAGATGCTCTCTTCGCCTTAGACGCGAGGTCCTGTGGTGCCGCAGTGGCGCATACAGCATCGGCGAAGCCTTTCCACACGTCACGAAATGTCGCAGTAGCCAGACGGTTTCGAAGTCATAAGCCAACGACCTGCACTTTCGTCTAGAAGCCTTGGCGCGCTATTTCATAAATGAGATATCATATAGGATACTTATTTTATTAATAAACACAATTTAACTCTTCTGTATTTACATCTACTGCACTAATGGAAAAACCTACGTTTTTGCTGGCGTGCAGTAGTAAAGGTTAACCATTTTCTAAACACACCAACAAACAACATAATAAATAACTAATAAAAAAAAAAGAAAAAAAAAGAACAGACCCCCCCCCCAAAAAAAAACAGACCAAACTCCTTCACATTATCACCTCCAAAATAAACATATACCTACCAACAACCCTACTCCCTCCCTACCACCCCGACCACCCATCCATCAATTCCTCCCTACCACCCCCAACCAACCGTTCCTCCCAACCAGCCAGACCACCCTACCTACCTACCACCCCCTACCCCCGCACAAATAAATAGACTTCAACCCAACGACTTCAGACTACAATTTGTTTAGGTCACGAAGTGGCTCAGAAATCTACGAGCGGCTACCCACTGACGGTTCTCTCGGCGACGGCTTAGATGACGGTTGCTCACCCACCTTTCAAAAAGCCAGCCGCCGTCTTATTGCTTCAGATGACAGCGACGTGTATTCAACGTTGGACCGCGATGGCGACAGACGCTCCACTGATCGGTATAACGGAGACGTGATGGTCAAACCCAGTCAGATCAAGGCGAAACGAGGTCAGCCTGGTAAGAAGTCCTCCTTTGCTTTTTCGTGTCGCAGTGACAAGTCCCACATCATCATAGTTGCGTTTGTTGCGGACGGAATTATGAAACGATGGAATGTTTGCAACGATGAGTAATGAATTAGTTGGTATAGAAGTGCCTTCAGACCTATTAAAGTTAAAAGACGTTCTTTGTTGTATTGGCTCTATCTTTTCACACTCCGCATGCGTTGACCAGGGAAGTTTTATGTTCCACCTTTGACTCAGGTTATCTGATCGCAAAGTACTATGTTCTGTGATTACTACCGAATATTGTGGTGCGAACTATCAGCACCGTATAGAAAAGACACGGGAACTCTCACTATGTTAGTTGTGCAAGTATCCCACCTTTTTCCCCTCTTAAGATTTCCATCATAGGCGTACTTCTTCTTCTTCACTTACTTTTCTTCCATTTTCTAAACTCCTCACTTTATTGTTTTCAGATTCCATGCGACCGTCTTACCCCAGTTCGGAATCTATCCCCAGCATGCTATCTCCTTTCGCTCCTTCTCACAAACTTACTTTCTTTGGCCTTAACAACACTTCCCACCCTCTTCCATCCACCCCACCCCCTGACCCCCTAGATCCGAAGCGAGAACAATTCGGGTCTTGCAAGGGAGCGGGACATCGCTATGCCATCCTGACCCAGATGTCTCCACACGCCAAGTGTTCGCAAATACCTCGCTACGCCCTGTTGTGTGGGGGGAACCAGTTTCAATGGGAGAAAGAGGCCCCGGATCTACAGAAAGACAGGGGTGATTACTCGTTATGTTTCTGCACGAGTGTGTTTGCACGGATTGTGCCTAGCCCCGCCCCTTCCCATAATTTTTGAAATTTGGCTAACCGCATGCTCTTACATTACAGCTTCTGTGTCCAATAGCAGAATGTTAGTAATAACTAATTTATATCCTTAATTAGCATTTACAACTGCAAGCTGCGGATCGTCAACATAAGAGATTACGAAAGGCTGATTGACATTCTGACAGTTAAAACTACGAATCAAATCAGGCACAAACGAAGATAAATACCTTGAACCTTAGTTTATGGGGGGCTGAAGAAGCCGTGGCTTGTCAATGTTAGCTAGTCTTCCCCTTGTGTTCGGTCTGGTCTGGTCTGGATTCTCAAAGTATGGGAAAACAGTCCGATGGTGGTCAGAAGTTAAACATTGTTTTCCTAAGTTCATCCTCAGTTGATGTCTCCTATCTATCCGCAAGGGTCGGCAACTGAAGCTTGACCAGAGAATCCTCTTGTTAGATAGGGTGGAAGGTTCAAAGCTACTCTTTTAAAGGACCTCTCGTACCTATAACCTCGATGCAACCTACTTCCGTAACAGCAATTGATTAGTTCTTAAACTAGGAGACTCAAGTTACATATGTTACATCGTTAAACAGCTAACGACACCTGCCGCGGATCGGTAGTTTCTATGTGCATTATGCTCCCAGCGCGTGTTCGATTACTATCGGTTACGGTTACTATTGATGCGTAACCGGTTATCTGAATTTTGTCGAGATTTTGCTAGAAGTCAGTGTGCCTGGGAGAAGTCTTAAAACAGCCAAGGCCGTTAATAATTTGTTAAAAGCAAAGAGCCTAGCTTTAGAGCATGCAGATATTTCTGAATATTGGAACATAAACAGAAAATAGTGTCAGGTGTGCTTTAATGGGTACTTAGGCCTACTGTCTTGTCGGACTCCTGGAACCATAATCGGATACTTGGCTCCGGATATGAATCTTTCACTTTGAACGGTTACGCGTGAGCAAGCAACCGTAACACATTAATCAGGTGATGATTAGAGTTTTGTTTTGATGTGTGTTGTGTTTTTATGGTCATACGACAAAAACAAATTCAGAAAAATGCTAGCATCACATACTAAGAAACTAAAATAACGAACTAACAAACTGTTACTTTCCATGAAAATATTTTCTCTGATAGATGTTCGGTCAGCCCAAGCCGACTGCGAATCGTATTTGACGGTGCAAAACGGATAAGTCAGCTATATTTTATGACAGCCGCCGTGTCCAGAATGAAATCACACCACCAGCTTTAACCCCAACCAGTTTTCAGAGAAGGAGTTCACAAAATCAGATATTTAAGGAAGAATTTTTAATTGTTTTTCCCACATGTTCGTTTTCCAGCTTGAGCCTGAAGATGACCCTTGCCAAGAAGAGCCAAAATATAGCTCTAATAAAGTGTAGCTGACTTATCCGTTTTGCACCGTTAAATATTATTAAATGATACTTACCCTCTAAATAGACGAAAGCAGTGTAAACAGTAAAAAACCTATACAAATCTTCAGTGAGGAACTTCGACGTTGCTGAGCGTTTTTTTCACAGCTTGCAGTTTCCCACTTGCTTTTGCAATGTTGCTACTGTTACCGTAAATTGTCCTTCATTTGACCGTCATAAGGCAGGGGGAGCAGTATATCGCAGTTACCCTGTATTAGGAAGGCTGGCATCAAAGGAGGGGGGGGGGGCAATCTATACCATATTAAATTGAGTAAAGTTACTAGCAGCAAATTTACATAACATTAGAGCTAACTTCCCCTTTAAAGAAATAAAATAGATAAATTAACAGTTAACAATTAATAACATTTAATTTCGGGGGACCACGGAGCTGCCCCCTTGTCACGTTAGGACAGCCTTCCGGAGGCTAGAAGGTTGGGGATAGACCAGTCTGGGGTACGGTTATGCAGGTGACCACCGATTCCTTGTGTCGCATAGAGTATTGGCAGACCGCGTTTTAGCATTGTCGAAATCCCACAAGCGTATCTGTTCGTTAGCATTTTACCCCTATACAGTTATTTTTCCAAAAACCCAAGGCTGGACATATATCAGATGAGGCCCTTATTCTTCTATTTACAAATTTTTACTACCAAAATTATGTTTACAGAAAAACAGTACAGAATCTATGTCCTTTTTCGCAGCGCATTTGTTTCTAAAACTGGATATCACGGGTCGCTCTTTGTTTGTTGATTTTAAAATACCTGGGGCGATAATGACACCCCAACCTCTTCACAGTTTTAGAAACAAACCTCCAACACAGAGAAGGAAGCTCTTGGCAATGTCCTAATAGGTGTTGAAATCTTGCGGTCGAACCTCATCTCCTCGGGGGAGATTGGCGCGAGAGGCCTGTACGTACAGGGTTGCCACATGTCGCACAATAGTGTGAATTGTCACTCTGTTATGTTTTTGTCACGCTTGTCCTACGCAGGACACAAAAATCACTCTATTTCAGAAAATGACCAAATCTGTCGTTTTTGCAGCAGGGATTCCGACCAGAACTGACTATTTCAAATTTTTTTTTTCATGAAAGTAAAATTTAGACGTTTCGTTTTTACATTTCCATTTTTACATTCCAATCAAAAGTGAACATTTCATGAAAATAAATTTCACTTTGGGCCAAAAGTCACGCTTTAGATCTTTTTGATGTGGCAACCTGTGTACGTACAGTCCGTAGCCCGGCTTGTAATCGACTGGGCGATTGCTGTTCAGTCATGTTGGGAGTGAGTACGGCTTAGCAGGAACTTCATTTGAATATTCTACGTTTCTAAGCAGCGAAGCAAAATAACATTCTTTTTTACGGTAATCTGGCTATACCAACTAACATATATGCTAGGGTGTGATACATCGTACTGTCCACGTATTGGGTGTCGTATAAATATAGCGGAATCCTATACAGTCGTGACGTAAATTGTGACGTCATCTAATTGAAGACCCAACGTGATTGTGCCTAGGACGGTTTATAAATGTAAACGCGGCTGGCGCCTATTAATAGGAATAAACTACCATTTTTCTTGCTCTGAAGTAAAATAGATCAAATAGGTCTGACGTCGCGCGTGTATAGAACTCCGCACTATTTCAAATGAGACCATCACCAACGCTAACAGAAAGCTCTGATAGTAAATGCTTTTTACCAAGATTCCTTCAGCAGAAAAAATATGCGAACCTACCTGATTATGGCATAATAAAAATGAAAGCTTTTGTTTTCACTTGTGTGTCTCTTGTATGGTCTGAGTATCCCTATGTGATGGACTCTGATAATGAGGACGAGGAGGGAGGTAAACGGAGACAAATCAGCTTGGAGCGCTGCCAATCACCCGCAGGTAATACTTGTTTTGTATTCACTGTTGTAAACCCTGACATTAGGATCGTTGATGACTCCTCTTGACTAATGAAGAAGATGAAAATGCTTTCCTTTTTAAATAAATATGACCATGTGGAGTATATTCTGCTAACTATTGATTTTAATGAGTTTTAGGGTTTGCGGTATGTTTTTCTGGTTAATGTGCCCGCCCCATCACTGTGAAATCGCTGTTATCTCTCACTAACAAATTCGTTGTTTTGTGGCTCTAGGTTTCCAAGTATTCCCCCAGCCGAGCACACCCCCTGAGCCAGCTCCCCCCGACCGTGGCCCCACCAATTCACGGTGGCTGGCTCCGGAAACTGCACACGCCTCCAGTTTTGACGACACAACATGTAATTTGAACTTTTCTCGTTCTGACGCTTTTTCATCTTCCTTTTAAATTTCTTTCTGGCTTCTTCCTTTTTTGTTAAAACGTGAAAGCATGTGTTTTTATTGGGGGTAGGGATTTTCTCATTATAGAATCTTGCGAAGAGGTTCCTTGAAATCCTCTTATTTACAGTGAATGTCGTATTTTCCTAATTTTCGACGAATTTAGTGGGTTTCTGAATAAACACGATTTCGCTCCTTGGGTTTGAGAAACTTTATTTATGCATGTTTTCGTATGAGAAAAGGATACTCTGTATTTCAGTGATATCTTAGAGGATTATTATGATTTGCAATGTTTTAGCCTGCGAAGGGACAATGTGAGATGTTTATTATCGGTTTCAGGCGTATTGTAATTTGAACATGTCTTAACTTTATTTGTTGTGTTCAGTCTTGGCTTCTTTAGCGAGGTTGCATGGGTGTGTTTGAACTGCAGAGTTATTAGGTAATGTTTCCTTTTTCTAGCAAAGGTGGGCTTGGTAGGATCCCTTCTTAAGGGTCCCTTCAGACTGAAACGTAATATACATCGGAATTTTTCTAACTGGCGTATAATTATTCATTATTATTTAAACTAGGATACGACCAACTAGGGTCAAACAAACAACAAAATAATCAACTGCATAAATGTAAACTACAAACAAAATTTAAATAATAAATAAAATTGCGAGATTTTTCTTCTCAGTTTTTTTCGCTTATATTGACGGCAACTTAAAGTATTGTTCTCATGAATCCTAAGTCTCCAGAATAAACAGGGGCGTCACTTGAGGGGCCTAGGGGAGGTCGCTCACTTCTAGCTTTCTGATGGGGCCTTGCTCACCCATGAAAAAATCAGCAAGAAAGACAGACCATGGACAAGTTAAAACACTGGCTGTACAACAGAGCTGCTGCGACTCGAGCAAATCCGAGTCTGAGACAAGTCCTAGTCCTTGAAAAAGGTGTCTCGAGAGGAGTCCAGAGTCCGGATCCACAGCTCTGGCGGACGGACAGCCCCGTGAAAGACAAGTCCGAGTCCTTGAAAAAGGTGTCTCGAGATGAGTCCAGAGTCCGAGTCAACAGCTCTGGCGAACGGGCAGCTCTGTGAAAGACAAGTCCGAGTCCTTGAAAAAGGCGTCTCGAGACGAATCCAGAGTCCGAGTCCACCAGCTCTGTTATACAATCGTTCGTGTGTTACATGCTGTTAACTACCTCTGTATTTCTGGTCTTACCTATGATACGATATTTATTTCGAAAAGCCAACTGGCCACAACAACAACACAAAGAAAAACCAACAGAGATGAAGAAAAAGAAAGACCTTGTAAGATTTGCGTTTGAAAATGCCCAATGGTCCCAGAACGAAGCCGCTGAACGTCACTAGGTTTTCGCGAAGTGACGCCTCTGCGGACAAACTGCCAAGCCTTCTAATCAAGAAAATCCGTTTTGTTTCATTTCTTTGTCCTCTTCATACTTTACGTTTCTCAAGATGAACAGTTTTGAACTATATATATTATATTAATGGGTCAGTTATGAGCCAGACCATCAGCATCAAATTAACGTCAAAGTAACGGCCATAAGGGTCTCGCTGTGAAGAGATTACGTAACACCTTATTTCAGTCTGAAGGGACCTTTAGCAGCAGGAACATGTAACCCCCTAGCAGGAGAACACAGCTTCATAGATGTGTACCTGAAGCACAGATTTTACGTAAATTTGTAACGGTACTGGAACAGAATCCACTCTTTAACCACACCCACTCTTGGAAGTGTGGGAGAACTTAAGCCACAATAGTTAAGGTAGGAGATATAAAGGGACCGCACTCAATGGTCCGCACCCCGCTCAACGATTTGGGGTCTCTTTTTCGTATTGGTAGTACTGACAATTAGGGAGCGAGCATTGTTTTTGTGGTAAAACTTTAAACCTTCAAGATCTCATTTCTAATTAAATTTTCCTAAGACTGATTAATCAATCAAGTAAGGGTCGGAAAGTTTTCAGCAATGTTCAGGTTCACAGTGGTTACCAAATGCCGATAATTCAATCTTAGTGGTGAAAATACTATACTTACAACGTTTAGACATACAATTTTAGTGTAGAAATACCTGTTTTCG
The DNA here is from genome assembly GCA_023053575.1 of Branchinecta lynchi. Taxonomy (NCBI): domain Eukaryota; kingdom Metazoa; phylum Arthropoda; class Branchiopoda; order Anostraca; family Branchinectidae; genus Branchinecta; species Branchinecta lynchi. The sequence continues at coordinate 14,137,884 of JAKZAP010000013.1, read as the reverse complement.
TCGGGTAAGCTGCAGTGTCTCCATAATCTATATGACTAACTCCAAAACACGCCAGTGATCCTCAGGAAGAAGGAGTAAGCGTGTCCGTACGGCTCAAACTCAACGACTCAAATCCTGGGCGCTGCTTTGACACCACTTCTGCCTTTCTTCCGCTAGCTACCCGGAGAGGCCGGAGATTTTGCATCAGCAAGGAAAGATAGTCATCAAGAGTATTCTATCCGACTCCAACTTTCGCTGAGGCATAGTTGATTGTCCTGGCAGGGGTTGTTTTGTTTTGTCGAGGGTTTTGCCTTCCCATTTGACTTCCGTGCACACTCAGCGCAGCGCTGACAATACCAGAGCGTCATACGAGTGACCTGTTCTTTTTATGAGCCGTTCGGTATTCCATGATGAATCCGTTGGAAGTTTGATCATAGCGCGTCACTTCTTGGAGTCTCCCGCGAGAACGTGGTAAATTATTTCATACGCAGGGTTGCCACATGTCGCACGATAGTGTGAATTGTCATTGTATTTTGTGTTTGTCACCCGTGTCCTACGTAGGACATAAAATTCACTCTGTTTCAGAAGACGTTCAGATTTGTTATTTTTCGGCAGTGATTCCAACCAAAAGGACTTTCACGTTTTTACATGAAAACAGAATCAAGATCTGTCACTTTTATAGCAGTGACTCCGATCAAAAGCGCCATACCACATTTTTTCATAAGAAATTAAATTTCACTCCCAGTTCCCTCTCTGTTTCTGACTAAAAGTCACTCGAGTGTTCCGATGTGGCAACTGTGTCCAGACTCATTTGTCATTGTTCTGATTGTGGTGCTGCAACAGTATCCACTCTAATTTCTGTTTTTCAAAAACCAGCGGCGGCAGAAACTTCCAAGCGATTCTGACATTTTTCGACAACGGTGACGATAATACTCTTAATGACTAACTCTCCTTACCGATGCAAAATCGCGGGTACCTAGCAGAAGAGCCAGAAGCGGTGTCCCCTCGGGTATCACAGCTGCTCCCGAAGATCGCCGTGATTGTTTGACACAGAATTTGAGTTGTTGAGTTTGATTCGTCAGTGACACGTTTTCTCGTTCTTCCTGAGGATCACAGGCGTGTTTCGGACTTGGCCATACAGAGTATTGGAGCATTCCACGCTCCTACGGGACTTGCTGGAGTGCAAGAATTTAGGTAGCGTACGGACTTACTATCGCTTAAAATCCTGTTATTGTTTTAGTTCCACAGTCCCGTGTGATCAGAAAATTAGCTCCACCGATCTTGTTTCCGTTCCACAAAAGTAAAATAAATACAGTGTTGCATCATAAGTGATAAAAATATCTGTTCATACTGACTTCTGTGGAACACAACCTTAATATGCGGGACAAAAACAAAATTGGACACTCCGCTGTCCCCAGTGATACTGGGGGGAGCCGGAAATCTTTGGAAACGCTTAGAGTGAAGGGATCGACGAAACTTGGTGGGAAGTACAAGCACAGGTTCTACACGTGATTAACATAATAGGACGGGATTCGGGCATTGTTTGGACACTCCGCTGTCCCCAGTGATACTGGGGGGAGCCGGAAATCTTTGGAAACGCTTAGAGTGAAGGGATCGACGAAACTTGGTGGGAAGTACAAGCACAGGTTCTACACGTGATTAACATAATAGGACGGGATTCGGGCATTGTTTGGCGGGCTACAAATAAATTACTTACTTATGACTTACTTACTTCTGTGGAACACAACCTTAATCCGCGGGACAAAAACAAAATTGGGCGCTCCGCTGTTGTGGCCCCCGAGGAACAGCGAACATGCGCCTTTTACGAATTTCTGTCATAAAAATTCCGGCAGTATCCTGTCGTAGATTAAGAATAAGATGTGAATGAGTATCGGAAGGGACTGGTCATTGGAAAAAAAAAAATTCTTTTAATTAAAAGTTTTTCGTCCTTTCAAGCTGCCCTGGCTTCTGTTCTAAGGGATTCGGCGCAAGCGCGACAATCAGGTGACTAAAAGTGTACTACGTTTTGTGAGCATGCGTGTTGAGTTTCTACTGTTTCGCATGACCTTATTTGCGCAAGAATACTTTAAGGCTACCGACACTGACAGGAGCTCGCCAGTCCAAGATTATTTCTGCTTGATGAATAATCTGAAATTTATTTCTTATTTATTTATCAGTCGTTCTTATGGGATAAGTGATGTTCCTGCTTTGTGATTTTATTTCTTCTTTAAAGCGAACCTCTCGGCTTCAGTTTGCTTACTGTATTCTAGTCATGTCTGTTGCTTGATTCTTTTCATTTACGTGCTAATGTTCGTATTCTCTTACATTGTTGTTGTGTTGTAATGTTCAGTTCAGTTTTTTTCTATTCTTTTCTGTTTTTTTTTTACTCCGTCTAGGTCCTTCGGGTCAGTTTTGATGGGACATTTTTTGTTGTCATTCATTCATTAACTGGAGAAAGACTAATCGCTTATTTGTAACGCTTTTGGAATCTTGTTAAAACACAGATTCAGTAGAGAGAATGCAAAAGGAGATGGAGAACGTCGCCTGTGACTGGTTCGCACGACTTATAACATTGCTGTTTGGGGGCCTCGACCGTGTGGATTAGTGATAAAGCGAATGCATGAGAATTGCCATGAAGGGATGGGTATGGAGGTGTGCTGACTTCAGCTTCTTCGCCCATTGTATTAACTACCTGAGCTTCTGAGTAAGCTGCTCGGACTGTGTCTTCTTTTCTCTTCGAGCCATTGCACGTTATGGTCTCGTGAATGCTCCCTCTCGCATTCGCACTCCGAGCAATGAGCCCTTTAAATATACTGTGAAGCCGCTTTCATATTGACGCGTCCTTACGATGCACTGCGTATGCGTTTATCTTGCGCTGCGTACAGGTTGCGTAGCGTATCTTTCACACTGACGCGACAAGCTTTCACGCTGGATGTCTATTTACGTTTTCCTTTCTCGGTTTCTTATGCTGAATTCTCGTTTCTTTCATCATTACAAAGTTTGTCTTCATCGTTAGTAGGTTTTCTCTAGTTTTTCTTCAGAGACTTCCATTTATCGCTGAAAAATCTGGTGCGTATGCGTTGTGTTGTGTCTGCGTCAGCTCTTACGCAGCCAAATATCTGCGTTGCCTCACCGCAAGCGCGACGCAGAGGTTGGGTAGCTCAGTGTGAAAGCCTCAACGCCTCAGTGGGAAAGCGGCTTAATTCAGATAAGTGTGTTACGATCCTCTGTGGCTTGTTCTCTTCTTTTGTTTTTATTACTTCGTATAATCTTTAACCACTTTTAAGGTCAATACAGCTAAATCAATCAACTTTTTATTTTCCTGACAGTTTTAGTCAGCCTTGACTCCCACCTGTTCTCTTTAGTTTCATTCTCGTTACTTCTTATTCTTTTTAGTTAGAGCTTCACGGAAACCAGTCCATGGACGCTATAGCTTTCTACAGCCCTTTAGAAATAATATATATGCAATATAATTTACTTGCAATAGCATAGAGCATCAATTTTCATTTTGTAAAAAGCTTTCTTGTTGTTCTTTTCCTACTTTGTAGATGTTAGAGACTAAGCTACAGTGTCCCTGGCCACAATAAAACGCGACAATCAGATTCTAGGCAACTATAGCAGTTCCGCAATGATCCTAGGACAGCAGACCTATGTTTGGTTTTGGATTGCTGATGGGCTGTGGTGGCTCAGGTATTTTACATGAATAGCCACTGGGATCGACTAAAAGAGGCACGGTACGGCATGTTGCAGGAGGCACGGGCACTAATAGAGGCCCGACATACTAAAAGACCCCATGCTTGCATCAGGCGGCATGCCTTCTTTAAGGGAGGCTTCCGTCTTTGTATGCCCATTCTTATATAGAGGGTGTTCCACCCTTCAAACAATCGTTACTATTAGTTACTATTTTCGTTCCAACCTCGTGAAAAGTTACTACGGTGACCGTTCCAAACCTTGTCGAGATAGCAACTAATAGTAACTATTTGCTTAACATGCTCGGAAGCGTAGTAAGCGGTGTAACTACGCGTCTCTGCAACGTGATTGGTTGGATTCCCGGGTGGCATGATATTCTACTGGAAAATAGAAAAATCGTTCCAGCCTTGACGGCAAAAAGCCGAAGTTCGTGACGTCATGCGAGGTAACTACGGTAAGTAGGGTGGAACACACTCATAGCAGCGAGGCTGAAGTAAGAGCAGGATAGAATACTATCTGGCGCGTTCTTAACAGCCAAGTAGCAGATAGTATGGTTTTCAATCAAGAGCAGGCAAGGTGTAAATACTAGGAGATCATACAGGATAAAGCTTAGAACTAGCACCGAGTAGTGACCAGTCTTGCCGTCGAGAAAAAAAGAAAGAAAAAGCAGGAGCCATCTGAGTCCTTGGATTTATCCGAGAGCTCGGCTTCCCTCCTTTTATGCCCAATCCTATATGGCAGCGAGGCTGATGTATGGGCAGGATCGAATACTATCCAGGTTCTGACGTACCTTCTTTTAGAGCGTATTCCACCCTACTTACCGTAGTTACTTCGCATGACGTCACGGATCCTGGTTTCTTGGCGTCAAGGCTGGAACGAATTTTCTATTTTTGGCAAAATTTCGTGCCGCTGGCCGATCGGGCCGGTCACGTCATATTGATCTTAGTTACCACGCTTACTACGCTCCCGAGCGTTGTAAGCAAATAGTAAGTATTTTGAGAAGGTTTGGGACTTGGGACGGTCAGCGTAGTAACTTTTCACGAGGTTTGAACGAAAATAGTAACTAATAGTTACTATTGCTAGAGGGATGAACACGCTCTTAGTTCTCGAGCATTTACGCGATTAAAAGGGGCAGGACCCAAGTTGTAACGTATCTTCTTTTTGGCTCCGGAGTTACTACCCCTTTTATCACTCGAACGTGTTTGGAAACTAGAGAACACACGCGTCCGCTCATGGTTTTGCTCTCCTAGCGAAGATTCGCGTCTGCAACAACTATTTTTTCTACTATCAACATATGCACTTTCCGGACCGAGGATTGTTCTAAAGAAATAATTATAAATCCTGTACAACAATACAACAACAAATAATCGCATACCCTTGCTTTTCGGCTGTAGTGCTTATATTAGTGTTACTTTTTAGGCTGGCTTGACGATTCGATTTTCGTGCATAGACAAGGAGACCCATGGATCCACAGTTCCGAGAGCTACAGCCAGAGGGCCTTCACCACCGGGCGTAGGAGATACCCTCCTCCTGCCGGCCCTCCCCCTGCCGTCCCTGGCAAGGAGTCAATAGCTTTCAACAGCAAGGTACATGAGCTCACATACTTGTACCTAACTTCTTTATTCACTGACATATCCTTAAAGGCCCCCCCCCCTTGCTTTCGCTGTTTTCACACCCCCAATGACGACGTACGCGGTCAACTAACCTCTACATCTCAATCGTGACAAAATCCTAGTGAACCACTTTATTTGATTTTTTTCGCTTTTCAGCGCTAGCGGAGATTTTCCAGGGTTGCCAGAGAAGAACTTTGGTTTTCTGAGCTAAAGTCAGTAAAAACGCCTCTCTCTTTTTCATTCTGTTTTACCTGCCTCAGCTCCGACCTCACAGCATTTAACCAATACGCGCCTCGCCAGAAAAGCCTATTATATTTGCGTCAAGCTCGACCAGAGTCGGCAAGCGCCAACAAAAGAATTACTAATATCATCAGGCAAGTCTGAGTATTTCTTAATAACAGTATTAAGAGCTGTACTTTAAATAGGACGATCTTTTTCTCCCATATACATACATACATACAGTGGCTTTCTTCTTGCTACGGTGCTGAATCGCAACGTTTACGGCCAGGAAGAATACACAAAAAGTCTTTCTACCACACACACAATGCTAACCATCCCTACTGTCACTACGAACGTTCAAAACCTCCCAAAACGCTGTCAAACAATGAGCAAATTAAAAACAAAAACAAAAAAACTTGCGAGGTTTGAAATAATTCGGTCTGGACCAAATCTCAGCCGTTTATCCGGAACAGCTGTTATGGCACGTAGGGAGACTAAAATAATAATTTCCGTCTAATGCTTGTTTATTACAAATACAAACAAATTAAAAGCCCAAGACCAGTGTGGTACTTCTGGAGACAGACAATAAATAAACAATAAAGTCTCACAATTCTTTTTTAATCAAACTTGGAAAATTTCGTCATCTGGAAAAGAAGACGTTCTGCGTGGGTTTTTTCTCGAGCCAAAACAGCAACACGGCAGTCAAGTTCAAATCTAAATAATTTGGAGACTTGACTTGTGATCAGTAACAGAAGGTAAATAGAATGTTTGGATTAGGTCTTTAATCAATGGAGTCTAGTTTGTTTTGTTGTCAGTTTGTATCATTTTTCTTTCCGTCCAGCTTCAGCGCCCATAGTACCCTCTACTCGTTGCGTAGCCCAGGGTTGCCACATGTCCCACGATAGTGTGAATTGTCACTCTATTTTGTTTTTGTCACTCTTGTCCTACGTAGGACATAAAAATCACTCTATTTGAGATTACGTCCAAATGTGTCCCTTTCGCAGCAGGGATTCTGAAAAGAAGTGACTATTTCACGTTTTTTTTCGTGAAAATAAAATTAAGATGCGTCGTTTTTGCAAAGGCAATTCCGACCAAAAGTTACCATTTCAGGTTTTTTCGAAAAAAAAAATTCGCTCGCAATTCACTCTCTGTTTTGGGCCAAAAGTCACTCTCTAAATGTTTATGCTATGGTAACCCTGGTAGCTGCGCTTCATTCGGTTGAGATCGAGAAAAGTTGTAAGAGGCGAGAAGATCGCCAAGAAATCATACGAGAAGAAAAATTAACAAGAGATCGTGGGCTTTAGGTGCAACTAAATTATCGCTCTCTCAACTCTGAAGTTCTACGAGAATAAGGATGGACAGGAGAGAGGAGATCTTTATATTTCGAAACTATCGTAGCATATCTAAATTCAGTCTATTACATATAACAAACATGCACTATGATTCTGCGTTGAAAATTTAAGTGAAAAAAGGCACAAACGAGCTTCCGTAACTTTAGGGGGTATGAGAATAAGTATGAACAAGAGATCTTGTGCCATCGCTATAAAACTGTCGCTTTAAGTTCTATGAGAATAAGTATGAACAAGAAATCATGGGCTTCTGGTGCAACCGCAGCATCGCTCTCCTCAAGTTCTGCTAGAAATAAGGATGATGGTCTTTTGGTGCAACTAATCATTGCCATCCCCTAGTTTGATTGCTGAGCTGTCATTTTGAAAGAAAAATTCCGGTTTTTACTAAGCTCCACTTTCCGGCTGAATCGCTTTCGAGGGAGCGAACGTTTCCGTCAGAAAGTGATAACAGGTTTGGGTTTTGGCTAGCGATGATCTTCCTAAAATAAATGCGCGGAAGCTGTATGATCCGACAAGAAAAAGCCCTGAGATAGATTTACGCTTTTCATAGAATATCGATGTCAGGCTAAACAAAAGTTATTTTTTTCCCAACCTCCACTCAGTGACACAAACATTTAGCAATTCAAATGCTAAAAACACAGAAAAAGTTTCGAGTTCCTAAGGACAAGCTAACGCTTATGTTTTGCTCTTTCATTCCACCCTTAGTCGAATATTCCTGTCCGGTTTGGCACTTTCCTCTTACTCTAGGTGAAACTGACAAAATAGAGCGAGTTCAGAAGAGATCGCTGCAAATTATCTATGGTGGTTCCCCCCTACCATACTCTTTTTACCTCAAAGAATTGAAAATTTGGCTCCTCCCTTCTCCAGCACCCCATGTACCGTTCATTCCTTCCCCCACCCTTTGTTCCTGTAAGATCTCGTCCCCCCCCCCCCCCCGAGAAATGGCTGAAAAGGTTCCCAAACTGACCCCAGTCTACTGGAACACTATGCGCTACAGTAGAAGCTTTGTGCCGAGCTTCGTAAAGCAGTACAGTGATCTTTAGCATGTATCCGCCTTGTTAATTTTTCTTCTTTTATATTATCTGCCTTGTTAGTTTTTGTTCTTTTAAGTTATCTATTGACAACTTATTTTATCTCTATTTATGACTACAAAAACATCGTATTTGGGCTCTGTCCAAGAGAGATATGTTTTGCTTTATTACTGAATAAATTAAATTAAATTAAAGTGTGGCACTTACTCTATGTCAGGCTCATCAGTTCATCTTCAAAGTAAAGGATATATTCTCTTTTCTGCTTACCTTCATTTTCCGACAACCACTTAGTTGTTGAAAGTGAACCTGCAAGTTCACCGACATATCGCTGAAGAAAATCTTAGCTGGCTTATTCGATTTCTGCCATATTCACAAAAAAAGATCCCCAAAAAATGACTTAATCACACAAACTTCTCCCTCTTTCCAAACTTGCATCGATGGGCACTCCCTCTTGAGTAATCACAGATGGGTTTACAGTCCGCAGAACTGAAAATACATACTAGTCTTTCGTTAAACAATCCCATTTAATGATACGATTCTTTACGATTTGCAGTCAGTAATGGCTGAAGGAGTGTTTAGGATGCGGTAAGTAGATTGTAGAAATTGTCAGGATTATATTCGTTTTCTAGTCACGGCAGTTCGTTTTGAGCTTGGTTTCGCGACGTTCTAATTAAGATTTCACTCCATTTATTTCAGCCCGGTCGGATCAACATGAAAGAATTCAGCAACGTAACCGACGTCCTCGCCCGGATTCGTCTTTCTAATGCCACTCGCGAGGGGAGAGAGGCTCTAATACCCCCCTTCCCCCCTCCACGTCTAAGCAAGGTGGGTTCTAGCTCCAGTGTACCGACGCCCCCACCAAAACAACGTGGGGCCCCCCTAGCGACCCCCGAGTCTGAGGAGGGGGATATGAGTGCCAAGGTTAGTCAGAGACCTGGAATGTAGTCTCAGGCATGCCCCGCACTTCTTTCATGGGCTGGCACTATCCTCTTTCGGTGTATGGTTCTGGAAACTGTTTTCTTTTTCGCTTTTGTTGGGTATTGTGAACATTAGATGTAGAATGATTGGATAATCGACCCGTATGTGGTAAGCTGTGCCTATTTCAAACGAAGCGAATTGAATTAGCAATTTTAAAGTAGCAAACCTTCATCATTGTAGACGAAGTCGGCGAATTAGCCACACCTCGCGTAGACCTTGAGCTTGCACTACCAACTTTTATTTTGTTTTCTGAATTCTTTCACGTTGAAATGTGACTACTGGTCAATCCTTCATCCTAAAGGATCTTTCACCGCTGCTTGGATGACACGACCCCAGCTCAACCCTCTTTAAGTTGGTGTTGGTTGTTCGAGCCTTTAAACTGTTTCCCAATTGTCGGTTCGATAGTTCCGTGCCCTTCATGGATAGAAACTGTGATTAGACAGGTCACGCCTAAGTTTGGGGCAACCTTACCGTAAAACGTCTGAAAGATTTGTGTGGACTTCGTGCACCAACAAACTATTAGAGTTATTTTTATGCCAGATTCCCCAGCGTTTGGAATATGCGAACTTGAGTTGGCATTGTTTTACCAGACTTTGGGTAAACCTAACGTTGTGGCAGAGACTGTTCAATTAGGCAAGCAGTGTAGAGTAGTGGCTAGCTTTTCGTCACGTTAGCCGTTCGGGGACACATCGCTTACGCACAGGAAGGGTACCTGACCTCGTTTTTACACTACCTCGATTTTTACGGCGAAAATTTTAAAATGAAATGAAAATGCTGTCCTGACAGTCAAGAGGCAAAATATGACTTTTTGAACAGTCATGTGTCCAAAAATATTCAAGTTCTGTGCCTTTTCTTTGCTTTGAAGCTGTTTTGAAAAGGGATTTTCGGGCTATTGAGTTTGCTAACTCTACCTTTTTCATCGTTTTGTAGTCAATCGAGGTAAGGTTAGAATGAAGGGATCTTGTTTAAAAATAAATATGTTTAACTAGAAAAATTGAAGCAATATTTATTTATCCAATATGTAAACCAGTCAATTAGCTTCGGTCTAGTGTGTTTGTCATATTCGTTAGTTCTCTTTTAAGCCAGATAGATTATTCTGAAGGAAAGACTTCTCTGGAAATTTGAAATCTTGTCTGAGGTTCGATACCCCTCTTACGTGGTAGTGGACAAAAACTCTCAGACAGATGTAAAGGATCACAGAAGAGCTTCAAGGTCTAAACCGTACTTCCAACTAAACCAATCACAGATAACACTACAGGCTTAACTTTGCAAAGACTCACCATATTGAGTTAGTCTAGTGACCAAAAGCATGATTACAACTATAAAAGCAAACTGTAGGCTGCAAACTATAGGCTAACCGGTGATGGCGCTTGTTGCTGAGAAGGGGAAAAATTAAATAGTGCCAGGTTAAGGTTCTGGTTAAAAGGACACGGTAGTAACAAAATTCTATCGTGAACTTGAACCTTAGTTCACCCAATGTTATTCTAGTTAAGTTGTACGTATAGATGAAATGTTTTTGTGTAACTGTGTGATGTGTAATTTGCGTGAATTACAATGCAATGCTAGCATAATACAAGCTATGAAGGGAATAAAGTACATTATATTATAAACGAATAGGAACAATGAAAAGAGGGTTGCAAAGCTCACCTGTTATTTCTCAATAGGTTAAGGAAGGGATGGGTTCCCATTTCGGTGGCTCCTACGATGGTGACTATAGTCACAACTCCTCCGTCCAACATACCGGTGCTTTCTCCAAGCCAAGAAGTAGGCTAAGAAGGGACAAGGAACAGCGCCAAGGTAAATTGTCTACTTGTTTTTAAATTAACTTAAGCCAGGACCCCATCCGTGGGTACCGATAGTAGGCCTAGAGTACGTGCTAACTAAACTGCGTACATTTACGTGGCGCTTTGCAATGGTTGGGAGTCAACATTGACTTAGGGCATATCTGGATTCTCGGGCCTTGAACGGGAAGAAACTTGTGTACGAATTTAAAAGCCGCCCTATATTTATCGTCCCACAATAGCCCTTTTTGTTGAAGCGGCATCTCGGCTGAACCTTCTCTTGTAATTATAATTTAAGCATTCAAGGTGTTCTTTATTAATTTTATTCAGCTCTTTCAGTGTAATAAGCAAATACTTTGACTTACCCGAAAAATCATATAGACAAGACGGGTATTAAGAAAAGGGAGGAACGAAAAATATGGAATATCTCCGAGGTATTTCTACTATTTGCAGCTTACGGCATAATACTACTGGCAAATGGCTAGCCATTGGTTTTGGCGTATGCCACTGTCATTTCGCATGCTGTAGAAGTTCCCCTTCTACAGTAAACATGTAAGGAGGAACTTTACAAATCTGAAAAATAAAACTCTTACTTTTGTACACTGAGCGGACGACAGACAGTTCAGAAAAGGTGCCCTGTGCTGAAACTAAATAGTAGGCTAATCGTGTGAGCTTCGTTACTGTCGGTGTCCGTTGACGCTTTGTCTCAGTCAGTAGGTTAAGTTTCCACTGAGATTGATTTTCACGTTGCTCGGCGCGTTTCGCATCGTTGTGGGAAAGGAACAAAATGCCCTGCCAGTGGAAACCATTAAGAATCGGAAGCTTTGTGTTGTGGCTAATTCGTCATGTCCTAACAGACTTTTAAGCTTTACTGTCTTACCAGCCTTCACCGACTCGGATTCCGATCTGAGCTCACCGGATCGCGGTCTTCGGTTGAGCGATCCGCTCTACCGGAGTTCCCGGAAAGCCGGTTCCGGAAAACGTGTCCGCCGGAAGAGAGCCGCCATTCCGGTAGCTATGCCGAAGGCACCTAGCCTGCCTCTGACCCCTCGGACGGATCCCCGACTTCAGCCCGCTGTCCCCGAAGGGGCGGGAAAAGGTTGGCAGATTTACCACCGCGCCCATTAACGCTTAAATTTTATCCTTATTTTGTACCCTTATTAATTAGTTTGGGCTGATTGTGCTTTAAAATTGATAATCCTTTCTTCCCAAGGCTTCGTAGTTAGAATACCTCTATGTTTGTTAATTGCTGATTAGCAAAGCTGATTACTTACTAATCTCTGTTTCTTGTTCTTACTTCAGTTGATTGTTCAAGTTTTTTTTCGTAGCCTATTAGCTATATTTTTAAGTTCAGCTTCTGGGCTTGATTTCCTTGGAACTCGTAAAACCTCCCCGTAGTCATCAAAATTACAAATAATTCAATCAGGGTACAGGGATGTTTGCTTTTCTATGGGGGTACCCCGACCCCGTACCCCGACCGTTTGGTGGAAAGCAGGTAGCGACTCTTCGCTCACTAGCTGTCAGAGCTTGCGCTACTACATTATTGCTTGTAAAACCTTCCAACCGGAACTGACATGCATATAGACACTGAATTTTTCTAATCTATAGTGTTCCGATGTGTTATTCCGATGCGATTACTTGCTTTATGATTTCTTATTTGGCAATTTGAAAACAAGAAATTCCAAAATGAAATTTTAGCGGAATTCCTTTTTTCCCGACTGATTAACACAAAGATAGCATAATAACAGCCTAGCTTCAAGGGACAGGGAGCAGCATTGCCACATGTTGCACGATAGTTTCAATTGGCCCTTATCCTACGTACGACATAAAATTCACTTTATATCACTAACGTCTAGATGTGTCATTTTTGCAGCAGTAATTCTGACCCAAAGTGGCCACTCCATTCAAACCAAAATCGACCATTTCGCGTTTTCATGAAAATTAAATTTCACTCCCCAGCCACTCTCTGTTTGGTTCAAAAGCAATCTCTAAATTTGTATGGTGTACAACCCTGTGTGTGTGGGGGGGGGGGGGGGGGGGATTTATGTAAGTAGCGCTTATTAGATTTGCAATTTTCAGCTAGCTACATTTCCTGCGATAGCTCTGAAGAGGAAGTGCAGAACATCATTCGACAATGCGCCCCACGATCGCGCTCAAAAGCGCGCCTAAAGCAAAAGAATAGAGTGAACATCTATGAGATTCCGGTAGAGGCGCTGGAGTCGCATTACTCCCTTCCCTATGGTGCTTCTTTCATTAGGGAGTGTAAGTGAGGTAGACTGCGTAGCTAATTCTTGTGCTTGAGGTGTCTTTGGTGACGGCGAAGGGTCTGGGTGCAAATTCGCTGTGAAGGAAATCTACGAATTATTTGTTATTTACTTTGAGAGTTTTCGCCCCGTTTTGCCGATTTTTTTTTTTACTAAACAAAATTCATTCCTGCTTGACGACCAGTTACAAACAAAACGCAAACCAGTACACGTTTACTACCATATTATATAACTAGTCAAACCTTCACTAAAATTAACTAAAAATGAATTAATTAATTTGTCAATTTGTCCACTCTCGTCTTCCAAACCATCCACTCACCAACTACCCTCAAGGAGATCTTTCTTTAACCGAAAAGTATTTCAGACCCCTACCTAAATGCCTTGCCACATGGCTAGAACGAACCGCACTTCTTGGCTCACTTACCAGGTCGAAATTCCGACCATGAAGGCGAAATCTCGTGAGCTCGGTGAAGCGTGTAATGCGCCAGTAAATGATAATAATAACCATATGTTGCAAAAACAATATGGCCACAAAGCCGCTACAGAAGGCTTTTAAATCATGCAGGGTTATATTCTTATATAAATTTGTATTCTCAATTTCTCTCTTGAATTGCTCCGGTGACGGGCGATTTGCCGTTTCTTCAGGTAGTTGGAATTAAGCCATTATATAGTCTCGAAGCCTGATGCAAGGAATATTATAATTGTTTAATGCGAAAAACTTCTTTTCACGGTACTGCACGGTGCCTCGTTTTTTTTTTCATCGTCACTAGTACATGCTGGTATATTCTTCGGTGCACCGCACGCATCATTTAACTGTTGCATCGAGGTCTTGGTCTTGGTCTTGGTTGGATTTAGTTGCACCAGCCAACAATTATTGCACCCAGACACTTCTGTGGTAGATTAGCACTAACACTGGGACAGGTAAACCGGCTTTCTCGGTCGTTAACAGCTACACCGGTAAGTCAGTAGATGGTTTTGGTATGATTCTTTTAGTTTCACGGTACTTTATGGTTCTCGGTGTTATGTTTTGTTCACTTCGGCTTTGGAGTTTGCCTAACCCTTTTGGACCTTTATACACTACTTCAGTTGATGTAGCTCCTATTTTCATACTTATGTTTGAAGATGCTTCTCCTTTTTCTGTTGTTGTCCACATGATAATATTAAGCTGCTCGTACTACCCCCCCCCCCCCCCGTGTCCTTTTTGCCTTTTAATTGTACATGATATTGTAGTCTCAATAGCATCTTAAAGTACTTACCTTCACTTGACAAGTTGCATATGCTCTCACTTGAGGAATAGCACGCGGGAGAAGTTTGTTAGAAAGTTCGCCTTGGTTTTGTTGTTTTCACCGCGTAGTTTAGGGCGAAATGCGTATTCTTAAACCCTTTGATTGGCACAAACCCTCTAAGGAAGCCTCGTTTTGGAGTACCCAAAATTGTTCTGAAATATACGGGTTCCATTGAAAACATTTCCGATCTCTAGCATTTAAGAGTTAAAGTAAGTTCAAAGTCACTAAAACAGAGGATTACATATTTTTTCTTACTGATATTTTTTAGAAAGGAAATTCAGTAATTAGCTGGCAAGATCCATCCCCTTTACCGTGGTTTTCCTGCGAGATTTGACTCAGACGATCTATGTCCCGATAGATAGTCCTTCAGCCTAAGCTGACTACGAATCATATTTAACGGTGCAAAACGGATATGTCAGCTACATTTTACTAGAGCTATATTTCGGCCCCTCTTGGCAAGGGTCCTCTTGAGGCTCAAGCCGCTCAAGGTGGAGACAAGCTCATTTTCCAGCTTGAGCCTGAAGAGGACCCTTGCCAATCAGGGCCGAAATACAGCTCCAATAAAATGTAGCTGACTTATCCGTTTTGAACCGTCGAATATATCTCCTGATATCCCCCCCCCCCCCCCCCCCCTGAATAGAAGTTGAAGAAGAGCTGAAATAAACTTTATTGACGGACTGAAATAAGAATGAGTTGATCTGAAAGAAACAAAAACATTTTCTGAAGGCTGGATCCAGGACGAACTGAAAGTTGCTTGTCCATAACGCCAACTCTTCCCCTACCTTTTCTTGCCGCTCAACTGTTGGCTTAAAGTTTGACTTCTTTTAGGCAAGATCCGGGATGCTACTTACGGATTGCTTCATGACGACGATTCAGCTGACGAAGTATCGTCACCAAAGGACAAAGAAAATAACACTTTGTTGGTAAGTATCGTTTTCTCCTGGTTTTCTCTTACCAAGGAATCCCTGTTCAAACCCAGGTCCAGGTTCATTTTATTTTTCACATTGATAGATAGATTAATGTATAATGAAGAGTTCTTGATGTGTAGAGGTGAGGATTCGTAGATAAAAAAAAAAAAAAATGTTTATATTTGTATTGAAATAAGAGTAAATAAGTATTAATATTGGTAAAGTTAAATTCAAAAATAATTTGAACAGTTGAAATGGTAAATGGATTTATTTTTATTTTTTTTAAGTTTAAAATTTTGTTTGTTTGTTTGGAAAGAGTAGGTGACGTTAAAGATTTAAAGGAAATATTAACGTCACCGAGTGGAGGAGGAGTCGTAGCCCAAAAAGTAAAGTAAAAAATTGTCGAAAGGCTACGCGGCTAACCAAAAAGAAAAAAAAAAAAAAAAAAACAGGTCCAGGTTCATTTATTTTTCACATTGATAGCATTGATAGATAGATTAATGTATAATGAAGCCCTTGAACCATGAACAAAAACAATACAGCATTTACATTCAGTATACGGGCGAACTTGTAATCAACTGAACTTCCGCCATCCAAAAAGTATCATCGTATACTTCTAATTATCATAGGTCCGGAAATGCACTAAACCAATCCTGCATGTAATCCTAGGGTCTGTACTGTTAAGTTGTTCCTTTACTGACACAAGTATATCATTCAAAACTTCTCACGTTTGACAGATATCTCCTGGCACTTGTAAAGATGATGGTCCAACCCGTACATCAACTTAAATATCACGAAAATATCTTAAAGCGCAACTCTTACTAGAAATATCTTCTCCCTATGAAATGGATCAGAAAAAAAATGTTTCGAAAGTGCCATTACTTTCCACCTGAATTTAGCGATGTTCTTGTTAGAGCTTGTCGACTCTATCCAGCCTTACTGCTCTCCGGTGTGGCGGATGGACGCAAAACATTTGAAACTTAACGTGTCGTTGTGAAAAATTGGGAAAACTAAGTAAAAAACAGAAGATTCTCGTATCCTTATGTGTAAAAGAGTTGTCAGTGGACGTAGAAGATTCGAAAACTTTACATTGTTGTAACGAGCAAAATCCGGCACAGCCGAAAAAGCGCTAAAAATTCTTAGGCAGAAAACAAAAAAAAGGCGGGGATGTCAGAAGCCCGTAATTCGTTAAGGGAGCTAGGTACATTATAAAAGGCAGAGTAAGCAAGAAAGGTCCTTTAACTCAGTTCGTAGCAGAGACCGTGCTCGATGAACACAACATAACCAACATAATTTGATGGTTGTTCATAAACAACCATTTTCTATTGCCCATTTCGTATGCGCTACCCGTATGGAAGGGTATCCTCGTGGATATCTTTTGCATGCGGTAGATTTCTTTTGCATTTTTTTTTGGTGTCTTATGGACTGAAATGAAGTTAGTAATAATAATAAAAATGGGGGATATGCCGGATACACCTCCGATGTAAAAACTCTTCCAGTTCAGGCTAACTGGGAATCATGTATACAATTAAGATACTACATTAGAGGTATGCTTATGTGAACAGTTACTTTAATGTCAACAGTGCAGTTTTGAGCTAAATGGTAGAATAAAGATGCAAAATACCTATACAGGTGTTTTCAGATGCTCTTAATCACCTACTTTGGCTAACTGGTAGTTAGCTTTTAAAACAGCAAGTGCATGAAAATAGCAAAGTCCACTGTCAACAAACGTTCACATAAGCATACCTCACTGTACTTGCCAAGAAGGTCCGAACTATCACCGAAGAATATCCTAGCTGACTTTTCCGTTTTTCATTGAATCAATCAAATTTACTTCCAAATAGCTTAAAGCTAGAAAAGGTGAATAATTTGCGAAATATAGCAACAATATAACAACAAATTAACTAATACACTTGCAAGATGTGACCTGAAATAAATGTTCGAATGAAACTGTAAAAATTGGGTTGAAGAAGTGGCAGTATAGGGCAAAAACTGATTGGCAGTGTTCCTCTCGGACCGACGCACGGACGACGGGAGGGGAGGGGGGAATAGATGCCACATCTGGAGACAGCACACTATCTTTGCTCGGACATTTTTTGAATGGGTATTGCGGTCATTTAATGTAGGAACCCCTAGTTTAATGAAAGCCTCTTCATATGAAATGTTATGATCGCCCAGAATGATTGTCGCTGCTCTCTTTTGGACTTTTCTAGGCTATGAGAGAGTTCTGCAGTTTTGTTTTTGGTCTTTTTTATATTTCCGTTTGACATTGATAAAAGTGGTGAGTGTTTGTGCAAATTGGCACACAAGCTGGGACAAAAAACACGCCCCTCCAAAAGCTAAAAGGCGGATTACCGAGAGTAGTTGACCCTCGATTCGCTGCCATTTCATGTCGTAGATGTTAAGAATTTGGTGTAAACAAGGCTTGATTTTGATCAGTGTAATATAATCTGTGACGGGAGAAACTAAAAGACACAATTCCAGTAGCGCTACAACTTGGTAGCGGGGATAACTCCCGATACTTCTTCCGTTCTGCTTGTAGTCTCAAAACTTTCATCTTTATCGTTATTGAGGTGCAGACCTTTTTGGTAGGTCTGTCCGTGGCCGAATGGTTAGCAGGCCAAATTCCCAAGCTAAGGATCGCTGGTTTCGAGTCTATGTTGTGCCTACAGTTTGGTTTGGGACGGGGTTTGTGGCGTACAACCCTGTAAGAAAATCCGAAGTCCACCCAGCTTCAATCGGGTACCTGGAAAATCTGGGAAGTTCATAGGAAGGGTGGGCGAAAAGACCAGGATGCTGGTCCTCAACCACCCACTGCACTTCCTGGCACAGGGCTGAGAATTGGAGATCGGCACCGCCAGTTAGTCATGTATAGGCTGATGCTGAAAAATAGGCTTATTTTTATGACGGATCAGGCTCCCGCGGGTCACTTCGGAGGAGCCCATTGGTCTGAAATACCGGTTTTTATGAGGTTTTTCGTGATTATCATGAATGCCAAGGGGCCGAGTGAGTGAGTGAGGGTTAAGTCACTGTACAAAGTTGACTACTTTGTCAGAGGTTTCATAAGAGATAACACAAGGATGCGGAGATTCAGTATGCAGTGATGCGGGTATTTCAGTTTGCAGTGATTCTGCAAACGTTATGAATTAAACTTTGTGCGTAACAAGCATTTATAAGTAGTGAACTGAAGACATTTATAAGTAGTGAACTGAAGACAAAAATGCACCTCTGACAGGATTTGAACCCATAACCCTTCACTTACAAGGCTAGCGCTCTACCAGTTTAGGTACCTAGGGGCGTGTCTACATAATTCGCAAACTACTACAGTAGTCAGCAGGGACGTCACGTATGGGGAGGGGGGGGGGGTGCCCCCCCCTCCCAATATAGTCGGCCAGTCGGTAAAAAAAAAAAATAGCCAAGTCGATGCGAAGTGTCGCGATTTTACGTAAAACAGTAGAGTTTTTTCTTGAAAACGGTCGATTTTTCTTCAAAGCAGTCGGTTTTTCGTAAAAATAGTCGATATTTTCTTAAAAACAGTCGTTTTTTGTGTAAAAATAGTCGGTATAAATACCCCCCCCCAAACATTTTGGCTAGTAACGCCTTTGATAGTCAGATAGAAGCCGGCCATAGGAACAGTGATCCGCCCCATCTTATCATTTAACACAGAAGGGGTCCTGGTAGATCTGTTTGGCTCCGAAAATGGAATCTTAGACTTCTAAACGTCCCTTCTCTTGTAGAAAGCGCCATCTATGTAATATGTAACAAGCGTTATCAGGAAGAGCCCAAAACCGAGCATCTGCTGATTTTTTCGATATCATGACGACGAATGAAAAAGTCAACAGATTTTTTTCCGGTAGTGTTTCGGCTCTTCTCGTATACATATCCTGAGTGTTATCTTTTGAAACTGCGCATCAGTGTGTTATCCCTTATGAACCTTAGGACAGTGTAACGTTCAGAGACTGGTTCAAATAACGTGCAAAGACTTCTGTTGTATGCAGATTCGACGGAAATTTTAGTGGGGATCTTTTTGTGGGTAAGGGGGGCTGGCCATTTGGAAATAAATGTTTAGGTTAATTCGGAGTTGTATCCTAATTCGTGCTGTAATTACAGTCGAGATTACAAGGCGGCCACGAACGGGAGCGTGACCGTTCCGTCCAGCGACGCCGAGAAAAACAGAAGGCGAAAGACGATGAAAAGCAAGAAAGGCGTAAGCAGAAGGACGATGAAAGACAACGAAAAGCAGCAGAGAAAGAGAAAAAACGGAAAATGAAAGCCGGCCCCGCTGCGAAGCCCCCTTTGACCTTAGACGACGTCGTTCAGAGTGAGGGGAGGTCCCTACCCTTATTTTTGGAGAAGTGTGTCACCTTTATTGAGGAGGAGGGGGGACTGGAGTCGGAGGGAATTTATCGAGTACCTGGCAATCGTATACACGTTGATCTCCTTTTCCAGAAATACGAAGAAGGTAGGTATTAGGGAATAGCCTTCTAAAAGTGCTATAAAGGATCATGACGGAAACGTTTTGTAACTTCAACAAGTAGTGACTTATCTCATATCTGTATGACAGTGTACTTGTCCTAAAATTCGAAGCTTCGCTAAATCGAAAGACGGCATTTTGTTTTCACCTTCTTAGAGACGGAAGAAGCAAAGCTTTTCCTGGGCGCAAACAGGCCGATCCACTGCAGTTACTCCGCTTGGAGGATAAATATTCCGACCCGACCAACGACCCAACCGAGCAGCAAAAGCAGCAGCCGTGTCCAAAATGAAATCACAGCAACCTTTTTAACTCCAAGCAAGACTCACGAAGGAATTTACGAAGTTAAATATTTAACGCTAGGCCAGAATCTTTAGTTTTGTGTTTCCCACAAGTTCCTTTTTCCAACTTGAGCGGTGTTGATCCTGAAGAGGACCCTTGGCAAGAAATATAGCTCCAACAAAATTCAGCTGACGTATCCGTTTTGCACCATCAAATATTACTCCGCTCCCCCCCCCCCCCCCATGTTACACTTCTTGTGAAGGGTCACCAACCCTTCACAAGAATGTCGTCGATCGATCGATTTCCATGTGTTTCCTTAACACGACACTGAGGATGCGTTCTGTTGTTTCTTATGCTGTTGTGTAATACGGTATAAAGATGTATACCCTTGGCCTTTCGGTTCCGTACTGTATTCGGTAGCGTGGGGCTGGCTCGTGGGGTTTCTCCTAGGGCGTTATAGAGTCAAGCGAACTAGAGTGCGAGTATAGGTTTAATAACTGTTTCAACTTAATCAATACATGGAGTGCATACACTTGTTATTCCACTGTAAAGCCGCTTTCACATTGGATCCGTAAGATCTTACGTTAAGTTAGCTAAGCGTACGTTAAGTATCTTACGTTGAGTGGACCTTTCACACCTTACGTAACCCTTTCACATTCAAACTAAGCTCCACCTGATCCAGAGGTGCATTTTTTTTAAATACTTTGAGGATCGCACACTTATCTGGTCAGCAAACGTGCTGTGAACTGAAAGACTGGCAGGCAATGCTAGGGATACTGGTGTCGCATTTTCTCCGCAAGTGAAACCAGGGAGCTGCGTGACAAACTTGCTGATTACTTTCTTAGTCCACCATGGTCTGTGTCTTGGCACAAAGAAGGCATTGCAGGGATCTTTTTGAGACAGGTGTGGTTAGAATGAGTTTGATGATTGTATTAATACTGTAAATAAAAGCCAGTTTTCTTTACACTCCTGTGGTAGGCTGTGAAATACTCCAGGCATTTATATGCATATTTTTATTCTCGTAATTTGCATGTTTGGGGATTCACAAGTACGCCCTTTTCTCGCACAAATTCAGTGAGTTTCTCATCTAGAAAGTCCATGTTTCTGAAGTTTTGGACTCTCATACGTAGCGCAAGTCCTTAAGTAGAGTTGAAGTCTACTTACAAATTTGTCTTACGTTACGGAAAGAATTCGGCCTTAAGTACCTTAAGAAGGCCAGTGTGAAGGGGCCGCGTAACTACTTACGCCAGTGTGAAAGGCAATGTGAAAGCACCTTAACACTGTTCACTGGACTTAAGACTAGCTTAAGATAGACTGACTTAATTAATACATGGATATTAGTCCTTATATGCCTGAACGAAGCAGAAAGAACTGGCGCACGTAACGTCCGAAGAGGTGGATTTGCGATAAAAAGGAACTTGGTGAGAGTCCTCTGAATCGAACGATTATTCATGGGACTCTCGCAGGTTTGGGTATCTATTCGAGAGGGAAAATCGGGGTGATCTTAGGGAGCGCATAGGTTACTCGCATTGCAGTGTGAAAAGTTTCTCCGAATAAGGATACAGTATCTGCTACTGGGGTAACTCTTATCTCTATTGGGAAATTAATCCCAGTAGCAAATACTGCAAGATTTGTTTTTACAGTGTCCTCTAGATCAGTGAAGTCGATGCGTCACTTTAAAATTTGTCGAAATGGATGTATCATTTTAACCGCTGAATTCGTTTCTCGGTCGGTTCCATGGGGAAACTGCCGCAACATACAAATGCAAGGCCAGTGTTGCCACTGGCCGCAGAATTCTGTCTGTTCGATTGGTCGCAGAATTTTGACTTCTTCGGCAAAGCGAGCCAGAAATTTGCGACCGGTAAGGCCGTAAAAAAAACAAAAAGTTTGTGATCATGAAACAAAAAAAAAACGAGATTTCTCGTTAGTAATTGCTAAAGAGGTCATAGTTTTGCAGGCACCGAAATGTCACAGGCTTTGCGGGAAAATGTCACAGGTCCCGTCAGAGAAAAGCAGCAATGCTGTACCAGACCAATCGTAAAAACTTCGCTAGAGAAAGCAGAAGAAACGGATTTGTGTTCAACTCCGGAGTCAAGTTTTTCAGTGAGACTTCTGTTAGTTGCGTTTTTGTAGTTTTAACCAAGGTATCTGATAGTACGATTGCTTTGCTAAAACTGCAATCGCCTAATTTGCACTTTTAGAAGTAACCCCCCCAAAAAATACTAATATCCACTGACGTCACTAGTACCAAACTTCTTTCCCACGAATCTGACAAAACCCTAGGCTCGTGTGATGGTTATGATAGAAGTGAGATGATTTTGTCAGGTTACCACGGTAAGTTACTACGGTCGGGACCGTGGTATCTGGATGTCAGATACCACACTAACTGGCCGTGTACACTGTACAAAAAATCTTGCAGGATCTGCTACTGGGATCAATCTTGTCACTATAAAGATAAGACTATCTCTAATTCGGATGAATCTTATCCTAGTAGAGATAAGATAAATCCCAGTAGCAAATACTGCATTTAAGTTTAATCCTTACTCTGAGAAACTTTTACAGTGTACTCAAGAACTGGAAAACGACTTTTCAAAAACACAACAACTGTTAAAATAAGTGGTCCAAGTCTTAAAACATCGATGGTCCAGTAGTACTTCGTGAATAGGCACTGATGTTTTTTATTCAGGGGGTTTCTCTAGAGCAGGGTTATGAGAATTATACCATTGCCTAATAATTTCTGTAAGTGGTCTGCGAGCGCGATGGCCCTTGAAGTTTAGTTGAAAAGCTAGCATATTTGTATATCTCCGATTTGAATACATTTAATTATTTTTACTCTGTTCGGGGATTTTTTTATTTTTATCTTGGGCTCCAGTAATGACGATCAGAATATACACTGCTTGCCCGACAAGATAAAGTTCATTCAGACGTGAAGAATTTGAATTTGAACAAAGGCATGGATTTGTCATTGGCTAATGAAGTGAAGCTTAGGCAATGTTCAATTCCAGATTAGAAGGTCACTTCTGAAGAAAGTGACCAAAAAATAATTCATTTTTATGCAATGCCATACCATTGTAGTTGCTAAATATTTCAGGCTTAGAGGTTACTACAAATCCAGAAGAAAAAGTTCATTCGACTAAAATCGATTATTACATAAGATAAGAAGTATTTTGACTAAGAGCCAAGGCCGTACCTCCTATAAGCACCTATCCCTATGGTCTAGGGCAGTGGTTCCCAACCTTTTCCGTACCGCGAACCCCTAATCAAGGTTCGAAAAGACTGCGCACCCCTTTTTCAGAACGTGAAAAAAACGATCGTTATTATCATGAATGATAAGGCATACACGTGTAAAAATATATACAAAATCAATTGCAGGCTGCTTTGTAGCACAAATCTTGTCAGATCTCGGCTCGATGTCTTTAGCAGCAAATTTTTTTACATTCAGCCTGTTTCTGTGTTTGGTTTGATATTCTTAGTGCTTTCATCAAGCTGCATCACAAACTTTTTCGTTAGCTTAATTCGCAACCTGAAGGACAATATCACTTGCAATGTCTTCGATTTTTCTTGGAACAATATTGTTTGACACAGGAACAGATTTTACGGCAGTATAGTCTAGCTGTTTTTGAATCAACATTCAGAAGCGAGAACGGAGAACCGAGAATTCGGATCAAAAACGTCATTTCACTGAGTTGTACCAGAGGCGTCACGCACGGGTTGACAACACCCATCCCCCAAAAGGGTCGGCCAGACGATTAAAATAAAAGAGTCGGCGCAAAACGACGCGACTTTTCGTAAAAGCAGTTATTTAAAAAAAAAAATAGTCGGTAAAAATGGCCTGTCGGTCAGTAAAAATATCTTGCCCCTTAAGATATATTTTGGCTAGTGTTGCCTCGGCTGGTAATATTAGGCTTTCGGCAATAAAAAATGTGTGAGGCGAGATTTTGAAGCTACAGAGTAAATGAATTTTGGTTCCTTCGTGTACTCCTTGCAAGGGTCTCGGGTACCCCCTGGGGTACGCGTACCACCGGTTGGTAACCACTGGTCTAGGGTGACCCTCAGGAACCTCGCTAACTGTTTAATATTTCTAAAAGAACTATTCCCCGTGGCTTGATCGGGCGACGAAGTAACGCATTTTCATCGGGTCTTCAAGACTATTCATGTGCATAAGTGACTGCCATATCTCAGAGCTACCCAGAGGAACCTCGCCAACTGTTTAATATTTCTAAAACAACTATACCCCATGACTCGAGCGGAGCGACGAAGTAACGCATTTCATCGGGTCTTCAAGACTATTCAAGTGCATAAATGACCATACCTCAGGGCTACCCTGAGGAACCTCGCCAACTGTTTAATATTTCTAAAACAACTATTCCCCATGACTTGAGCGGAGCGATGAAGTAACGCATTTCCATCGGGTCTTCGCTGTAAAAAAAAAAAAAATCTTGTCTTTATTGAGATAAGATTAATCCCAGTAGCAAATATTGCATCCTTATTCGGAGAAACTTTTTACAGCGTTCAAGAATATTCAAGTGAATAAGTGACTGCCACATCTCAGCCCTAGTCGTTTAAACTTTAATTTATGATTGTTTTTTCAGAGCCGAGTAGTTTGGACATGCGGGCGCTGGACATCCCTGTGAATGCCGCGGCAACGGCCCTCAAAGACTTCTTCAAACGTCTTCCGCCCGTCCTTTCCCCTGATCTCATGACCGAGCTTGAAGACATTTCCCTTAAGACGGACAGAAGCTGTAGACTTGTAGCTATTCGTGGGCTGTTACAGAAGCTATCGCCGACTGGTTTCGCGGTTTTCAAGTACATTTTTCAACACTTTGTGAGGTAAGATATATATCTTTAGAAAGTCAGCTGATGAGCATAACGGTGAAAATTTTCTCGACTCATTTCCTTGTGAGCAAGAAAGAAAATTAAAATGAAAGAAGGCGCACGTAAATATTCGCAAGGATCTAGTGTACAAGATGGTTATTTGGTCACGTACTGAAGGAGAGGAAATAGTGAAGTAGTAAAACAAAAAATTGCACTGGACTTTCGATAACGATGCAAATGCACCGATAAAAAGAAACAAAGCAAGATAAAAGTCCGGCCTTAAAAATGGTGAAGATCAGAGACGTGAGTATCCTGGGCATGGTATATCGACCTATTTACCGAGGATTTTAGTGCTCGGAAGTAATTTAAAAATCGTGGCGTCGTAGAATCTTAAAGAACACAATCTTAAAGTCCAATGTGTGGTATTGAAGGAGAGGATGTGGTACATTTGATATGTTATTGCGAGGAGTTGAAAGAATTAAGAAAGGATGTGTTTGGTTAGGAGGCTTGGGAGGAAAGGGATTTGGTTTCAAATATGGGAAGTAAGTGTTTTGGTGAGATCCAAAGGCTGGGTAGATTCCTGAAGCAAGCTATGGCCCACCGTGAACTATTTTTATAGAAGTTGATGTTTGTTTTTTTTGTTGGAGTGTCTGATATTTTGTTTTGTTATTGTGTTATGTTTCCCGCCATGGTCCTTGTGCTTTATTGGGAATAAATTCATTCAGTCATGTGAGGAACGGAGATAGATATTCTTTAATTAAGAATTTCAGTTTTGTCGCTGCGTATGACTTTGGTGAGAAGGAAATACGAGCGAAAACCTTTGTTTGTGCTCATGATTCTCATTACATACAAGCTGAAAACCCATAACCGGAACTCAAATGTAGGAATTACTATCTATACAGTCAGAAGCTTCTTAACAGATAACAGAGGGATGCGCGGTTTCAGTATCTACCACTTACGATGAATGAATGTTAGCTGTTATGTTTTTTTCAAACGTTACGCAATAATCATGTATAAAATTAAAACTTTAAACATAACAGCTAACATCCTGTATTATCTGCTAAAATCGCGCATACTTGTGTTAGCTGTTACGAAACTTCTGACGGTTTTCGTGCCCGGAATTCTGTATTCCTGCACAAAGGAATTACTCAAGCGGGATTTTAGTGCTTGAAACGTTGTTCCAAATTTCCGAACTCGGAATCCCTGCAACAAGATCCATAAATTTGGGCACTAAGAATCGATTCCAGATACAGAGACAACAACGGCCCCTGTTCAACCAGAAATCAGTACCAGATAGGCCAGAAATCATTTTTGTTTCGTTAGCTCCACTATTTATTTTTATTTATTTATGACCCGCTTTTTGCGTAACAGCGGAGTATGAATAAAATACAAAAGTCAAAAATACATATTAAAACACTTAAACAAAACAATGTAAATAAACACGACACGAGGTAAGCCGACTTACCTCTTTTTTTTTTCAGGGTTGCTGAGAACTCCAGGTTAAATAGCATGGACTCGAAGAACCTTGCGATTTGCTGGTGGCCCACGCTTCTGCCCTTCGAATTCAGTGACATGACCCGCTTTGAGTGTATGCGACCTCACATGGAAGACACTGTTCAGGCCATGATCGACCAATATCCCTTCCTGTTTTGTGGAAAAGACGAAGTTCTCATGGTTTGACATAATTTCGAGATATCTTCCTGAATACTCCTAATAATAGAGTCTCCTGGCGCTTGGTTTGTAGACCAAAGCTCATGACTTGCTAACCCCTCATTAAGAAGGAACGACGCAGAGAAGAAGTCGCATGAACCCTAGTTTGCATCGTGGGTTTCGTTTCTTCCTCCGAGATGATAATGACTTCAGGGGATGTGACACAGAAGGGAGGTGGTTATTTCCAAAGCGGAGATCCTTTTGCTGATACTAAACAAGCGCTAACGACATGGTAAACCCAGATACAACGCGGAGGAACCCAGATACCTCCGGTACTCGTGGTGCTTCGATTGTTCGGCTTAATCGAGAATAAGGTGAAACACGTGGCGGGCCGTAAGGGCATGGAATACCGCGTTTCTTGCCCCCCCCCCCCCTTCACCCCTAACAGGGTTGGGTCCATGAAGGGGGAGCATAGAAGTGAAAATGTGAAAGAAAGCAGGTGCGTCAACTTCGTATCAGTTATTAATCAGGGATATTGTGAAGAGGGATAACGGCGAATTGTGAAGGACCAATACCTGGGCAACAGAGGTGTAAAAGTGAACCCGGATATACTGAAAATAACCCACTTAATTTCTGAGACAAATCGGGAAGCTTGTGTCATCTCGGGATAGTTGCTTGATATCTTGAACCCTGGTCACCATGCTAAGAGAGTGAATGTTTGGAGTATATAGTTCCAGTGTCAAGTGTTTCAGAAGTGTATGAAACGGACGCTTGAGGAACCTCGGCCCCCGTAGTTTGTCCGATTCAGGAATTCCAGATTAGGAACACATGCGAAATAGCTTTGGTGGGGAGAAGAACTTCTATTTTGTTGCTGGAGGAGCTGAGAATATCTGGATATATGAATTCCTTCTGGTGTTTGAAATCGGAACTTAAGGCTCGAACAATCCAAGATTTGTATTACATCGCTCTAGCACTACATCAGAAGTTCCAGTCTATTGGTAAAGGATTTAAGAATCTCAGTATAGTCGAATTCCTGCTAGTGCTTAACATTTGGCCAGACGTTAAAGCTTAGGTCCTACGCATTGACGGACCAAAATATGGCACCGGAGACAAACTAGGTCAATCGACACAGAGGTCAAACTAGAGACAAACTAGGTCAATCGACACAGAGTCTTTCAATTCGCTCCCTCCGTGTGAATTCCGGAAGCTATGCACATGTATACGATTCCTTTTTCGTATGAAGCTTTCCATATTTGGCATAAGCAAGTGCTTGTGCAACACCAGGGCAATGCGTAAATCAAGAAACTGCGGTGGGGGGGGGGGGGGGGGGGTGAATCACCGAAATTCGTGGCTTTGTCGGCGCTACAACCTCTTTCCAGGAATGAATGAATGAATGAAGGGTTTACAAAAATGTCCGTGTGAGCCCGTGAATCTCCGTGTGAGCCATCCTAGGTGGGTTCAGGGTAGTTTCGGCCGAGCTTAAATTATTGCCAAATCCGAGAAATTGATTGATTGTTTTGAGTTTTTGAACAGGAAAGCAGTTATTAGCCTAAGAAGTCCATCCAGTTGGAATTGCTTTTAGTGTGCTTTTACAGTGATTTGACGGATCTTCCTGTGAATTTTCGAGCAGTTTTCTGTTTGTGACCGTAGTAGTGGTACGACCGTGACGAATGTATCTGAATGGTGCTAATATTTTGAGGACTTCTTGTGTGTTTTTTTCAAAGACCAGACCGCAGCCGTTTACTGAGAAGGATTTGCTAACCTGACGGAGTTCGACGAAAGTACATTCAAGTTTGATTGCGGGAACGAAGGCGGAGAAATGAATTGTGGGATAGAGTGGAAGGAAGGGGTTCTCACGGCCTTCCTTCTCCCATATACTAAACCACCTCGGCCGAGTTGGTTTTGGGTCGGAATATATTACTAAGCAAATGTTTCGGAAGCAGTTTAGGTACATAATAGAGGTATGATTCTTTGAACATTAGTTAACTTTGAACAGTGTCATTTCGTCCACTTCGCTGTGGCCAAAGACAGCCAAAATAGCTAATTATGGGCTTCCAAGAGTAGCAAAATGTGTGTTTGGGGTCTTCATTCACACAGATAGCCCAGAACTTCTGTGTCCAAAAGTTAACGAACGTTAAAGAAGTTTACATCTACTATACCCGTTGTGCATCAGCCCCACTAGCCAGATCAGACTCGAATCTCGAAGCTTTCCATTTCAAGTTTTGGGGCTAGGAACCAAAGTCATGAATACCATACTGTCATAGGTTTCATATTAATTACACAAGGATGCGCTATTTCAGCAGATATGAGATAAAACACTATTTGTTGGTGTAACAGAAAAATTGTGTTATGAGCCTTCGTGTTATGTTTCTGAAAAAAAATTACAGTAAACATGGTTTGCAACTACTTAAAAGGTCATATTTGAAATAGTCTGTAAAGCCGCGTTCACAAGGATGCCTATCCAAACACGGAAACCTAGGCACGTGCACAGGCTTAGCCAGGCACCGAGTTCTAGATACCAGAACTGCCTGGCCCGAAGTCTGTGTGTATGCATGGGTGTGAACGGTGGTGCTAGGCATTTGCCTAGGAACCCGTGCTTGGCAGTGATGCTTGTGAACGGGTCTTAGGTCAACAGATACTGTCATTCCACTTCTGTTGGAATTGCGCATCCTTATGAAAATGCTGTGAAACTTCTGACATTGTACTGCGTAGGGTGCATTTTTGTGGGAGATTTTGATTTTAGAGTATTTGCAGTAAGCAGCTAGAAAAAAAGAGAAAATTTCCAAGGATGGTTTTCTGGTAAGTTTGAGAACGTTACTTTTTTCCGTTGCTTTGCAGATCATCCAAAAACCTTATGGAAAGTTGATAGATGAACGTGATCCTGTCAAAGGGGGCAAGGACGCTGTCCCTGTATCCGGATCCGGACATTTAAAGTTTGGTGCTCATAACACGCGAATCTTTATCACGACGCGATGCGAAAAAAGTATGGTTGAGTTGGTCGCTAGCGTCGCCGAATTCTCCTCGGCGAATCCGTGTTCTGTGGGCATCAAGCTTAAAACAGTTTCTGACGAATCGCCATTCACAAAGTTCCATTATACTCCTCTAATACCATTGTTGTTCATTTGACATTAGTTTTGTTGTGAAAGACCTGACTATTACTGCGTCTCGGTTTGTGCGTTTGTCCAGTTTAAACGAGGCCACTGAAAAGATATCTAACAGTTATAATTGTACATGTAGTCTAGTTTTACGATAAGTCGCTTTTGTTATAAGTGAACGCCGTTTTTCGCGTGGCAAATGGTCACGCAATAAAATAATTTGCTCACAGAAAAAAATCGCCGCAAGAGTAGGGTTAAAACCAAGTGGGAGAAGATTGAAGGTCCACTCCGGCTGGTTGCCTTGCCACTGGTCCCAGAGCTCTGGGACTTGTCACAGGTTTCCGACCCTGTCAAAGGGAGCTAGAACTGATTGAGCGGTAACCGGGTATGCCACATGTCGCACGATTGTGTGAATTGTCACTATTTTGTTTTTGTCATTCTTGTCCTGCGTAGGACATAAAAATCACTCCATTCAGAAAATGAACAAATGTGTCATTTTTGCAGCAGGGATTCCAACCATAAGTGAGTATTTCAAGGTTTTTTTCATGAAAGTAAAATTAAGGTTTGTAATTTTTACGGAGGCGATTCCGTTCCGACCAAAAGTGAAAATTTCATGAAAATAAATCTCATCTCCTAATTCACTCTCTGTTTTGGGCCAAAAGTCACTCTTTATATATTTTTGATGTGGCAACCTGTCGGTAAGACCGTTAAGAACGTATATGATCACGAAGCCGAAAAAGCGAGTTTTCTCGTCAAAAACTGGAAAAAGGACCGAGTTTCCTAGTCGCCACTTCGCCAGTATGTCACAGGCTTTTGTGAAAAACATTACAGGCTCCATTACAGAGAAGTGGCAACACTGTCCTAGAACACTCCAAGCGTAGGATAATAAATTGTTATTAATACAAGAAAATTCAGACCTCAGGCTCTTATTAATAAGTCCGTCCGTGACCGAGCGGTTAGCGCGCCGGACTCGCAAGTGAAGGGTCGCTTGTTCGAGTCTCGGTAGTGCCTACTGTTTGGTTTGGGACGGGGGTTAGTGGCGTAACCCTGTAAGACAAGCTTCAAGTGGGTACCAGGAGAAACCCGGGGAAGGTGACAGGAAGGGTGTGTGAAAGCACAGGATGGCTGGCCCCCAACCCCCCATTGCACTTCCTGGCTGAGGGCCGAGAGTCGTAGATCAGCACCGCCAGCTTGGCCAGCTTCACATTTTATATACAGACAGCTTTTAGAACCAAAACATTTCTCATCCCCAATAACCAAACAAATATTGAAATAACCTAATTTGTAATCATCCCACTTTAACCTAATTTGTAATCATCCCACTTTAAAAGCTTTAAATGCAAACATATCGTCAGTATAAATCCAAAGAAATGTTGAAGATCTTGCACGATTAGCATTAGTTCGAACACTGAATGAGTCTGCGAGCCAGTCCAACCCTTTAACCTCTTTTCCATTAGCAAGGTAATAACAAGTGCAATAAACCAAATCGTAGCAGCCTAGTGCAATAAACCAAATCGTAGCAGCCTAATGCCCCCTTTGTCACAATTCATTAAAAACGGCGTATCATCGATCATATGGCAAAACAGTCAAGTTTCCAACTGTTCGTTAATGATTAAAGTACGTCGCGTCGTCTTATTTGTTGCTGTTGCACCAAATCCTCCCAATATCTCCCCAGATATACGAGAGTTTGACTTGAGACCTGTCATAGACGAAATTAACTCATGAGAAATCTGGGCCCAGCTGTCCATGAACGGGGGGGGGGGGGGGGTCGGGACCCATCAAAATTCGTATTTATATCTTTTGTTCCTCAAGTATACCTGCTTAGAGTTTGATTCCAGTCACGGGTCAAAACCTTTTTTAATGGGCAACTGGGGCCCACTTGCCCATGAACGAGGAGGGTGGGGTAGTTCAACTCTCTCCAATCCCTATTATCCAAGGAATTTCATCTCCTTATTCCAGTTAATGTCAAGTGAAAAACATTAAAAGATGGGCAATCTGGGGCCAATTACCCCTGAAACAAGTGGGTGTGGGGTTTGGGACCCGCAAAAAGTAAAAAGAGACCCTAATGCTCACAATCCTACCAGTTTTCAACTTGATTCCTGTCACGGGTAACGAACTTTACTCCTGGACAATCTAGGCCCAGTTGCCCATGAACAGGGTGGGTAGGGGAGGTGCAACTTTAAAAGCAATTTCCCAGCCCTAGGGTCTACACGTCCAAGAAATTTGTTCGTCCTATTTCTAGTTCTGGTCAAGTTATGAACATTATTCACTGGGCCCATTTGCCCCTGAACCGTGTTAGGGTGGGGGGTGGGACCTCCAAAAGGCACAACTAGACCCCAATACCCACAAGTGTACCAAGTTTACTTGATACTTGCACTGGTTCACGAGTTGTGAGCTCCACAAAATACGGTAAAAACCGAAAGCCGAAAGCTGCTACAGCGCTCGCAATACTGGATTGTTCCTAAAAACGCAACAATAATAGCGTTCTAGAGGAACGCTATTATAATTGATCTATACGTGAAGACAGGGTTCTTCATTCGACGAAGGTTAAAGCATACCTCGCACTAGTTACTTTGTATTTTCCATTACATAAAAAATAGTAAAAAACGAGGCTCTGCTTTTAACAAATTATCCAGGGCTTCGGCTGTTTTAAGCCTTTTTGAAGGCCCCGTACAACAACACGGAAAAAATCAGATAATTGGTTTTACACATCAGTAGCATGATATGCGAATACTCAAGCATTGCATTGACAAAAGTGAAACCCGGCAAGTAGGAAAATCATTGAGATGTCTTTAGCGGGTTTAGAATGTAACATGAAATTAGGTTCTGCAATTTTAAAGGACCCCTCGCACCATTTACTCTTCAACTTTAAAATAGTTTAATACTTTAAACTAGGCTCTGCTTTCAACAAATAACCCACCGGTTTGTCTGTTTAAGCCTTTTCCGAGACCCGTTGACTTGTAGCGATAACAGGGAAACAATTTACATAACAGGTCCTTCGTCTGTTAGCAAGATAACTCTCGCAGGGGTTGAGAAATTTTATTCAGATTTTGCACGATGATTCTTTGGGTCAAGTTCGAAGATGGGCTCTGTAGCCCTAATTTAGGGGTGGGGAAGGGATTTCAAATTGAGGGACGACAAAAAATATTTTAAAAGCTAATGAGATGGTCGACTTAGGGGCAAGGAGGCATGCTGAATCCGATCATGAAAAATATTTTTCTCGGAATATGAAAAATATATGGGATCGACTAAGGCCAGGAAGGGAAGGGAACGCGAGAAAAGCAGGAAGGCATACTAAAATCAGGAAGGGGATACTATAACGAGGAAAGCTGTCGCCAGAACTCAATGCTTTCAAAAAACTGGAAAGCCGCACCGTTTCCTTCCTCTATTTAGTATCCTTTGAGGGGTCGGCAACTTTCAAATTCAAAGTTCACCGTCCCTTCCTCGTTTTAGTATCCTGGCATAGGTAGGCATTAAGTTCAGTGAGGGGTCGGCAACTATACAAATTGTAATTCACCTTTTCATTTCTCGTTCTGACGGTATAATATGCGACCAAAATCCTCCATTTTAGTACCTTGAAAGTACTAAAACGAGGAAAGAAAATGGAAATTTTAAATTATTCTTCTTTGCAACTTCGCAACTAAAAGGCGAGAGTTCGGCAATTTTACAAATTGTAATTCACCTTTTCATTTCTCGTTCTGACGGTAGGTGGCCAAAATCCTCGGAGTCCTGCGAGGTTTCGTCAACTAAGATATTTCAAGTCCACCATTTTCTTCCTCGTTTTAGTACCTTGAAAGTACTAAAACGAGGAAGGAAATGGTGGACTTGAAATATCTTAGTTGCCGACCCCTCTCTTGACAAAGAATTATAGTTGCCGACCCCTCAAAGCACTAAAACGAGGAAGGAAATGGTGGACTTGAAATATCGTAGTTGCCGACCCCTCGCTCGACTCGGAGGATTCTAGTCGCCTACCGTCAGAATGAGAAATGAAAAGTATAGTATAGTTGCCTCCCTTCGTATGCCCTTCCTCGTTTTAGTAGGCTCTACCCGGTTTTAGTATGCCTTCCTGCTTTTTTCGCGTTCCCTTCCCTTCCTGGTTTTAGTCGATCTCAAAATATATTCATTCACCCGGAATCCGCCAAAAACCCGAAATTTTGGAAAAAGTTGTATCTGAAGTTAATTAGATGTTCGATTCGCGGGTAGGAACACATGCTGAATCCGAATATGACAATTAACGCCAGACAAGTAGTTTGCGCTGAATCGGGAAATTTAGCATGAAGTTTTAAGCTTTCGAACCAATGATCAACAAAAAGGGTTTGGGATCAGTTTAGTTATCTCCTAAGTCTCAACCTGCATTTACTGAGTCGAAAATCAGAATGCATCCGACAACTATCTGCTAACAATTTAATAAATATTTGTTGACCTTCTCGAGTCCTTACCCTTCCCCTTTATTCACACAGGCGAAAACTCTGCGCGGGGGTGACGTCAGTTTGTTTAATCTAGGACCCAGGAGGGTGGTGACTGAAGTTTATTGCATTGTGTTAGAGAAGTTTATAGGATTGAAGTGACTTCGGTTGCGTGTGTACGCGCAAAGTTGATTGGGTTTAATAGAAGACTGTTAGCGTAGCGTACGAATTCTTCGGGTTTTGGATTGTCGGGGGGTCGAAAGGATTGATATATGTTGTTCAAACTTCGTATAAGGATTCACTGGCAGTCAAGGCAAGTCCGTAGATGGGTCCTTTAGCCCTATATTTAGAGACAGAGGAAGGGGTTCGAATTAAGGGTAAAACAAATATGTTTTATAAGCTAATGTGATATTCCGTTCAAGGGATATGGAGGCTCACTGAATCCATATCTGAACTTAGAAAATTGGCCGGAATTCGGCCAAAATTGGAAATTTGGTTGAAGCTCAAAGTTGTTTCTGAAGTTGATTAGAGATTCGGTATAAGGAGACATGCTGAATCGAATTTTTAGTTTATTTCCTTGACGGATAAGCTGGCAGAATTTGCAGAAACCTAGAAATTTGAATTGAAAGGTTCGGTTCTCAGTGTCACTAGATGTCAGTCAGTGTCACTTTTTGAAGTCGATTAGCGTCTGATAAATATTAAATTTTTGGGATCCCATCGAAGCCTTTGGTCTTGTTCTGATGGACAAACTTCTGGAAGACAGCCGTCGACAGCGTTATACACGTTGAAGGTAGCAAAATACGGCAAGTGAGAAAATCAGCGTGGTTTTGTTAGAGGGGTTAGAATGTACCGTTCGAAGTTGAGGACTCCTGGTTTAGAAACATATGGAGTGATTATGGAAGTAGGTTGCATTAGTATTATAGGTAAGACAGGTCCTTCAAGAACTGATGGAGTAATTACGGAAGTATGTTACACTGGCATTTTAGGTCCAATGGGTCCTTTAACGATAGACTCAATACAAAATGGGAAACGACGACTCCCGTCTGGATACTGCCATTCTCTGGATGAAATAGATAGCTTTAAAGGCGGACCGAAAACACTCCTACTCCTGGAAAGAGTTGAATATCTGCAATCCATGCCTTTTTTATTAATTTAAGCGTTAGAGTTAACTTTTATTTTTTTACGCTTTGACGTTTTACAGCCGAAAATTTGCGTTTGTTTATCCAGTTCCAACCGAAACCTATAAATAGCCGCGTTTTTTTCTCTTGTTCGGTTCGCCGTGGCATTCGTCGTATTACTATTATAAGCGTTTTCTTTAGAACGCCGTTCATGTACGGCGGTGAACTGCCGAAAACAAGGTGTTTTGTTAGTTCGATTGAACTGCCGTTTCAGTCGTTCCTGAAACTATGAAAGGATGCAGGAAGTCACAACATCTCGGTTTGGTAATTAGGTCCGAATTTTTTAAAGTCGCGAAAAACAAATCAAACTTGTAAATGGGTAATCTTCGATTAAATACTTATTCTAAATATCAGTCAGTTATGTCCATTAGTCATACAATGAAAGAAATCGTAACTATGTCTCTTCCAGTATTTTGTCAACAAGTAATATTTTCCCACACACTGCATAAACATCCGTCTAGACCAGGGGTGGCGAAGGTATTCTTGAAACTAAAAGTGTAAACATATAGGCTTTAAGTACAGCCAAGGTCTTCTTAAAAATATAGCTGTAAACACAGATAGGCCAACGTTGCCTCAAGCTAACAATAACAACAGCTTTCGTAGGCGTCGTGTTGAGAATCCTTCGGCAGACTTGTCCTGGCTTTCAAAGAGTTCAGTTCTCTTGTAAGAATGTAGTTTATGGGTAAAGTAATTATCTTTTCACATATGAAGTACTTGTACATAGTAAAAATAAGCAGTAACTTTTAAGACAGTTAAAATCACATGAATTGTTATTTGATTTGCATGTCTCAGAATAAGGCGATAGTGTTTCCTTGATATATTATTTATTATATTTTGTTGTCTGGGTTCATTGTTTTTCTTTTTGGATAGTGGGTAAATTTGTAGGAGCAGCAAGTAACATCAGTTATGCAAAGCCTTTCTTTGCACGGGTCCTGGGCGCCTTTCGGTTTTTCAAGCCATCTTAGTACCAAGGGTGGGCATATTGGTCTTGATCAACTAAGGTGTGCCTCGGCCCTAGCTCCCTTTGAGTCTCTGTTCCTTCTTGTACCAAGGGAGGTCATATTGGCGCAGATTGCGAGGGGGAGTTCCTGCGTACGTGCTTATCGAGGCTTAGGCGTAAATTCATTGGGCATAAATTCAGTGACATACCGTGATCACTCTTATCTTTTTTATCTTTTTATTTCTTCGCTTCTTTTTGTAAATAAAACCAATTGCCGGTATCTATTCTTCTTGTATGGTTCTACTATCTGGGCGGAGGGGTTGCCTTCCGGGAGTGTTTTGGCATCCGGGGGCCTTGCTCGCGCTACCTAGTTAATGTCCGCCGTCCGGCGATTATAAACGGACATACTCTAGTTGTCTTATAAGTATACGAATTCTAAATATCCAATCATACATATACAGCGAACCGCGCGGTCACTAGCCTCCTAATTCGACACCGTATGAAATTTGCTCTAGGAAACAAGACCAACGGTTCCGATGGGATCCCAAAAATTGAATATTTGATGGAGATAATTAGGTTTTGTTTTCGCCAGGTCCAGTGTTCGCCGGACTTTTTGGACATTTTTACTTTAAAAATTTAGAAACAGAGTAAGGCCAAAGTACTGATCATCTAAGAAAACCAAGTTCAGATTTGGATTCAGCATGTCTGTTGATTTGCCTTCATGTATATTGACGTATTGAACACGCCATTTGGCCCCAAGCCACGATATGTGTTGATATTTGAAATAAACTGAAACTGAAAACTGAAACTGTTTACCGGTTTCGGCTGAATTCCGAACGAACTACCATACTTGTCCTGAAAAAAAAGAAAGTTCAGAAACTCCTTATCCGTATAAAGAACATCTAATCAACTTCAAGTAAAACTTTAACTTATAACCGGATTCCGAACGGACTATGTGTCCCGGTAGGAGCAAAAAAAGAATGTCATATACAGATTCAGCTTCTCTTCTTACCCCTAAAATCTGTCATCTAATCAACTTCAAATAAACTTTTGCCTTTAACAAATCTTTCGGTTTTGGCCTGATTCCGGGTGAACAAGTTGTCCGGGTAGAAAATGCTTTTCACATATGTGTTCAGCATGTCTTCTTATCCCTAAATAGAACATCTACTCAACTTCAAATAAAACTTTTACTCTTAACAAAGTTTACAGTTTTGGCCGGATTCCGGGCGAACTACGTGTTCGGTGACAAAATGGTTTTCACCATCTCGTTCACATGTCTTCTTACTCCATAATCGACTATCACATTATCTGTTTCAAAATATTTTCATTGCCCCTTAATTTAAACCCCCTTCCCCACCTCTAAATTTAGGGCTACAGCGCCCATCTACGAAGTCGACCTTACTCTTGACCCAAAGAATCCTCACACCAAGTTTCATCAAAATATCTCATTCCCTTCGAGAGTTATAGTGCGCACAGACGGAGAGACGGACAACTTTTGCGTTGTCATTGGGATCCCGAGAACGCCTTTTCCGACTAGTTGGCTGAACCTTATGGAATTTTTTTTTTGTTCAGCTAGTTCGCTACCGTAAGAAATTCGTGTAGAAAATCTTGTGTTGCCGACTAGTTGGCAACGATAAGAAATCGTATAGGAGAAAAAGCCAACAAGTTGTAGGCTATATGTTTCACACTCGCATAGGGATTTAAACAAGAGCTACGAGCTCATATGGCACTTGTTACGAGTAGGCACGGCTCGGTTATGTCAATGATATATCTAGTGTTTGCTAGGTGTCTTCCCACCAAGTTTCATCTCGATCCCTCCACTCATAGCGTTTTCCAATATTTCCGGTTCTCCCCTCCAGCTCCCCCCAAAAGTCACCGGATCCGGTCCGGATTTTAAGTGGGTCATCTGAGGCATGAGGTCTTTCCAAATATCAAGTTTCATCGAGATCCGGTCACCCGTTCAAAAGTTATAAATACCTCAAGATTCCGGATTCCACCTCCCTCCACTCCCCCGACAGTGCCCGAATCGGCTCGGTCATGTCAATGATGTATCTAGTGTTTGCTAGGTGTCTCACCACCAAGTTTCAGCTTGATCCCTCCACTCATAGCGTTTCCCAAGATTTCTGGTTGCCCCCTCCAGCTCCCCCCAAAAGTCACCGGATCCGGTCCGGATTTTAAGTGGGTCGTCTGAGGCATGAGGCCTTTCCAAATATCAAGTTCCATCGAGATCCGATCACCCGTTCAAAAGTTATAAATACCTCAAGATTCCGGATTCCACCTCCCTCCACTCCCCCCACAGTGCCCGAATTGGCTCGGTTATGTCAATGATGTATCTAGTGTTTGCTAGGTGTCTTCCCACCAAGTTTCATCTCGCCCCCTCCACTCATAGCATTTCCCAAGATTTCCGGTTGCCCCCTCCAGCTCCCCCCAAAAGTCACCGGATCCGGTCCGGATTTTAAGTGGGTCGTCTGAGGCATGAGGTCGTTCCAAATATCAAGTTTCATCGAGATCCGGTCACCCGTTCAAAAGTTATAAATACCTCAAGATTCCGGATTCCCCCTCCCTCCACTCCCCCGACAGTGCCCGAATCGGCTTGGTCATGTCAATGATGTATCTAGTGTTTGCTAGGTGTCTTCCCACCAAGTTTCATCTCGACCCCTCCACTCATAGCATTTCCCAAGATTTCCGGTTGCCCCCTCCAGCTCCCCCGAAAAGTCACCGGATCCGGTCCGGATTTTAAGTGGGTCGTCTGAGGCATGAGGTCTTTCCAAATATCAAGTTCCATCGAGATCCGATCACCCGTTCAAAAGTTATAAATACCTCAAGATTCCGGGTTCCCCCTCCCTCCACCCCCCCCCCCCCCCCCCCCCCACAGTGCCCGAATCGGCTCGGTTATGTCAATTATGTATCTAGTGTCTGCTCGGTGTCTTTCCACCAAGTTTCATCTCGATCCCTCCACTCATAGCGTTTCCCAAGATTTCCGGTTGCCTCCTGCAGCTCCGCCCAAAAGTCACCGGATCCGGTCCAGATTTTAAGTGGGTCGTCTGAGGTATGAGGTCTTTCCAAATATCAAGTTCCATCCATATCCGATCACCCGTTCAAAAGTTATAAATACCTCAAGATTCCGGATTCCCCCTACCTCCACTCCCCCCACAGTGCCCGAATCGGCTCGGTGATGTCAATGATGTATCTAGTGTTTGCTAGGTGTCTTCCCACCAAGTTTCATCTCGATCCCTCCACTCATAGCGTTTCCCAAGATTTCCGGTTGCCCCCTCCAGCTCCCCCCAAAAGTCACCGGATCCGGTCCGGATTTTAAGTGGGTCGTCTGAGGCATGAGGTCGTTCCAAATATCAAGTTTCATCGAGATCCGATCACCCGTTCAAAAGTTAAAAATACCTCAAGATTCCGGATTCCCCCTCCCTCCACTCCCCCCACGGTGCTCGGATCGGGGAAGTGACTATTTCCAACTTAATCATTTGGGGTCCCTGATACGCCTGCCAAGTTTTATCGTCCTAGCTTATGTGGAAGTGCCCGAACTAGCAAAACCTGGACAGACCGACAGACCGACGGACGGACAGAAATTGCGATCGCTATATGGCACTTGGCCGAAGGGCAAGTGCCATAAAAAAATATCCAACTAGTCGGAAGAGCTTTCAGTCATACAAGGATTTCAAGGATATCCCACTAGTTCGGTATGCGGAACTTTGTCTAATACCCAATGTGCAAACACCCTACTAATTAGAAAATGTGTGTCCCTATACAAATTTTCCTATTTAAGCGAACTGCTTGACGATTTTTTTATATTATCGAACGGATAATCAAGCGTCAATTTTCTCACTGTAGTAAACTAGCTGGATAATAACGAAGCGTTCCTATAATATTCTTATTTTAGCCAACTAATTGGATAATCACCCTGCGTTCCTATCGGAATACTCTTATCGAAGCCATCTAGTTGGATAGTCATCCTCCGCTCCTGTAAAGATTTTCTTATCGTAGCCAACTAGTTGCAAACGCTGGATTTCCTATACGAAACATCTTATAATAGCGAACTAGTTGGCTAGTGACTGCTTAGTGTATCTGCATGATTGGATATTTAGAATTCGTGTATTTATACGACAATTTCTGATATTACCC
Source organism: Branchinecta lynchi (assembly GCA_023053575.1). NCBI lineage: Eukaryota > Metazoa > Arthropoda > Branchiopoda > Anostraca > Branchinectidae > Branchinecta > Branchinecta lynchi. Next base: position 14,097,815 of record JAKZAP010000013.1, on the reverse strand, counting down.
AAACAAAGGTGTCCCGTACAAAACTACTGTTTACTGGCTTTATTCAATAGACTTGAAAACATATCAACAAGGCAACGTGAAACGTTATTTACAATAAAATGTACAAAGAAGCTATAACAAGAATTGCCGTAACGGATTGCATGTGCATTGGAGATGCGGCGTTAGGTTTTTGATGCAAAAAGTTATTGATTGTCTTCTCGACGTCTTCGAGGGTTAACCTGGAGCTAATTGTAGAGGTCGAGTCGTCTGTGCTTTTACTACTATCTGTGACCTCACTATCGTAGTAATCTTCTGTGACTTCAAGCGGGCTAGTTGGCTTTTTCTCGGGCTCAGTTTCTGAAATGGAAACTTTTTTTTCTAAGCACATAGAACAAACTGAATTGTTTCAAAATTTATGACCGAACTATAGAAATCAATATATGACAAAGACGCTCGTCGCTCTGGATTTGGACCTGCGACGTTGACTTGACAAGAGCAACGCACCATCAGCCAGTGTTGGGAAGTACTTCAAGTACAGCTTACTTTAGTACTTGGGTTTTACTTAAGTACGGTACAACTTTACTCGAGTACGTATTACTCAAGTAAAGAACTAACTACTTCGAGGCTTACTTCGATCGGACCTGACACGCAGCTCTAGTGGCCACGCCCTTACGCCGTACTAAACCGGTAAAAAGCTGAACAGGCCTTACAGAATGAAGATAAATATGGATTAAAAAACGTATTAGGGGACATTTTTACGTGGATGCCCGTTGGATGTTACGTCTCATCATCATTATGGGTGTTTTCGCGTCAATGCCATCTAGCTTATTTTTGCGTGAAAAGCTCGACAGGCGACCTCACCATCCAGCAGGATGGATGTCTCCGTTCAACAGCGCTGTTCTAGCCCTATCGAACGTGAAGATGAAGACGGCATTCTCTGTCTCAATATACGCATCATCTAGTAACACAGACTCTCGTGGGGATGGCACCAATAAATTTATAAGTATGTCTTAATTACATTATACTGAGATCAATTCAATTTGCGAATTGAAATGCTTCTTCGGCATCTTTTATCCAACAATCAAAAGCGCTAAAAAAAAAAAGAAAAAGAAGATGAAACTTGGGCAGTCATTGCAGCCCATCACATCCTTGTAAGCATACTACTAGATGGCGGGAGCTCCATTCAAATCTAATCGACCTGTTTTCGCAACTTGCAGTCCTCAAAACGTGCTGTAGGCTACTTGAGGTACAAGTTACATACTGAAAACTCAAGTTCCACTTAAATTATATATTGTCAGGTACTTGACTTGTACTTAATACTTGATACTGAATTACAAATTTGAAGTACTTGTCCCAACACTGCTACCAACTGAGCAACAAGCAGTTCGCAAACCACCATATAATTGTCAGGTAAAAGCTGGCATCTGATTAAAAGTGACAAATTAAAAATGACAAAAGTACAAATCTTATCTAAACAGTTAACTTGTCGAGTAATGGTCCATTTACGCACTGCGTAAATTCCGAGTGTATTTTGAAATCCGAGCGTATTTTACGCACGTTTTGAGCTTGAAAAGATTTCTAGCAATACGGACGTATTTTTAAATACAAAACGGACCGATTTCTCTAATACGTCCGTCTTGCTAGAAATCTTTTCAAGCTCAAAACGTGCGTAAAATACGCTCGGATTTCAAAATACGCTCGGATTTTACGCAGTGTGTAAACCCACCATAAGGGGGGACTGGAGAGCCTACTGTTAAGGTAAAGATTAACCATGACCAGTGTACTTGAAATCATTTTAATGAATTCTAGAAACTACTCTAGGACTTTCATGGAGCCTCGAAGACAATCTATCTTCTTACGCAACTTACGAACTGGGCTTATCCCATTTGTTACTGAACCGGAAGGATAGGGGTGCCCTCAACCCCCAACGGCAGGTTTTCAGACTGTAGAAGTGCTCGGGAACACAGAGATTTTCGAGGCTTACCGCCGAAAGGTCCCCATGCGACAAAATGTCCCCGACGAAACGTTCCCGTTGCAGAACGCCCCATGGCGAAACGTCCCCAAAACGTGGGCGAAACGCCCCATCGTTTTGTTATGGGGACGTTTTCTCGACAATCGATTATCGATACTTTGATCGGAACTGCCACACAGCTCTAGCGCCCACGCCGTTACGCCGTACTAAACCGGTAAAAAGCTGACCAAGCCTTACAGAACGAAGATAAATATGGATTAAACAAGAGCTACGAGCTCATATGGCACTTGTTACGAGTAGGCACGGCTCGGTTATGTCAATGATATATCTAGTGTTTGCTAGGTGTCTTCCCACCAAGTTTCATCTCGATCCCTCCACTCATAGCGTTTTCCAATATTTCCGGTTCTCCCCTCCAGCTCCCCCCAAAAGTCACCGGATCCGGTCCGGATTTTAAGTGGGTCGTCTGAGGCATGAGGTCTTTCCAAATATCAAGTTTCATCGAGATCCGGTCACCCGTTCAAAAGCTATAAATACCTCAAGATTCCGGATTCCCCCTCCCTCCACTCCCCCGACAGTGCCCGAATCGGCTCGGTTATGTCAATGATGTATCTAGTGTTTGCTAGGTGTCTTCCCACCAAGTTTCATCTCGATCCCTCCACTCATAGCGTTTCCAAAGATTTCCGGTTGCCCCCTCCAGCTCCCCCCAAAAGTCACCGGATCCGGTCCAGATTTTAAGTGGGTCGTCTGAGGGATGAGGTCTTTCCAAATATCAAGTTCCATCGAGATCCGATCACCCGTTCAAAAGTTATAAATACCTCAAGATTCCGGATTCCCCCTCCCTCTACTCCCCCCACAGTACCCGAATCGGCTCGGTTATGTCAATGATGTATCTAGTGTTTGCTAGGTGTCTTCCCACCAAGTTTCATCTCGATCCCTCCACTCATAGCGTTTCCCAAGATTTCCGGTTGCCCCCTCCAGCTCCCCCCAAAAGTCACCGGATCCGGTCCAGATTTTAAGTGGGTCGTCTGAGGGATGAGGTCTTTCCAAATATCAAGTTCCATCGAGATCCGATCACCCGTTCAAAAGTTATAAATACCTCAAGATTCCGGATTCCCCCTCCCTCTACTCCCCCCACAGTACCCGAATCGGCTCGGTTATGTCAATGATGTATCTAGTGTTTGCTAGGTGTCTTCCCACCAAGTTTCATCTCGATCCCTCCACTCATAGCGTTTCCCAAGATTTCCGGTTGCCCCCTCCAGCTCCCCCCAAAAGTCACCGGATCCGGTCCGGATTTTAAGTAGGTCGTCTGAGGCATGAGGTCTTTCCAAATATCAATTTCCATCGAGATCCGATCACCCGTTCAAAAGTTATAAATACCTCAAGATTCCGGATTCCCCCTCCCTCTACTCCCCCCACAGTACCCGAATCGGCTCGGTTATGTCAATGATGTATCTAGTGTTTGCTAGGTGTCTTCCCACCAAGTTTCATCTCGATCCCTCCACTCATAGTGTTTCCCAAGATTGCCGGTTGCCCCCTCCAGCTCCCCCCAAAAGTCACCGGATCCGGTCCGGATTTTAAGTAGGTCGTCTGAGGCATGAGGTCTTTCCAAATATCAAGTTCCATCGAGATCCGATCACCCGTTCAAAAGTTATAAATACCTCAAGATTCCGGATTCCCCCTCCCTCCACTCCCCCCCACAGTGCCCGAATCGGCTCGGTTATGTCAACGATGTATCTAGTGTTTGCTAGGTGTCTTCCCACCAAGTTTCATCTCGATCCCTCCACTCATAGCGTTTCCCAAGATTTCCGGTTGCCCCCTCCAGCTCCCCCCAAAAGTCACCGGATCCGGTCCGGATTTTAAGTGGGTCGTCTGAGGCATGAGGTCGTTCCAAATATCAAGTTTCATCGAGATCCGATCACCCGTTCAAAAGTTAAAAATACCTCAAGATTCCGGATTCCCCCTCCCTCCACTCCCCCCACGGTGCTCGGATCGGGGAAGTGACTATTTCCAACTTAATCATTTGGGGTCCCTGATATGCCTGCCAAGTTTTATCATCCTAGCTTATGTGGAAGTGCCCGAACTAGCAAAACCTGGACAGACCGACAGACCGACAGACCGACGGACGGACAGAAATTGCGATCGCTATATGGCACTTGGCCGAAGGGCAAGTGCCATAAAAACGTATTAGGGGACATTTTTACGTAGATGCCCGTTGGATGTTACGTCTCATCATCATTATGGGTGTTTTCGCGTCAATGCCATCTAGCTTACTTTTGCGTGAAAAGCTCGACAGGCGACCTCACCATCCAGCAGGATGGATGTCTCCCGTTCAACAGCGCTGCTCTAGCCCTATCGAACGTGAAGATGAAGACGGCATTCTCTGTCTCAATATACGCATCATCTAGTGACACAGCCTCTCGTGGGGATGGCATCTTGTGTCGACTTAACAGACAATCATGCAAACGTGTCCCGTAAAGGACGAAGGACGCGTCATGCCTTTTCTGGCAATGCAACCTTCTTCCTTAATTGCATTAATTAATTCTTAAGCCCGGTTACCAAATTTAGTATGTTACATTCTGAGTTAGCTAACGGTACCTCACTAATCTTTGCTGTGGCTACGATTCACTCATTCCATGCGCATTATGCTCCAGACGAGTGTTCACGCATCATGTTTGTGATGCATAATCCTGTTATCTGAATTTTGCTGAGTTTTTCTAGAAGACAATGGGCTTGGGAAAAGGATTAAAACAGCCAAAGCAGTGGATAGTTTTTTAAAAGAAGAGCCTAGTTTTATAGTATTCAGATAGTTTTGAATATGAAAAAGAATGAAGACTGCATGTGGTAGCTGGATACGAAGACATGAGATTTTTAGTTTGTTTAGATGATTAAGCCCACTATGGGGGGAGACGGGGGGGGGGCATACCGTGTGGCATACGTAAGAGCTGAACGGTGGAGGGAAAAAGGAATTAAGAGGAACAGCGGGTGTTAGAGGCGATGGTAAATGCATGAACACTGGTGCACGAAAACTCTTAAAGCTTCAGCTGAGCTCCTTGACGTCATCGAAGAAGTAAAGTTTGTGAAGAAAAAAAAAGAAGTGAAGTTTAAACACAGAACGTCTGGCGGCATTTCCGTGATTTGTCGATTATAAATTATTGCCGCCAATGGTATTTCTACTCAAAATTTCACGTTTTCTATCACACCGAATAGATAACAAGGTCGAACACATTAGTGTACCAATTTAAAGTCCGTGTCCCCTGGTTTGGACACTAGTCTCCCCCCAAGAAGATGCTTCCTCCTGAGTGAAAACTTTGCCGAATTTGAACAGAAAAAATGCTGACTTTTTTGAAAAGTTTTCGCAAAGAGGAAACCTTTTTAAGAAGAAGTACGGGTGTTCCAGTCTCGATAAGGACATGGAAATCGGTGGACGTACACTTATGCCCTTCCTCCTTCATTTGCATGAGAAAAAAGGAGATTTGAATCCTGATTTTCGCTGGTGGCGTTTTCTTATTTGGCCGAGTTTTAATTATCGCCACAGGCAGTGTTGCCAGGTAAAAGTGTGGGATGAAACACATCAAGCCCCGATCTCAGATCATTCAAGTCCAAATCTCTCCTTTTAAGTAAACCGACTCTGCCGAACAAATCCGCTTTCCCTTGAGTGGAAACTTTTCCCAAAAAAAAAGACATAAACATAATTTTCTCCGAAACGGCCATTTTCAGGACTAACCCGTGTCAGCACCATACTCTTGGTGACTAACTCTAACGATGAAGAATCGCCGTGTACCTAGCGGAAGAACCGGAAGCGTCACCACAGCTGGCCCCAACGAATGCCGTTGATCGGTTGACACAGGATTTGACTCATAAGTTGCGTTTTTGCAGATACTATGGTATCTAGCGTTACTACGGTAACTGAATCTTCAATTAGTCGTTTTTGCAATTACCGTGGTAAAACGACTATTGCCACAATTACACTTTTCGAAGTCATCCCAAAAGAAAAACTGGTATACAGTTCCATCACTAAGTGCTAAACTTCTTTCTCGCCAATTTAACAAAATTTGATGAAAGTAAGATGACTTTTCTGATACCACGATCAATTACCACGGTCGGACCGTAGTATCTGGACATCAGATACCACGATAACTGGCCAGATACCCCGATAACTGCAAAAATGTCTTTTGACCGTGGTATCAGAGACCACGGTAACTGCGGAAACGACTTTAGACAGTCGTATCAGATACCATGGTACCTGCAAAACGCAACTATAGTTGTTATAGTTGGCGCATAGTTTCTCGTACTTCCTGAGGTTCAATGGCGTCTTTCGGCTTAGTCATACAGAATATCGGATTACGAATTTCAAAGGACTGAATACACTCACCATACAGTCGAAGAGTACTCTCCACTTCTCCCAACGAATTCTTCGCGACGCATCGGTATTTCCCAGCATATTCAGTGGTAAACCCTCTTATGACGAGAGTCATCGTCACGCTGAATAGATGGTCATGTTTCTCAGATACTTCGTACTTATCACCGGTGACGATCAAGTCGCCTTCGTCTTTCAGCCAGTAGTTAATCGATCTAGGTGAGGCTTCGACGTTGCATTCGGCCTTTAAGTCTCCACCGGTGACGACACCGACTAGTTGGTTTGGGACGTGGATGACAGGGTGAACTGCAAGAATAGAAGACGACTCAATCCTGCGTACGACACACACAACCTTGGTCCTTCGCGTACTGTTCTGGCATGCTAGGTGGCTAGGACTTAAAGCACACCGCGCACTATTTACTGTTTGTGTTCCAGTATTCAAAACTATTTGAATACTAGCTGCAAAACTAAGGTCTGCTGTTAACAAATCATCCACGGATTTGGCTGTTTTAAGCCTTTTCCCAGGGTCATTGACCTCTAGAAGAAACTTGGCAGAATTCAGATAACCGGTTCTACGCATCGATAGCACGTTACACGAACACTCGTCGGGAGCATAATGCGCATAGATAATAGTGAATCATGGCAAGTGCGAAGATCAGTGAAGTATCAATAGCGGGCTTAGAATGTTCGGCTACATATGAAATTTGGGTTTCCGGGATTAAGAAATTAATGGATGCAATTACGAAAAGAGGCTGCATTACAATCATAGACTCGACGGGTCCCTGAAGTATTCCTCCAGCTCAAGCTGTCTGCGAATCATGACGGCACTAAACAAAGGATGAGGTTCACTCCAGCAATTCCTAAGCAGAAGTCTCAAAATTAGTTCAGGAGCCAATTTTAGAAACCTGATTTATCTTTTCGTAGGATTCTATAATTATTTTTACTTTTTGTAAACACGCTTAGGATCTGTTCTATTTTTTCTGACACATCTTACTTTTTGGGATCCCAAAACGTAAGTGGAGTGATGCATATGACTTCGTAATGTCCTTCTGTATGTCTGTCCGTCCGTCTGTCAGCAAATAACTCTCGAAGGGGATGAGATGTTTTGATGAATTGGTGTGAGGACTCTTTGGGTCAAGGGACAGGTCGAGTTCAAAGATGGGCTATGTAGCCGATATTTAGGGGGTTCAAATTAAGGGGCGAACAAAATATTTGTTAACAGCTAATGAGATAGTCGATCTATGAGTAAGAAGACATACTGAACGCGTATATGAAAATCATTTTCTCGCGGGACAAGTAGTTCGCCCGAAATCCAGCCAAAACGGGAAAATTTCTTGAAAGTAAAAGTTTTATTAGAAGGTGATTTTCTGTCCGATTTAGGGGTAAGAAGAATTGCTGAATCCGTATATGAAAATCATTTTCTCGCGGGATGAGTAGTTCGTCTGGAATCCGGTCAAAACCGAAAAAATTGTTCAAAGTAAAAGTTTTATTTGAAGTTGACTTTATCTCCGATTTAGGGGTAAGAAGACATGCTGAATCCGTATGTGACAATCTTTTTCCACCAGGACATATACTTCGCCCGGAATGAGGCTGAAACCGGAAATTTTGTTTTAAGTAAAAGTTTATCTGAAGTTGATTATATGTTCGATGTAGTGGTAACTACTATTTGACTACAAAACTATTTGAATACTGTAAAACTAAGTTCCGCTGTTACCAACTATTTACGTCTTTGGCTATTTTAAGCATTTTCCCAGGCTCATTGACTTCTCGAAAAAACTCGGCAGAATTCAGATAACCGGTTCTACGCATCGATAGCACGTCACACGAACACTCGTCGGGAGCATAATGCGCATATACCCTGCTGCGAAAAGAACCGTGAGACAGAACTCATTGTAAATTTCCAATGTGTGTGATGTATTACCTAATCTCTGGGTAGTTTGCATGAAAAGAGGGGGGAAGAGGGGAAAGCCTGAAATGAAAAAGAGAACCGCGAGAAAAGTGAACACACTAATATTCACGCATCAAAATGTCTAAGAAATACCCGATTCAGTTCAGGTGAACCACTTTTTTGCAATCTGTAGTGCCCTCGGGTGGTTCTTAAAATCACCACGATCTTTTTGCCCACTCTCACAATGCCGGCACTCAGAATGCCCACGGTTCAAAATGCCCACGATCAGAATGTCCACGACCACGAAATGCCGGCGGCCTGAAATGCCGACAGAAAGATTTGAGCAAAACCCAAAAAATGTATACTTTGTTTTATTTTTTTTATACTTTGTGGTTAGGATTAGTACTTTAAGTACCTTAGTACTTCGGATCTGAGAAGTGACAATTTGTAAGCCGATCTTGTATCTTATGTCCAAGCAAAGTTGCATTGCCCGAGCACATCTGGAACTACCTTAATACGCGATCACAGGAATTCACCCCACCCCCACCAACTCCCTTCACAGTGCCCGAACCCGGCCCGGTTTTGTCACTGATGTATATAGTTCTTGTTCTTCCCAACAATTTTAATCCCAATCACTCCACTCTAAGCGTGTTACAAGATTTCCCCCTCCCCCCCCCCCCCCCACATTGATCGGACTCGGTCCGGACTTAAAATGGGACATCCGAGACACGAGGTAATTCCAAATATCAAGTTTTGTTAAGATCCGACCACTCGTTCAAAAGTTATACATACCTCAAGATTAAAGAATCCCCTCACCCTCCACTCCCCACGATGATTGAGTCAGTAAACTGACTATTTCTAAGCCAATCATGTCAATTCTCTAATGTCCAAGCTAAGTTTCATCGTCCTAGCACATCTGGAAATATTTTAAATCGCGATAACCGGAATTCCAGACTCCCCCCATAGTGCCAAATCCAATCCGGTTCTATCACTGACGTATCTAGGTCTTCTGCTTGTTCTTCCCATCAAGTTTCTTCCCAATCGCTCGACTCTAAGCGTGTCACAAGATTTCTAGTTACCCCCTCCGACTAACCACGACGCAATAGGCTACAAATGTTTCTTGTAAATAATAATAATAAACCAGTGTTATATTTATAATTGAGATTATACAAGCTCATCAAACGATTATCGTCATTCTTACACCCGATCTGCTCTTCCCGCCACTCAATCACGCCTAATTACGGACTGAAAACCTCCATTTATCCAATCGTGGGCATTTTGAGTCGTGGGCATTTTGAATCGTGGCCATTTCGAGTCGTGGGCATTTTGAGTCGTGGGCATTTTGAGCCGTGGGCATTTTGAATTGTTGGCATTTTGAGTCGTGGGCATTATGGTCGTGGGCATTTTGAGTGTTAGCCGTGCCCTCACCCGCATCCAAGAAACACTTCATTGGTATGATGTATTACCTAAGAGTTTCCGTGATAAGGAATTAGACCGGAAACACAATTTGGAAATTGCTTTCGGAAATGAATCCGAGATCAACACCTTTGAAAATCCCGCATTTGAGTTTCCCAGTCCCTTACTACCTGAGGGGTTGCCCACACTCGAATTTGGTGTGCAGCAAGTGCCCGTTGTTAGGATGAGACCAGTCTGATTTGAGATGAATCGCATAATGTACGGCCAGAGTGCCACTGATTTTGCCCGTGCTGGGTCGGTGCCAAGAGAGAGTGTACACCAAGTGCCGGGGAGTGAGTAGCCCATTGTTCATACCCCATCACGAAAATTAAGAAGGCAGTACTTTTCGATTACCATGCCTGTTTGTCTGTGGATAGGTTTACCCTATCGTGCTTGTCCTTTTTATATTTTATTTCTGTTCCATGCATTTAACTTGTTTGTTTATTTGTATTATGTCATAGTTTTGTTGGAACAGTTCGAAGGATCACATTCCCACTCGCAACAGGGACTCAACCCAACCAATTAGCATTCTTTAGGTACCAATTACAGAATAAAATTTTAAGCCGTAATTATCGCCCAGTACGGATTATCTTTGCGCAACTCGAGAACAATGTGTGTACTAGTTAAGCTTGTCAGCAGATCCATATAAAAGGATGACACTCTCTTTGAACCGCAGTAACAAAATAACGACAAATCTACAAAGACAAGCAAATCAGAAAATATACTTAGGTGCAACATGAGGACCACAACTGCACTATTTCTGTAAGTATTTTCTTCCGAGTGAAATGTATACATCGTCGTGATTGGTGGTTATATTTTGCTTCTTTCCGGTCATTCCCAAGCTTCGAGTCCCCCCCCCCCCCGAGCTACAAAAAATGACACCTATTGATAGAAGCATCGGGGTACATAGCCGGATATATATGCGGTCGTGTATTCTCTTCTTATAAAGAATCGTCTTCCCTCTCCCGGAGAACTTACTTTCGTTATTGTAATTTTCTCCTTTATTTCCCCCTCGGGATAGTGTTTATTGTTCGGAAGTTAGGTTTCCCAGATTTGAAGAAATTACTATACAGTGCTACTATACATATGCCTTTTACACATTTTAGGCAGACCACTTGTTAGTATGTTAGTATATGGTTACTTTAATTATAATTTCTTTCCTCCAGAGCTTAAATTATATTTTATTAATAATAAGTGTATTAAAAGCCCAGGGGCTTTTACAACAACAATACACATTACATAAGAAGACAACAACAATATTGTCCTACGGCTATGAAGCCTCACTACTAAGCTTAATCGCTCTTGGCTTCAGCGCTCCGTCAATAAATTCGCACACCTTTTTTATAACCCTTTCTTCTCAAGTTTTGATTGTGAAGCTGCCGCTGTTGCTGCAGTTTCATGGTACCTTTTTAAACGCAAGACGCGGAAGAAAACTGTTTACGAATTCTCAACCATTTTTTCGTTTAAAACTTAAGCACAGGTAAGTACTAATAAAAGTAAAATTTTGACCAGTACTACAGTCGTCAATCTTTAAACATGCATTATTTTCAGATTCTCTACTCTACTGAGCTCCGTCTTCTCTTCCCCCACCAATCAGGCAAAGGTCATCTCCAAGCGAAATGACGGTGGCTACATGGGCGAAGAATATTTCGACGCAGACCCTTTCCTCGACCCCCAAGGCGAGCTCGGTATCCCTGACGACATCTTCCTCAGCCCCAAAGAAGAACTTCTCTTCCGAAAGATCTCCGTCGTCATCGAAGAAGGCAAGGCTCTGAAGTACAAGGTCGAGACTCTCATTGAAAGCTTCGAGAAGAAGCAGGAGATCCTGATGGAGAAGTTACGCGCAGCTGAGGCGTTTAAAGCAGTCATAGAACAGAAGGCGGCAGAGCTCTTCCAAATGCTTAAGGGAGAAAAGGCAGTCAAGTTGATGATGCTGAGGATGCTCGCTGAACTGGCGGCAGGGGCCTTAGATACTCTGAAGAACAAGAACATCCTTGGTGAGGTGACGAACATGATCAGAAGCGAAGCAGCAGCGTTGCCCAACATCCCTGCGCAGCTCAAGACGGCACTTGTGGCCCGACCACCAGCGCCGTATCGGGGTCCACCTATGCCTACAGCTGGTTAGGAAGAAAGATCAAAGAGAAATTCGTGTTTTATTAGGAGACTATTTATATGTGAATAAATTATTTAATTATCTGCAAGGATTAGTAGTCGATTGCTTGTCTGAATCATGAGTTCCTGCTCATTTACCATACTGTCTACCCCTTTCCCTTCTGTTGCACAAGCCGAAGTAGGAAGATTACGAAGAGAGGGTTTACTGCATGGGACTAGACACCATTCACTTGGCGGGGAAGGGTTGTAAACGTTCTCGACCGACGTAAGTTGAGTTATACTTTCGAAAAGGGCCTATACCAGTTTGGGGAGTTAGTAGGTGTATACTTACAGTGGGTAGTGACAGTAAATCTTTTCGTGGCGTCCGGTTGTATTCCATTTGTCGCTGTACAGATGTAAACCCCCATATCGAGTCGACTGGTCTTCACCAGATGTAGTGCCTCACCGTCGACTCGCTGGTCTGAAAGATTGACGAAGGAACTTATAGCAGGCGCGCTTACACAACAATGTATTACAGAACTCACAGATAATCTGATCCTATGATCATGCCCATCGTTACACAAGGCTTTGGCTGTTTTTATCCTCTTTCCCCGTCCCTTCCCATGTCCTTTAAGACTGCTATGATAAGTGTTCTGTTCCTTCAGCAGAGCGTTTAAACTTGACCCCATTCCATACTATCAGCCAGCCAAGGTTGTGAATAAAGTACGAAAGTCCCTGGTGGCAAGAGTTTTGCACACACTTCAATTTAAACTGTGAAAGCTTATCTTTTCTGTTCATTAACGTATTCATCTTTTATACTATCTCTGGGTGTTGGATGCTGATACATGGGCGAGGGCGGCCGACAGAGACTATGCCGCTGGGAGCGCCGAAGCTTACGAAAGTTGTGTAATAAACATCTCCCTCTCTAAAGCTTAAAGACGCTTTCAAATCAACCAATCACAGCAATTCTTTACGAAGAGCCACCAGCAGTGATATCGTTAAGAATGAGACTGCTCACAAACTAAAAAGGGCAGGACGAGAGAAGATTCTCGTATCTTTAACAACCTATGCTAGTATACCCACACGACATTTGAAAAAGATTTCCACATTCATGTATTTGTGTCCTTGTTATCAAGCTTATCAGTTAAACACACATTATGTTATTTTTGTCTCCAAAATATTTGTTTGCCCCTTAATTTGAAACCCCGTCCCCAGGAATCGACCTTTCTCTTGACCCAAAGAATCCTCAAACCAAGTTTCATCAAAATATCTCATTCCCTTCGAGAGTTATTGTGCTTACAGACGGACGGGCGGACAACTTTTGCGATGTCATAGATATCCCTCCACTTACTTTTGGGATCCCAAAAATATGTAAAAGTTTTAGAAGTTGTTTCGTTGAGTACTGTAAATTTCTGATGAATCTTCCGAAGTCCTTTGGTAATCGTAAATTGGTTTCCAATTTTAACGTTCATGACACTCTTTATTTCGCATTCAAATCTATTTACCCTCCACAAACATCCTGCCCTCTCAGCCCACGAAATTATTACCCAGTTTTTCATTCTTGAACCCGTTTAATGTGCTTGTCTATGTGTAACAAGACCAAAGGTGTCGATGGGATCCCAAAAATCTAAGATTTGATCCAGACAATTCGGTCTTGTCTTCGCCAGGATAATCATCAGAGAAAACCGAGTTCAGATATTCTATCTACCTATCTATACCTCTATAAGCCATATCTACTTTGACGATATTGACCGAAACTTCCTGCTTACTACTGCCAAATTTGCAGTTTCGCCCAAATTCCGAGCGAACTACTAGTCCAGCAAAAAAAGAAAAATTCAGAAACGAAGCCTAATGAAATCTAATCAACTTTAAATAAAATTTTGACTTAAAAAAAATGCGGGTACAACCGGATTCCGGACTAATTATATGTCCGGGTAAAAAATGATCATTACATACAGACTCAGCGTCTCTTCTTACCCCTGAACATATCATCTAATCAACTTCAGATAAAGCTTTTACTTTTAACATATTCCCTCCCCTCCCCCAAATACAGGGCTACAGAGCCCATCTACGAACTCGACCTTACCCTTGACCCAAACAATCCTCATACCAAGTTTCATCAAAATATCTCATTCTCTTCGAGAGTTATCGTGCTTACAGACGGACGGACAGACGGACGGACGGACAACTTTTGCGATGTCAGAGGTATCCCCCACTTACGTTTTGGGATCCCAAAAATTGTAAGAATGTAGTCGTGTGTATTTATATTCTTTTGTTTAGTGTTTTAATATGTGTATTTTACTTTGTGTATTTTACTCATATTCCGTTGTTATTCAAAAAGCGGGTCACAAAAAACAAATAAAAAAAGAACATCCGTGTGCCAAGTGAAAGAAAAGTGACTGTACATTAATGAATCAACTTTGATACCAAATAGCTTATAGCTTTAGAAGAGGTCAACATGAGAAATGTTTGCATAATCCATTATAACGACATTTTACGAGAAATGACCTGTAATATGTTGGAATTTTTTTTTTTTTTTTTTTTAATTGGGCTGACGAGTCGGCAGAACACGTTGAAAAACGATTGCTAGTGCTGCTCTCGGATCGACAAACGGACGACGGTAGTGGAAGGTATGGTAACGCAAAAAATTGTTGAGCACTTCAGTCACTTACATCTCTTTCTTTCTCCATTAGTGCCTCTTATAACTATATCCGCGCCGTCGTGGCGATGCCATCTCACGGTCGGTTGAGGAAATCCTTTAGCTCTGCACACCAACTTTACTGACCCTCCCTCGGGAACTAGTATGTCAGCGGGGCTATCCCTCTCAATAATATCGGGTGGTACAACCACAGTTAAGTATCCAATCTAGAAAAGATAACGTTGATTTGAGTACTTTGTAATACTGGGTTGCCTTCAAAGCCTCAAAAGTCCCTTAGCAGTACGCCCCAGAAAACAAATCCCCATGACAAACTGTCTGCATGACAAAACTTTCCCAAAGAAAAACAACAAAAAAATAGACCTACGTTGCAACAACCTTTGTTCGGCTTCGCCGACTAAAGTGTTGCGAGAGCAACACTTTGGTTTTGTTTCTCGCTAACGGTTAAATGCTGAATTTGTCAACCCATCGAGGTTTTCAAAATGGTATATTCCAATCCGTGAAGAATATTTTTCTGAGCTGATGACACAATCTGTAATCACATGGTTATCCCTCAGCGTTGAAAAAAACAACAACAACAGAATATCGGAAGTAGGGACTAAATTGACTTTGCAGCCAGTTGAACTTTATCCTTTTCAATCGTAGACATCGTGACTTGTGGAAACTACACTGTAAAAAAAATTTCCGTATAAAGGTTAAAGTTAACTGCAGTATTTGCTACTCGGATTATCCTTATCTCCACACAGATAAGATTCAAACCAAATAGAGATAAGATGAATCCGAGTAGCAAATACTGCAGTTAACTTTAATCTTTATATGGAGAAACTTTTTACAGTGTAGGAGCATTATCTTACACAAACTAGTTGGCATTATAAAGCTATCCACAGCTTTTTAGCTCAAAATACCAAAATAACTAATTAGTGCATAACATATCGTTCTTTTACATTGTCATTTGTATCTGTTGCGTTAACACTTAATTCTGGGCTACGGTGAAAGACCATCAACACAGACCATTCTAGCATCTCATGAAAATGGCAATGCTTTAGCAACCGATTCTTGAACGACGACATGAACCAAAATTTTCTTATCATCAAACACACAGGAAACAAAATAGGTACACATACTAGGAAACGTCGGAAGTCCCTCATTGCCGAAAATGATTATGGTGTAGTCGCCGACTGTTAGTTACAAGTCCCTGACATGTCTCACAGTTGGGTTCCGTCTATTCTTTGTTTGAGTGTGTACCCTACCACTAAAGTTGTCAACCCCTCATAGACTTAATTCTATATAAGTTACATTGATAGACCATGGAGACTCATTTTCTTACCCTCAGATTTAAAGAGATCAAATAAAATATTCACCAATTTGCTCTAGTTTCTAGCCCCGTATGAACCCCTTCTAGCAACCGATTCCTACTTACAAGTCCATCTCACCATGATAGACATAGTACCAAACTGTGTTCAATTCACAGTTGAATTGAAGACCAGACGCACAGAATGGGATTAATAGGTACACCAACTAGCAAAAGTTACAAGCCCCTCATCGCCGAAAATGACTATGGTCTAACAGTCCATATTTGCTTACAAGAAAATAAAAAACAGAATATCAGAAGTAGGGACTAAATTGACTTTGCAGCCAGTTGAACTTTATCCTTTTCAATCGTAGACATCGTGACTTGTGAAAACTTGGAACATTATTTTATTTACTAGTTGGTATTATAAAGCTATCCGTAACTTTTCAGGATCAAAATACTATAGATGCCACTCGGCTAATTATTTCGAAACTGTGTCGTAGTTTTACATTATCATTTGTATCCGTTGCCTTAACAGGGTCGGAAACCTCTCACCGCCGAAGATGATTATGGTATAACAGCCGATTATTACTTAAAAGAGTTACAAGTCCCTGACATGTCTCAAAATTGGGTTCCACCTATTCTTTGTTTGGGTTTGTACCCTACCACTAAAGTTGTCAACCCCTGAAAGGCTTAATCATGTTACAGTGATAGACCATGGAGACTAATTTTCTTACCATCAGATTTATAGAGATAAAAAAAAATGCATCAAAAATGCAATCAAGTTTCTAGCCCCTAATGAACCCCTTCCAGCAAGCGATTCTTACTTACAAGTCCATCTCCCCGTGATAGACATGGTATCAAATCTTTCTCACGATCAAATACACAGCCCACAGGAAAGAAATAATAGAATTAATAGGTACACCAACTACCAACGTTGCCAACCCCTCGTCGCCGAAGATGGTTATGGTCTAACAGACGATTGTTGCCTACAATTACCGTACATGTCTCACGATTGGGATCGGCCTATTTTTGGTTTCAGTGTGTACCTCACTACTGAAGTTGTCAACCCCTCCAAATTTTCAAACTGTTGTATCTCATGAAGGAATTTTCGTACCAAAAAACAGATGACATATACTTTGATCAGCTCATCGAGGTCTACCGAAGCAGTGGAAAAAAAAATTCTATCTGTAGCCTATTAGCAAAAGTTGACTTTTTTGCCGTAGGCCAACTTTCTAATTTCACCACTTAGAAAGGGGCAAAGGATAAGCTTTAATTTCTTCAGCAGTGCGAGAACTTTTAAAGTTTAAGAGGCCCATCTGATATCATTTCTCTTCCTCAATCCCAAGTGTAAGAAATGAAATGATAAACTCAGCTGAACTCACGAACAGAAACGAGTAGAAACAATAGATGGCAACACTTTCGGACCCGTGGGAAAATGCCACTTTTTTTATTCTGTAAATTTTTCTATTTGTCACTGAAAGAAGATGTATTGGTTGTGGGGCCAGGGAACTGTCGCACATATTTCGCACTTTTAGATTTTAGTCCATCATCAGTTTAAAATTGGTGCTTGTCGCGAAAGCAGAAACATGGTTTGATGAAACGAAAGCTTGGCTGCATAACTTCAGATAGTCCTCTCTGACATAGGCTATACAACTCCACTTTAGTTCACACACTGTAGGCTCTGGCTCAATTACAAGCAAAAACCATCCTTTTTGGCCCCAGGCAAGAGTTCTACGGAGCTTTCCAAAATGTAAAGTCATATTCATCAATCCGGCCTAAGGTCCACACTTTCCGTAAAAACCGCACAGGTTAGACCCTTACCACTTTCTAAGAATAAGCTGAAATCGGGGTAGGCCTACTAGGAAAAAAAAAAAAAAAAACACGACAAAACCAAAGTGTTGCTCTCGCAACACAAAAAGAACTCCTTAATGTTTTAAAACTTTCCTGCTCACAAAAGTCCCCGGGTAAAATTCACTGATATATCAAGTATAACAGACTTAGCAAATAGCTAGAGCTCGAAGCTCATATCATATGGCACTTGCAAGGAAAGCTAGCATGTCCCTTTTTTAATTGCCCACCTTATCTATCGCAAAATAACGCTAAGGAGTATCGCCAAGACCTATGCTTTCCATGCTTTGCAAACGGGCCATATTCGTAGCGCCGCCCACTACGCTTGCGGCATATAAAACGAGACAAACTTGCGGGTTTAAAAATTCCTAGTAAATCGAAGGTGCGGTCTGCACACTTCAAGGAAACAGGGGAGGTTGTATCTTTTTTTCGCTGTTGTTTATAGTATTATGTTATGGTGGGTTTAGCCTCCACACTGCGTAAAATCCGAGCGTATTTTGAAATCCGAGCGTATTTTACTCACGTTTTGAGCTTCAAAAGATTTCTAGCAATACGGACGTATTAGAGAAATCGGTCAGTTTTGCATTTAAATACGTCCGTACTGCTAGAAATCTTTTCAAGCTCAAATCGTGCGTGAAATACGCTCGGATTTCAAAATACGCTCGGATTTTACGCAGTGTGTAAATGGACCATTACTGGGGCCAGCGCTAGTGCATAACTGATTGAGTTTCAGTAGGGACGTTCTCTATCGCCAATGGTGCTAGTGTCACTGCTATTCAAGTGTGTGCCACTTTCTTTCAACCCTACTCCCTACTGTTGTTTTGCTCTGTGATCTATCGCTCGTTCTTTCGAGGAACGACCGTTCAAAGCGTCTCGGATGATTTTACTGTACCAGAACCCAACTTGGGAAATCAGAAGAGCAGTGCTGGAGCACAGTAGCCTATATTGAAACCGATTGAAACTCAGAAACCTACAATGCCGTAACCCCTTCGACTGCACCTGGTAATTAGCAGGAACGATAAGAATTCCTAGGAGACCAACTGTCTGACCCTGCTAATGTGACGAAGGGGAAAGCTGGGGTCTAGCCAAGAGTCCCCAGCGCCTGCTCATTGAAAGTGAGTGTTTTGATTTTACAACTCTTTGATGAAGGTCAGGGACTTGGGACAACGTCTCCCAAAGCTACTTAAACGATTGGAAAATATCAATGAGTGAATGCACAGATGTTCGTTCTGAAAAGTTCTCCGGGAAACCTCGGACGGATCACGAAAGAATTGTCATTTTATTATTCTCAAAATCATTCTGATCTCAACTTTGAATGCCAAGAAAACAATTGTGTTCGATGCACGAGTTGGTTGAAATTGGTAAACGAGTAAGCAATATACAACAGGCTCTAAATAATTTACCTAGACAAATCTCAAAAATGGTATCTCGTAAACGCCGCGAAAAAACAACCACCACCTCTAAAGTCACTGGGTTGTGGAAAGTGGCATTGCTATCGACCAGATCCTTGCGGCTACTGGTTGAGATTCCGGCCCTGTCGCCGTATAAGATTTCACTGTCGCGGTTCTGACCTCCGGTGTTTGTTCTGTCCCTCAATTCCAGTTTAGCGCTTTCAAGCAGACTAGTTTCTGAACTCTCCCGTCTCATCATCGACACCTAGACAGTATAGTACGGTATACTAACTATAGTTGATGAGCAGAAAATCTGCAATCTGCTTCCGAGCAATCGAAGTTTTGCACTGTCTTCTGAGTAGAAAGTGAAAACTCTTATGTTCTGCTGACATGTGATTGTGGATCCATGTGATTGTGATTGTAGATCCATATTGTACTATATCTCTGTCACAAGTGTTGATAATGAAACAGTAGTTGCATTTTTCGCAGATACCATGGTATCTGTTACCACGGTAAGTGGATCTGCAATTAGTCGTTTTTGCAGTTACGTGGTATCTGATACCACGGTTGCTCTGGAAAAAGGACAATCTGCCGAAATTGCGCTGTTCGAAGTCATACCAAAGGAAAAACTGATATACAGTCACATCACTAAGTGCCAAACTTCTTCCCACAAATCGGAAAAAATCCTAGTTGTTGATGATGAAAGTGAGATGACTTTTCAGATACCACGATCAAATTACCACGGTCGGACCATGGTATCTGAATATGATATACCACGACGACTGGCCAGAAACCACGATAACTGCAAAAACATCTTTTGACCGTGGACTCTAATCCCACGGTAATTGCTAAAACGACTTTAGACCGTGGTATCAGATACCGTGGTATCTGCAATAACGGAACTACCGGGAGACTATCAGAAACTAGTTAAAGGTTTGAAGCGAAGCTGACTATTCATTACGATAGAAACAAGACCAAAAGTTTCGATTGGGATCCCAAAAGTTCAAATTTGATCCAGACAATTGGGTCTTGTCTTCGCCAGACTCCTTCAACATTTTTACTATTAAAATTTAGAAACGTAAGGGCAAATAGCTAACCATATGAGAAAACCAAGTTCAGATATGGATTCAGCATGTATGTTTACCCCTTTAATGCCCGGGCCCCACTACGGACACACCTGTTCGTAATTCGGTTTTTAGAGGTTTTTAAGACCGGTTTTTAATACGATTTAGGACGCTCCTCTCTCATTGGTTGTTCCTAACAAATTAAAAACGGGAGATGGATTTATCCATCTCAGATTTTATGAATGGGGTGAAGGAGGAACGTCTAAAAATCACTAAAAACTGTCCTTAAAGACGGGTCAAGACCGATTTACGAACAGGCGTGTCCGTAGTGGGGCCCGGGCATAAGTCATGTCTATTTTGACGAAGCAGATCGAAAATTCCTGCTTTACTTCTGCCAATTTTCTGGTTTCGGCGGAATTCCGGAACTATTTGTACGGCGAAAAAATAAGCTCAAAAACGAATTCAGCATGTCTCCTTACCACTACATCAGATTAAACTTACCTTTTACTTTTAACAAATTTTCTGTTTCAGCCGGATTCCGAGCGATCTATACGTCCGGTGATAAAATGATTGTCATATGCAAATTCAGCATGTCTACTTACCTGCAAATCGAACATCTTATCAAACTTAAATAAGACTTTTACTTTAAACAAATTCTCCGGTTTCGGCCGGATTCCGGCCGAACTAATTGTCCGGCGAGAAAATAATTTTCATAATCGGACTCAGCACGTTTCTTTGCACCTAGATCGAACCTCCACTCAACTTCATACTAAACTTTACTTTTCACAAATTTTCCGGCTTTCGCCGGATTCCGGGTGAACTATTCGTCCAGAGAGAAAATAAATCTCATATTCGGATTCAGCATGTCTTCTTAACCCTAATTCGACTATTTCATTAGCTTTTAAAAAATATTTGTTTTCCCTTAATGTCAAACCCCTTTCCCACCCCTAAATATACAGCTAAATAGCCCATCTTCGAACTTGACCTGTACTTTGACCTAAAGAGTCCTCGTGCCAAGTCTGATCAAAATATTTCAACCCCTTCGAGAGTGATCGTGCTAACAGACGGACGGACGGACAGACGGACAACTATTGCGATGTCATAGGTATCCCTCCACTTACGTTTAGAGATAAAAAAAAACAACGAGATTTTCGGTTTTATGGCACTTGCCCTTAGACCAAGTGCCCTTGATGAAAACCCTTGCTTCGCGTCGGCACAATCTCACAATGGAATTCGGACTAAAGTGCCTTGCCTCGGAAATGCACCGTGAGATCCTGCCACCCGAAGATAAAAAAAAAATGGATACTCGCCCAACAAGGAGTATTTCTAGGGCAGCTAAGAAAGCTCAGCTAATGAACCCGCCCGCTCATAGCACTGAACGCTATTTTAATGTGAATTAACCCAACTGTAATTTAACCTAATTGTAATTTTAATGTGAATTAACCCAATTGTAATTTGACAATCCCGTGCATTTTGTTTTATCAGAATTTTGGGAATAAATGAATTCAATTGAAAAAATATAGCAATCGCAATTTCTCTCGGTCTGTCATTCTGTCGGACGTCATCCTGTTTTGCTAGTTCGGAAACTTCCACATAAGCTAGGACGCTGAAACTTGGCAGGCATATCAGAGACTCGACCAGATTAGTTTAGGAATAGTTACTTCCCGGATCCGACCATCTGGGGAAGTGGAGGGAGGGGGAATCTGGAATGTCGAAGTATGTATAACTTTCGAACGGGTGACCCGATCTTAATGAAACTTGATATTTGGAAAGCCCTCGTGGTTCGAACAACCCACTTCAAATCTGGATCCGGCGACCTCGGAGGAAGTTCGTTTTGGGGGGGGGGGACTTTCTGATGTACTCGGACGACGAAACTTCGTAGGCGCATCAGGGACCCGAACAAACTGACTTGAGAATAGTCATTTCCCCGATACGACCATCTGGGGAGGTGGAGGGAGGGGGGAATCCAGAAAATCTCCAATCTGCTTCCCTAGCAATGTAAGTTTTGCACTGTCTTCTGAGTAGAAAGTGAAAGCTCTTATGTTCTGCTGACATTCCGGTCACCCCTTCAGAAGTTATCGATACCTCAAGATTCCGGATTCCCCCTCCCTCCACTCCCCACGATACTCGGATTAGGGAAGTGACTATTTCCAACTGAAGCTTGTGGGGTCCATGAGCTTATGTGGAAGTGCTCAAACAAACCCGGACCAACCGACAGACCGACGGACCGAACGGACGGACGAACACGTATTTACACAGCTTATACGCTTTGAGATTAACTTAATAAAGGTAGGCCTATTACGGAATTAGATCACTTTAACCAGTTAAGTCTGATTTACACATAGAGTTGAACAGTATAGGTATAGTTTTCAGACAATTTGAAGACAGTTTCCTTAGGTTATCCATTCGTTCCTTTTTTCTGGGGGGGGGGGGGGGGCACAAGGTCATGTTTTTTGTTGATTGTTTCTTTGGTTGGTTTTGGTAAAACTCCGTCTTTGTCCTCCTATTGATTGCAAAATGTTCATTTTTAATAAGAACTATCCGACTACAACCATACTATAAAGCTTGTTCTCTTGATTTTAGTAGGAAAGGGAAAAATACCAAGTATTTCGATGGGATCTCAAAAATTTAATATTTGATTCAGACAATTGGGTCTTCTTGATATCCGGCCTTCGCCAGACTCATTGAACATTTTTCTATTAAAATTTAGAAAAAAGATTAAGGCCAATGGCTAATCATCTTAGAAAACCAAGTTCAGGTATGGATTCAGCATGTGTGTTTAACCCTACACGTTATATCTACTTTGACGAAACTGATCAAAATTTCCTGCCTCACTTGCGCAAAATTTCCGGTTTTGGCGGATTACTGGCGAACAACTTGTCGCCAGAGAACTACTTCTTGAAGTACCTATTGAACTGCCCCTACTTGTCCGAATTCAGCGTATCTCCTTACCCCTATATCGGACCTCAAAACAACTTCAGATATTTTTCATGTTTTGGCCGGATTCTGGGCGAACTATTTGTCCGGCGAAAAACTAATTTTCATATACGGATTAAGCATGCCTCTTTACCATTACATTGGAACTCTAATCAACTTCAGATAAAACTTTTACTTACAACACCTTTTCTGGTTTCAGGCGGATTCCAGGCGAAGTATTGTCCGGGTAGAAAACGATTGTCATATTCAAATTCAGATGGCTTCTTGCCCCTAAATCGAACACGTACGAACTCGACCTGTGCCTTGACCCAAAAAATCCTCACACCAAATTCAAATGTCTCATTCCATTCGAGACTTATCGTACGGACAGACGGACGGACAGAAGAACAGGACAACTTATACTAAGTTATAGTAGGTCACTTACGTTTTCGGTTCCCAAAAAGCTTGAACCTTACCTGGTATTTCATTGGGTCAGTATTTATCTGACACATATAAGCCCCAGCATCTTCCGTTTGAACATCATCGATATGCAGATTCCATAGGGAATGACCGTTATGTGAAACGGACACGCGGCGGTTGTGGGTAATGACGTGCGTGTGAATTGCCTGAATGGCTTTCGTGTCGGCTTTTACCCAACCCATCTGCAAGAAGAAAAAGTTAGATGACGCGGTGTTACTGATCCGCAGAAGTTATCTGTTCGTGCAGTACATTTTCCATTTGCCAAATTTCTTCTCAGTTACCCCCCTTGGTCTAGAATTGGCTATTTCATGACTAAATTCCGCCCGATCTCTCCTACTTCTATAATTGATGAAGAGCGCAAGATATTCATCCGTTTTATTCATCTTTTGTTGATACTTCTTTATTTACCGTTTCTTTTTTCTTTATGGCTTTTGTTGAGATGATTTAGAAATGAACTGAACTGAACCGAATTCATATTTTAAGTTGTAGTAAAAACACAATACTTCTGAAAATTCTCTAACTGAAGGGCTGGGAAATGTGTGACTCGTCAAGACATCCACAACGCAATACACAACTTTCACCGGTCAACGTCTTTGTTCTAGCATTTGGTTTGCTTAGTTTATCGTCGCGTCACCAGAGGTTGTTTGGACTGAATGCAAGATGTTCGCCTATTACAGCACTACATAGTTATATTTTCTGGCGCTAAGCACATAAGTAAGCTGAGATTTCTTCTTGTGTTCCCTTTGGGCAAGGGTCTTCTTCACGCTCAATCCAGAAATTAAACCGGCCAAGAAGGGCCGAAAAATAATCGCTAGAACCAACATCAGCTGACTCATTGCACCATGAGGTATGATTCGCAATCAGCCAGAACGAATACTCATCAGGATCATCGCCCAGAGGCAAACAAATGAACATGTAGACGACTTTTAAAGCTGCGTTTTTTTGGATGTACCTTCGGAACTTTCACAACTAGAATTAAAGTACGTCAAACTACATGACAGTGTACGTCAAGCTACATAAGTGAGTACTTCAAACTAAATAACAGTGAAACTACATCAAAACCACGCAACTTAACACGTGAGTGCAGGGAACTAAATACTTCCTATGAATTTTGTTTTCTTCGGGAAGACTTGCAATGGTGCACATGAACATCCCGGAATGTTCTATGAGATGCCGGTATTAAACATGTGGCTCTATGAGTAAGGAAGCTGTGGGTCCCAGCCACCCAAGCCAAAGTTTCAGATTCCCACCCGAAACGCGAAATATTCTCAGCACATCCCTCTTGACCTCTAACCCGCACTTACCGAGGACTAAATCAGGAGAAAGTCCCAATTCTCACCCTGTACTCGCCAAATCAGAAACGTATTTTAAAAAAGATTTGTAAGCTACCCCTGTTTATTTGTTCCTCAAAACTATGTTTCTAGTCTTTTTGGTAGTTTTTTTTAAATATTTCTTCACTTTTAAATGACAGGCCCAGCTGTGTCTCTTTTATGCTTGAATCTGTGTAATATTTATGTTACCACGGTCCTCGGGCTTTTTAGAATTTATATCATATCATATGTATAACATCTGACGAGAGACACGGTAGTTACGCTGTGAGAGCTTGTTGGAAAATTAATCACCATCATCATCAGACATTTGGCCTTGCTTTCCGACTCGGTTCTCTCTTTGTCCATCAGCTTTCCGAATCGCTGGATTTGCTCCGCAAATAATTGACCATTTCTGCAGGAATCACAAATAGATCAACTTGATCACATCACGGAACTTCAATAAAGGGAAAGAAACGTGACACGTCAAGGCGTTCAGGACCTTGTTAGCGTATGCTTCGTCATTCCCAGGACAAGGTGTATGTCATAAGATTATAGTATTAGGACCACAGATTTACTCAATCATCATCTTGACCAGGGCACTCCTAGAGAGTCTTTGAATTTGTTAAATTTGCACGTGGCGTAAGCGACTGGCTCCTGAACGTGCCTGAAAAAGTTAGGTGCAGTTTTCAATGCTTCAAAGCTTTCCCTCTTGTTCCCCGCTTTCCCTAGGTACCTGTTTTACGAAAGGTTATTTTCGTTTTGCCTGCGTAGCACATCTTTTCTATTTTGTTTCGTCTTCTTTTTTGTCTTTTTCGGCTACTACTGCACTCGGTGAGACTCATTCTTTTTTTTTGTGAACTTCCACCTACTCTTTCCAAAACAAATAATCAAAGAAACTTAATTGAATCATTATTCGCACATTTTTGTGTCTATTTTTTGTCGTTTTCTACATATATACACTTACAAACTTAATCACCTTTCCATTTCAGCTCCATTTTTCTACATTCGATTTTTCTCACTATGGTTTGAATTTCCATATCCTAATATGAACATTTTCTTTCAGCATTTCTACTTATAAGTATGAGTTTTATTAATGATTTTCACACATATTGTTCTTTCTTGGAACTGTTAACAAACTTTCGCAGTAAAATATTTACTTTTCTACATACTGTAAGGTCTAATTAAACAGATAAACAACAAAACAGAAATCAAACTCCGTCGACATTTTTTTTTCGATTGAGATCTGTCTACAGGTTTTTCGTCTCCTCCGGTAGCCTACTCTGACAATGTCGCCAGATCAGTCTATAAATCAGTCGACAGGAAAACAAGAAACTCGGTAAACACTCGGTTACTGTTGACTTATACCCTGCTCTCGAAATTTTACCTTATAGATTCTATGATCCATTAAATGATCATTCCATTAAATATCGGCACCCATTTTTTCCCAGAAGACACAAATTCAGTGTTTACCATCATGTTCAAGTTCAGGCGACGTTCAAAGTAACTTACCTTTACTGTACCACCTTACTTTTACTTTACCACCCTAAACCAAACTAGCTAAAACAATTTAGAGCTAGGGAGAAACTGCTACAGAAAACATAATAAGAGTTCTGCTCTATTTCCACATGCAATCGTACGACAAGGGAAACTTAATAACAGTAGGAAAGTAACGAAAGTTACTTCTCACCCGCAATTTTTGGGAAAAGAAAGAATAACGAACATGACCAATTATCCTATTAAATTTCGGACGCCAACGAAAAAGGAATGGACCTTGTCGTGAGCAGTTTGTTAAGAAATGTACTTTTGCAGCACCGTCACCGTCGGTGAAACTTTTTCCAGTGTAGTTGCTTCACAATCAGCCAACTTCTCGTTAACTTATGATTTTGGTAAGATTTTGGTGGACTGATGCCTTTCGGAGTCGAAGTTGCAGGATGTGACAGTTTTGACCTTCTTAGAAAAATTATGTAGTCGTCATACATTTTGATAATTCTTTTCTTTAAAGACCCCTCGCACTATTTACTCTTCAACTTACAGTATTTTAAAATATCTAAGTACTTTAAAACTATGCTTGACCTCTAATTAAGAAAATGTCGCCTACGGCACTCAGTTTAAGTTTCTCTTGAGCACATACGTCAGAAGCGGCTGTATGACGTCGAGGCTTGGCTCTCCTAGTGAAACTTGATATGAAGGGCATGCTGGAATTCTATTATTTCTTTGTTTGTTATTTTATTCCTGTGATGGCCTTTTGCACAATCTTTTAAAAATGTGCGTCTATTGTTTATAATCGGTATAATTGCTGGGCATTAGCGAGTCTTATGTTTTAAGCTCGTCACCCCCCATGCCCAAGCACTTCGAACCGCTCCTGAATGAAGAACAGAAAAGTTACACAGTTAATAAACTACCATAGAACAATCCAAACACAAAAAAACAAGCAAACTATCTTCCGTCAGGGTACAAAAGATTCTGTTTTAGATTTTAAATTTTTGATTTAAAAAAAAAAACTTAAATGGAAGCACAAAAGAAACCAGATGATTTGATGTCTACCCAGAACAAGGAAGTTACTGGGGAGAGGTTATAGTACTATTGAGGAGTGACTATTGACTATATTTTACTATTGAGGAGTGTCCTTACCCGATACCCTCCGAGGTTCATGACGTGGCAGGAGAAGGTCGCTTCTTTGCCCCTTACAATTGTGATGTTCTCCAGGTGACTGCTAAAACGGGGGGTGAAACTGCTCCCTAAAAAGAAAATTGTATTTGTCCCGTCTGAGGGTTCTTTGGGTCAAGTGTAAGATCAACTTCGTCGATGGGCTCTGCAGCCCTACATTTAGGGGTGGAGGTTCAAATTAAGGGGCAAACAAATTATTTTAAACAGCTAATGTGATAGTCGATTGTGGGGTGAGAAGACATGCTGAAGACGATGATGAAAACTATTTTCTGGCCGGACAAGTAGTTCGTCCGGAATCCGGCAAAAACCAGAAAGTTTGTTAGAAGGAAAAGTTTTATTTGATTTTGATTAGATGTTCGATTTAAGGGTAAGAAGTCTTGCTGAACACTTATTTGAAAATCGTTATCTACCCTAACAAGTAGTTCGTGCGGAATCCGACCAAAATCGAAAAATTTGTTAAAAGCGAGGGGTTGGCAACTAAGATATTCCAAGTCCACCATTTTCAAGGTACTATAACGAGGAAGGAAATGGTGGACCTGAAATATTTTAGTGGCCGACCCCTCGCTCCACTCGGTGGATTTTAGTCGCCTGCCGTCAGAACGATAAATGAAATGTATAGTATAGTTGCCGACCCCTCACTGAACTTATTGCCTACCCCTGTCAGGATACTAAAACGAGGAAGGGGTGGTGAACTTCGAATTTGAAAAGTTGCCGACACCTAAAGAATACTAAATAGAGGAAGGGAACGGTGCGGCTTTCCACTTTTTCGCAGCGTTGAGTTCTGGTGACAGCCTTCCTCGTTTTAGTATGCCCTTCCTGGTTTTAGTATGCCTTCCTGCTTTTCTCGCGTCCCCTTCCCTTCCTGGTCTTAGTCGATCCCGATGGCAGGAAAGTTTTTTTTCTGTATTTTGATCAACTTGGAAGGAACTGAAAGCTTGAATTTTATCCCATTATTAACCTCGTTCCACGTTTCTATGAGGGAGTGCTCGCCTTTATCTATTACTTTTAATAAATCAGTGAACGGAAAACTAATGCTGAGATTTAATTTTGACACGGCTGCTGTTTTTGCTGCACAATTGGGGTGACGACAGGAAAGGTTTTCTTCTGCATTTTGATCCACTTCGGTTTTATTGTTAATAAGGGACTGAGGCTTAAATTTTCCTCAATGAATAACCCGTTCCACGTTTCCGGTATGGAGTACTCGCCTGTACTAGAAAATACTAGAAAACTTTGTCTCTGACAAAAATTAACGCCTTGTCCCATGGATATAAATTCAACATTGCGCCCCGTTAACCACCAGCAGAAGAATTTGTACCAAGTTTTGAGACAGGTCTCTTCCACGAAGATACAAAAGTAGACGATTTTGAAAAAGAAAGAGTAGATACCACTTACTACAGTCCCGGATCAACATTCCTCTAGGACCGAACCTCCCGAAAGAAGAATTGCAAGCCCTAAAGAGCCTAAGGAAAGACGGATCTCTCATCACCACCAAAGCTGACAAAGGTAACGCCATTGTAGTCCTTGACCAGAATGAGTACGACGCGAAAATGTGAAACCTCCTAGCAGACAAAGATGTCTATATCAATCAATCAATCAATCAAGTTTAATCCAAATAGCTAAAAGCTAGAAAAGGAATACAAATTTACAAAATACACAGACAGACAAGAAACAAATTAACTAATACACTTACAAGAAATTACCAGAAATAAATGATGGGTTGAAACTACGTACAAATTGGGTAGAAGAATTAGCGGGATATGGGGAAAACTGATCTCTCGGACCGACGCACGGAAGACGGCAGAGGAGGGGGTAATAGATGGGCCATCTGGGGACAACACTATATGCCAATACCAAGTGATCCAACCCCATCCATTGAGAAAAGGGTAAGAAATCTCGTAGAAAGTCTACCTATTTCCAAATACTAACAAGACGAAAGGTTTCGATGGGATCCCAAAAATCCAATATTTGATTCAGACACTTGTGTCTTGTCTTCGCCAGATCCAGTCTTCGCCAGGCTAATTATCAGAGAAAACCAAGTTCAGATATACCTCTATAGGACATATCTATTGAGACAAAACTGACCGAAACTTTACTTTGCTTTACTTCTGCCAAATTTCTGGTTTCGGGCGGTTTCGGTTTTCGGCCTGGTTTCGGTCTGGTTCGGTCCAGCAAAATAAGAAAATTCAGAAACGAATTCAGCGTATTTCGTTATCCGTATAGAACATTTAATTATCTTCAAATAAAACTCAAATTATAAGAAAAATTTCCGGTTACAACCAGACGAATTACATGCTGGGGTAAAAAAAATGATTATCATATATGGACCCCTAAATCTGTCATCTAACCAACTTCAAATAAAAGATTTGCTTTTAACAAATTTTCCGGTTCTGGCCGGATTCCGGACGAACTAGTTGTCTGGGTAGAAAATGCTTTTCACATAAGTTTTCGGCATGTCTTCTTAACACACAATCGAACATTTAATCAAATGTTTTTGCCGGATTCCGGACGAGCTACTTGTCCGGCGAGAAAATGATTCTCACCACCGTTTTCAGCATGTCTTCTTACCCCATAATCTACTATCACATTAGCTGTTTAAAGATATTTTGTTTGCCCCTAAATTTGAACCCCCACCCCTAAATACAGAGCCCATCTACGGAATAGACCTTACTCTTGACCAAAAGAACCCTCACACCAAGTTTCATCAAAATATCTAATTCCCTTCGAGAGTTATCGTGCTAACAGACGGACGGACAGACGGAAAACTTTTGCGATGCCACATTCGAGACGTCCTGTTTGGAAACAAATACCTTGTTCAACTGGTTGAACAGATCATCAGAAGACGACTTAAGCTGCATTCAGCCCCCAAAGATACCGGAAGTTCCCCTAGTAATCGTGAGGCAGAAGAAAAAATGCCCGCGTTTACCTTCCCTACGTCCGTGGAGTGACATACAAATTGTTCAAAAGCTTGACAAAATACAACATCTAAGTCTTTCACAGAACCAAAATACTTTGCTGTCTTACCTTAACTCCGGTAAAGATAAAGTCCCAAATCAGTACCAAAGGGGCATTTATTCAATACCCTGTGCTTGCGGAAAGCGTTACGTCGAAAGGACAGAGAGAACTTTCGGAAAACGACTTGCAGAGCATGAGCAAGAAATTGACCACGCCCTCCCCAACGGACACCGTCATAACTATAATTTCAAATCTGCACTTGCAGAAAATGTTTTTGAAAATCCATCCCATTCAGTATATTTTGAAAATGCCCAAATTCTTGCAACGTGCACCGGACTCCATCAAACTATTCGAGAAGCCGTTGAGAGAAAGAAAAACCGAGCAGGCACTAACCGAGATGCAGGCGAGTACTCGCTGTCGGAAACGTGGAACGGGTTATTAATGGAAGAAAATTTAAGCCCCAGTCCCTTGTTAACAACAAAACCGAAGTCGATCAAAATGCAGAAAAAAACCTTTCCTGTCGTCGCCCCAGTCGTGCAGCAAAAACAGCAGCCGTGTCAAAAATGAAATCTCAGGTTCAGGTTCAGGTTCGTTGATTATTTTCAATAATTATACACAGGTAAATTAACAAATACTCCCGGCAGAGGGCAAAGCACGAATGGCACGGGAGTGAACGAAGTTTTATTATTATATTATAGCACTAGTTTATCCGTGCAGTGATTATTAAAATTAATAGATACAGGCAAGTACTCCCTAATAGAGACGTGGAACAAGGTTAGTTATGGAATAAAATTTAAGCTTCCGGAACAAAACCGAAGTTGATCAAAATACAGAAAGAAACCTTCCTTGTGATCGCCCAAACTGTGCAGCAAAATCAGCGGCCCTTTTCCCTACAGTGGTATTTGAAAGTAATTTCCCCAAATAATATATATATAGTCGGTAGAAGCTTTAGTTAATTATTACAGGTATGTTTCCTTCCCCGACGTTGACCCTGAAGATTGACAGCCTGACGAGGACCCTTGCCAAGAAGGGCCTAAATACCGGTGATCAACCATCGTAGCTAATGTATCCCTTATATACATTGTTTGAATGTACATTTTTATTAGAGCTATATTTCGGTCCTTCTTAGGCACAAGGATCCTCTTCTTCAGGCTCAAGCTGGAAAATTAACTTCAAGGAATAATCTTTAATTGTTTTTCCACAGGTTCATTTTCCAGCTTGATCCTGAAGAGGACCCTGCCAAGAAGCGCCGAAAAATAGCTCTAATAAAATGTAGCCGACTCATCCGTTTTGCACCGTCAAAAAAAGTGGCATTTTCCCATTGGTCCCTAAAGTGCCGCCATCTTTTGTTTCTACCCATTTCTGTTCGTGATTTCTGGTGAGTTTATCGTTCCATTTCTTACGCTTCTTACACATTAAGGAAGAGAAATGGTACTAGATGTTGAGGAAGAGAAATGGTACTAGATGTGCCTCTTAAACTTTAAAATTTCTCTCATTGCTAAAGAAATTAGAGCTTGTCCTTTGCTCCTTTCTAAGTGGTGATGTTAGAAAGTTGGCCTATGGCAAAACTTTTAAACTATACAGATAGAATCTTTTTTTCAACGACAGTCGATAGATCTTGTTCAGCTGATCAAAGTATCTGTCATGCTTTTTTTAGTTCAAAAGTTCCTTCATGAGATACAACAGTCAGAAAGTTTCGAGGGGTTGACAACTTCAGTAGTACGGTACAGATAGAAAGCAACAAGATCTGTAACCTCATATGGCACTTACATGGGTTAAGATGTTTTGATTGATCAAAAGTAAGGGTGACTTTGCGGTTGAGCTTACGAACTTCATTTGTAAGCGAAGACCTTAAGGCAAAAATGATAATGGGCTGATGGACATCATGAAAATGCATATATTGCTTTAAAATATTTTTTTTCCTTTGCGGCAAGATTGGTACTCTAAGGAATAATCGGATTTAGGAAGTAGCAATTTCTAAGCAAATGTTGTTGAATCTCTAATATTCCAGCGAACTTTCATCGTCCTAGCACATCTGGAAGTACCTCAACTCGCGATGATCGGAATCCCAGACCCTCCCCCCCCCCCCGTCCAACTCCACCCACAATACCTGGAGCCAATCCGGTTCTCTAAATGATTAATCCAGAGCATCTGTTTGTTATTCTCACGAAGTTCGATCCCGATCACACCAGTCTAAGCGGGTCAAGTATCCCCCCCCCCCGGTAATTGTCGGATTCGGTCCGGAAATGAAAAAGATCACAAGAGAGTGATGTCCTCTGTTCAATTATTAAATTTCACTTGAACCCGATCACCCGTTCCAAAGTTACGCATGAATCAATATTCCTGATTCCCCTCCCTCAACTCCCCCCGAAGATTATCATATCGAGTATTTTTATTTATTCCAAGTCAGTTTGACCGGGTCCCTGATATGCCTGCCAAGTTTCGTCGTGAAAATCTCCGAAACCGGAATTCCGGGACCCCCCCCCCTCAAGTGTCCAGAGCCAGTCAGTTGTGTAAAAGATTTACATGGAGCGAGATGTTTGTTCTCCCCAGCAATTTTTCCATTCTAACTGTTTCTCGGGATTTCCAGTCCCCCCCCCCAACTCCCCCACGGTGCCTGTAGCCAATCCGATTCAGTAAATGATTTACCTAGAGCATCTGTTTCTTATTCCCACAACGTTCCATCCCGATCTCTCAGTCTCAGTGGGTCACGTATTCCCCCCCCCCCCCAATATTTATTGGATCCGGTCCGGATATGAAAAAGATCACCAGAAAAATGTCCTCTGTTCAATTCTTAAAATTCACTCGAATCCGATTACCCGTTCCAAAGTTACGCATGACTAAATATTCCGGATTCACCGCCCTCCACACCCCCCACCATTATCAGATCGACAAATTTTTTATTTTGAAGTCAGTTTGATCGGGTCCCTGATATGCCTGCCAAGTTTGATTGTGAAAATCCCCAAAACCGCCATCACCGGAATTCCGGGACCCCCCCCCCCCCCCCCTAAGTTTCCGGATCCAGTACAATTGTCTAAACGATTTATCTAGAGCAGGTGCTTGTTCTTCCCAGAAAGTTTACCTCCGATCCCTCCATTCTAACGATTTCTTGAAATTTTGCCGCCCCCCAACTCCCCCCCCCCCGGCTACCCAATCCGATCAAGACTTTAAACGGACATCCCAGATATGTCATCTATTCAGTTATTAAGTTTCATTACAATCCGGTCACCCGTTCGAAAGTTACACACTACTCAATTTCCCGGATTCCCCTGCCCTCCACCCCCCACCCCAAAATCGTCGGATCGGAAAACTGGTTATCTCTAAGTTTATTTGTTCGGGTCTCTGATATGAATGCCAAGTTTTAATGGTCCTAGCACCTAACTCGACTCACCTACACCTACCCTAACTCGAAAAAGTGTGACAAAATGCCCTCAATTTTCAAGTTTCCAGCGCCCTCCACTCCCTCGCATATGGTCGGATCGGGAAACTGATTATTTCCAGGCTAGTTTGGTTGCGTCCCTGATATGCCTGCCAAGTTTCATGGTCCTAGCACATCTGGAAGTACCCTAACTCGAAAAAGTGTGACAAAATGCCCTCAATTTTCAAGTTTCTAGCGCCTCCACTCCCCCGCATATGGTCGGATCGGGAAAATGATTATTTCCAGGCTAGTTTGGTCGCGTCCCTGATATGTCTGCCAAGTTTCTTGGTCCTAGCACATCTGGAAGTACCCTAACTCGAAAAAGTGTGACAAAATGCCCTCAATTTTCAAGTTTCCAGCGCCCTCCACTCCCCCGCATATGATCGGATCAGGTAACTGATTATTTCCAGGTTAGTTTGGTCGGGTCCCCAATATGTCTGCCAAGTTTCGTTGTCGTAGCACATCTGGAAGCACCCTAACTCGAAAAAGTGTGAGAAAAAACTTGGACAGACAGACATACGGAATTGTGATCGGTATATCGCACTTGAGCCAGAGGCTGCAAGTGCCATACAAATAGGCATATCTCAGTTTTGAGACATGTAGGGGACTTGTAAGCAAAAATCGGCTTTTTAGTACAGTCAATCTAAGGTTTAACCTCAAACAAATTGCAAAAGTTTTGATTTTGGTACCATTCGAACCGGAAAAAAAATCTCTACAACATATAAAAAATCGGCCAAAATCGGACGAGGCGAAATTGACCGTTTTTCGTCTTTTCTTCTAAAATGACGACTTTTTAAAAACAACTTAATTGGCACGTATAAAAAATCGTTAATAGGTAAATCTGGTACGTAGATCACGAATATTGTTTTTTTTTTTGAACGCTCATGTTCAGTCCCCCCCCCCTCCCGCCCATAAATCAAGTGTCGATATAGATCTGAGAACAACATTATGCGAAGTTGAATCCATACAGACAAAAATTGGACTGCTAATGCAGCGAAGAAGTCGTGCACGTCAATTTACCCCCACCCTCCACCCTAAACGTGACCACCCCAAATTCTTAGAATCTAATAAGCAACTTCTCAAAACTAGGTAAATCATTGATTTCAATTTGAACAAAAAATCACAGGTAATTTGAAATTGCAAAGGGATTAGAGATTCATCACATTTATTTAATTAATCACATGTCTTCTTCATCTTCGATTTGGACCTGAGCATTAGAGCAACTAGTTCCTTTGCAAGATTTGCAAGCAATGTTGCATTCGATGCCATTTCGATGACAGCTGCACCGGTCACTATCACAGGATCCCTTACAACCACACTTCACGACTGTCAGAATTTTCTTTGGTGCCGCTGGAAGATCCGTGAGGATAGGGTACAGCATGGCGTTCTGGAGTTTCCGTCCCCAATTCTCAGGATCACGGGCAGTGCTCTGAAGCCCTATCCAATCTTGTACTTGAAGAAAGGTTCGGAAACAGTGAAATTTCGCTGCTGCTGAAGTAGGAGGTAGATCTTGGGGATGGACGAAAGTTGTAGACGTTGCTATTTCCTGCTGAAAGACTCGGTGCCGGTAACTGTCAAGATTGTCAGTAGATTTTCCACCGTACAATATAGAAAGTGCAGCCTCTCCCGCTGCTTTAATCTCTTCTTTCGAAGCATCAATTCGAGAAAACGTTGAAGCATTTTCCCTAAACTGTTCGTTGTCTCTCAGCCGTTTAAGCGCAATCCCTTTGCCAAGTCCATGTAGACGGGAAGTTGTGTCGCAGCCAAGAACTGCGTGAGTAAAAGAAAGCAGTTTGCAGGTTTCAGTCCCAATCTTCTTAACAATGGCTTCGATGTCCCAAGTTGCGCCTGAAGTGGTTGCCTTAGGCTCACTGTGCAGGTAGACCTTGTGGTGCTCAGGACTACAATGATAAAGTAACAACACC
The DNA here is from genome assembly GCA_023053575.1 of Branchinecta lynchi. Lineage (NCBI taxonomy): Eukaryota > Metazoa > Arthropoda > Branchiopoda > Anostraca > Branchinectidae > Branchinecta > Branchinecta lynchi. The sequence goes on along the minus strand of JAKZAP010000013.1, from coordinate 14,062,152 downwards.
AACAAGTCGGTATCGTCACCGATAACTACAGTATCCCAAGTCTTCGAACACTCAACCGCTGTAAGCACAATAAGCAAGTCAGCATCAGCTTTTGGGATAGTTCTCAGACCTTTGCCTCGTAAATAATCAGAAAGTGCATTGACGAAACGGGCTTTATTCTTTTTGCACGAAAGAAATTCCTCTTTTTTGGTGGTCAGTCTCATTTCTGGGCTAAACAGTACTTCCCGTCCAGTGACACGGTTTCGCTTAAGTTGGGTCATATCTTATGTCGAAGCAGCGATGTCGTAGACATCAAAGACAATAACGGCGTCTGAATATTTGGCCGAAACGTAATTCCAGTATCGGTCTAAGATCTCCGAATATGTTTCTTTCTTCGCCCAGGGAATCCTGTGAAGCAAAGCGCGTAGACGTAGGTGCAAGTCAGACTAAGCTTTTCCCCAATAGTATCAATTTCTGAAAGTCGCTGGATAGCTTTTGCCAGCTCTGGTTTATTTGGCTTTCGGAACGTGCCAGAATCGTCAAAAAGCGACGCAGGATAGGAGCAAAGCTCATATTTAAATGAAGATTCCTCGTCCATATTCAATATTTTGGATACAGTTAGAAGACGCTGAAACAGCAATGAAGGGTCTAAACGGTGGATTTCTCCTCCATTTTTTTGCTTCGCCGTCATAAGGACTGCCTGATCCTTCCGTTTGAACGAATGCTCCTTCAGCGATTTCCGTACCATTCCGTCAAGAATCTTCTTCCCGACTTCCAGTGCTTTGTCGGTGTACGTGGGAGGGGGGGGGGGGAATATGCAAGATACTAGGACACGACTTTTTCCTGGCATTTCGGCATAGGAAGTGTAAATTTTCTCTGCGTAGATCCGACTTCGTGTAATATCCAACGTATATTAATGCACGCTTTATGTCGCTCGTGTGTGTGGGGGGGGGGGGGGGGGGGGAGCAAAAGGCTCAGGGATGGTCAAAACACAGAACCGAGTCCATATTCGTGATCTATGTACCAGATTTTCCTATCAACGACTTTTTAAAATTGCAAGTTAATTTTTTTTTAAAGTCGTTATTTTAGAAGAAAAGACGAAAAAACGTCAATTTCGCCTCGACCGATTTTGGCCGATTTTGTACATGTTGTAGAGAATTCCGGTTCGAATGATACCAAAATCAAAACTTTTGCAATTTGTTTGAGGTAACCCCTAAAATTAATTTAGATTGACTGTACTATTTAGACCATAATCATCTTCGGTGACGAGGGGTTTGCAGCTTTCGCTAGTTGGTGTACCTATTATTTCTTTCCGGTGTCTTTGATGATAAGAACAATTTGGTATCATGTCTGTGACGGGGAGATGGACTTGTAAGTAAGAATCGGTTGTTAGAAGGGCTTCACGAGGGACTAGAGGTTTCTGCAAATTAGTGCACATTTTGTTTGAATGTATGAATAATAAAATTAGTCTTTGGTATATCACTGTAACTTAAAATTAAGTCTTTACGCAACGGATACAAATGATAATGTAAAACAATAATATAGTTTCGCAATAATTATTACAGTAGCATATAAGGTATTTTAATCCTGAAAAGTTATGGATAGCTTTATCGTACCAATTAGGTTAGATAAGATAATGTCCATGATTTCATTCGTCACGGTGTACGATCGAAAAGGGTAAAGTTCAAATGTCTGCTAAATCAATTAGTCCCTTTTTCCGACATTCTGTGGGTGGGGAGGTCGACCTTCAGAGATAGCCGTTGTCGCCTTTCATCATTTAAAGTTCCGAGGAGTTGATAACTTCAGTAGTAGCGTACACACTAAAAAAAATACCTGAGACATATCAGGGACTTGTAAGTAACAATCGGCTGTTAGCGCATAATTATCTTCGGCGGTGTGGGGTTTTCAGTGTTTTTGATGATAAGAAAAGTTTGGTTATATGTCTGTGAGAAGGAGAAAGACCTGCAAGTAGGAATCGGTTGCTATAGCATTGTCATTTTCATTAGATGCCAGAATATTCTATGGATTCGGAATGTACTAAAAAAGAGCACGGCACGGCGCTGCATAGTACAGGAGGCACTGGTAATTAAAAGTGATTAGCAAGTAGTCGATTTAGACAAGTAACTGAGACTTCGTAACTCCGGAGCCTATAGAACGCACGTTAGAATATTTTTCCTGCTCTTCAGTCTGAAGCCTTAAAGCACAATGGACACTTCTAATGCTTTACTTTGTATTACATGCTTCACAAATAAACATTTCCGACTTCCTTTGGAAGGCGCTACGAAAATCGGCCGTTTTCTTGTTATCCTTTGTCTTTACCTCGCTGGCATTTCGGCGATCCAAATCTTAGGAGCTGGGATATCGTGGCAGGAAATTCAAAAACTCCCTGCAATGCTTGATATAAAAGGATATATTTGAGATGTCAATAAAGTCAAGCCGCAGATGCAGTTTACCTGATTATTCTTGTCTTTCATCAGAAGTTCCATGGCTTAAAGTGCCTATTAAAAGTTTTTCTTTGTGTAATAGTGTTGTGAAGCTTGATTAGCTTGCTTTATAAAATGTACCAGAATATGCAATAAGCTTATAAAAAATAACATAGCTACAAAAATCGTTCAAAAAGAAATAACCTACTCAAATCTGAATTATACAAGCTGATTTATGCATAAAATAAAGATCTACTAAGTACTATAAGAACCATCACTTTTTATCTTTGTCCAAGCTAGTAAATTGAGCATGTACTGGCCCAAAAAATTACGCTCTGAAATATCACAGAGAGGAAACTTTTGAAAAAGCTGCTGATCTAGGGGGTAAGCATTGTTCCTAGGTTGTTACAGAGCGGGATTGGGGTAGTTTGATGTGCCCATTGAACTTTAAAGGATCCTTTTGGTTCTCATGCCTATTTTTAGCACTCGTGCCTCCTACACTATATTGTCCCATAACGTGCCTCTTTTTAGTCGATCCCTATGGACTCTACGGTGATGGCTTATCACTGTAACCGAGAATTAAGTGTTGACGCAACGGTTACAAATCATAATGCAAAACAATGACATAGTTTCACTATAATCAGTAACGTGGCATCTATAGTATTTTGGTGCTGAAGTTACGGACAGCTTTATAATACCAACTAGGTAATATAAGATAACGTTCCAAGTTTTCATCAGTCCCAATGTCTACGATTGAAAAGGAGAAAGTTCAACTGGCTGCAAAGTCAATTTAGTCCCTACTTCCGATATTCAGTTTTTTCTTTATACCCTGAGGTATAGCCATTTGATTACATCAGTTCAGAAAAAAAATCTACTTGTAACATTCTATTTTCAAGACCTCGATGGCCTGACATCTTCAGCATTTAGCAGATAGCGAAGAAACAAAACCCAAGTGTTGCTCTCCCAACACTTTCGTTGGCGAAGCCGAACATACGCCGCTGCAACACTTCACGCTGCCCAGTCAACGTAGGTCTAGTTAACGCTAACTTTGGTTGTTTTGCCAACTCAAGGAACTTCCGACTTGATACGGAGTGCAAAATCTTATTAATTATCAAAGTTGATGCTAAATTAAAAGGGCATTCTGAAGCCTGAAAGTTCTTTCGTTAGAGCTACAAGAGAGGATGGAAATAACACTGTAACAGGATACCTTTATGAAACGAAAATAGAAACTAGAATACTGGTCAACCAAGGACCAGTATTCTATACCTCTCAACTGTGCTTATTTGTAAGAAAAATAAGGTTTGAGTAGTTTATGAACTCGGTTGCAAAAATAAATCAAACAAGAAACCCATTTTTATGGTATATTTCAGCCTAATTACCCGTTCTCAACGGCTGGTCATAACCGCACATACCGGTTTTGTTCGGGCGGGAAAGTCTCGGAACTTACTGGCTTTTTTTATTATCGGATTTTCACATTTAGGGGTTCTCTTTGTCTAGAGCGAGGGGAATACAAACTGATGATTTCTGTCCGGGAAAAACAGGCCACTCCTTCCGGACATCTGTTGCATGTTTTGAGAGCAGGAAGAGCTTTTTACGGGGGGAAAACTTCGAAAGTGAATAGCGGAACTCAGAGCGGCATCTCATCCTTTCTATCCCGGGTGAAGAAGACTTGGAGAGGACAAACGTAATAAAGACAAACGTACAGATCATGCGAGATAAAGTGGTAGTCAGGTCCAGTGCCGGTTTTGACTGATTGATTAATTTAGTCAAAACATAAGGCGCAAATTGTGGCACAATGTCAAATACCGTACTTACTTAGTCGGGATTGAATAAAAGAGGCAACGGCACGGCACGGCATAGTGCGAGTACTAAAAAGAGGCACGAAAAGTAAAGGGGCCCTTTCAGGATACAGAGTGAGGGGCAGGAAGAATCTTCTAACATGTCTTCTTTTAGGTTTAAAGTTACCAACTCTGACTTCCTCGTCTACTTCTACTACTTGGTAATCTCTTTTTATTTCTCGTGACTCCTGCACTATGTCGTGCCGTGCCCCTTTTTAGTCGACCCCCTCCTAAAAGTGTAATTTGAGGCACAACTAGACCATTCTGATCGTCAGGGTGAAATACTGGTCTTCTCTTAAAGTTTACCCGAAAAGGGCTGAGATAAGCCGATCTAGTTACCGATCACTATTTCACTTAAAGAGGCTTGAAGACCCGCTGAAATGCGTTACTTCGATTTTCATATAGTGGAATGTCCCTGGCGGATTTGTGGCACCTCTCTGCGCATGTACCTGTGCTGTATGCTTGAGAAAAACGGTTACGAACGAGTGAGCTTCGTTCCACGAGCTTATCACTGTCCATAAAATACTCCTTGAGCCCAAGCTGACTGGGAAACATACATTCAAACAATGCATAAAACGGATAGGGCTACGTCAGCTACCAAATCATCGAAATGTAAGAATAAGGTTGAAAAGGTAAAGGAGCGCTGGGGGCGGTATTTCTTAAAGGACATATGAAACCAATTTTTAGAACTTAACACGACCCGAAACAAGGAAGCCACATTTAGCGAAACCAAAAAGATTGTTCTGCGGCAATAACGTTCTCAGCAACGGCGTTCGTTCGTTCGTGTATAAAAATAAGAAAATTAATTCTGCTTACGCGAGAACCTGCGAAATAAGACACAATAACAACGCGAACGTCGAATATTTGCCGATAGTTCTGAAATCGTGATCACAGACGGATGGGTGGGCTTACAATGTCATTTGCCTCCAGTCGCTCTGTTTGAGGGTGATAGCCGGGATACTATGGTCTACAAAGGTATCAGGGTAATGCCAGTGCGGTGGCTAAGTGTTTTAACATACAATTTACTTCTCCAAACTACCAAATGCTATTGATCCAAAAAGTGAGCGACGTGCTTAAAACCTATACTGCTACGACAGGATTCAGCACGGCAAGCTAGACTGCAGTGTTTGTTATAATCATCTTCAGACCAGCACCAACATTGCTCCGATTCTTCATCCTAACATGTAATCTATATTCTAGAACAATAACCGGCACGTCAAACGATTACTCTTTTCCAGCCGATCACACCCGCCAAATCGTCAGTCCCTCCCGTCTCATATTTCGGTAAACACATAAGTGTTCTGGTAATTTATCCGCCGAGAACCCCCCCCCCCCCGAAAACAAAAAGGCGATTAAGCATCTAATGATTCTGTAATGGATAACGGTTCCGCCGCCCACATTTTTAGAAAGAGGGTAAGGGTCTCACCCCACGGGTAAGTGGGAAATGGCCCAGAAGGACGGGTGAAGTAAGTCGTTAGTTTCAATTTCAGTCACATTGTAGCAACTCTCCCAGTCTGGCTCTTTATTTTGTCTCTCGGCTATTGTTTCCTTTGACTTTTATGTACTGTCACATTTTTCTTGGTTTCTCGGCCTAAAAAGGTTTGTAAACTGTTGGAGAATGTTAAGATCATATCGAGCATGTAGGAACAGAAAGAGAAAGAGGAAAATGGTGGTAAGGGATATCCATAAGATTATATCAGGCTTACCTCCCGTCCGGTTGGCAAGCGTCATATGGCTTACCAAGACAACGGTGACTAAGCACTTGACCATCCCCATTTTCTGTCCGAGGTCTCTGAATCTGAAAACCGACGAGATCTGAAAATTAAACGAATCAGATTTATGACCCCTTTGAATACTGTGGATCAAGGGGATAAGAGTAGTCATCTTTTCGGGAGTACATTAGAGTCGAGGCAGAATAAGTCACAGAACGGCAACTTCTTGAACGTTTTTATGTGTGACCATTCTTATGGGTTTTACATTTGTTTTTAGTTATTTCTTTCATTTTATGTATACTTCACTTTCCAAAATGGCGGGTGAAAAATAAAATATCTACTATATAAATTATTTAATTTTGCTGTCGCTTTACCTTGTTCTATTGGTCGCAACCAGTGGTTAATTTTGTTAGTAATCTTTAACAGTTTCGTCGTGGAAACGTGTGGTAAAAGCAAAGATTCGTAGATGATGACAATACATTTATTACCTATTTCTTTGATAAAACGTTGTCTTAGCCTAAATGTAGCAAAAAAGGGAAATAAAACGAAAAAAAAAGAAATAATTTCAAAAATAAATATACAACTTTACTAACTCTCATTATAAAACGAAAAGAAAAGAAAGAATGTCAAAAATAAATATGCAACTTTACGAACTCTCATTACACATACATTGTATGGACAACCGCAAACAAATTACGTCGTCCTCCATCCGTTTTATCAGTAAGGCCTTTAACGTTATGCCTACTGAAATTGTGGATAACGGCTGTTCAACTTATTCGAAGGAGCTGAAAGTACTGACTTTATTCGAAGTAACTCCACCCTTGGAGAATCTTTCCTTGGGAAACTTTTCCTTGCTTCATAAGTTAGTCCTAACTTGATTTTCGATAGTTCACAGACCTTCAGTACTTTTGCTCAAGATTTGATAAATTCGGGCAAGAAACGACCCAAATTATTTCGGACCGAACTTATGCTTTGCATGTCATGACTAACTTTTCGGATCTCCTCTGAAAGAGGTTTCGAATATTTTACTATTAAACAGATGTTCTGTCTGAGGTTTCCGGATTAGGTGAATTTCGGAAATCCGGATTGCCGTCAGCTTTCTCTTCAAAGAGAATGACTATCCCTTCCGGCGAAATCCGAACTTGAGAGTGTAAACCCCCCCCCCTCATCTGCCATCCGCAGAAGGGAGAGAGGTGCGCTTGTGAAGACCAGCTCAATCTGACTTCTATCCATTCCATCGTGAATTAGTTGGCTCTGGTACAGTGATGTTTACAATACTCTTCCCTGTCAACGGGTAATGACTACACTCCCGAGTTCAACCGCCAGCAGTATGAACCATGGGCATTTTGAGCCGTGGGCAGGCCTTTCGGGGAGGGGGGGGGGGTTTGCCTGCGGATCGGACAAAAAAGTATGAAAAAGGCATAGATCATAGGGAAAAGCCTATAAAAACGGTTATTGTATGTTTCGGGGGGGGGGGGGGTTCAACCCCCTAACCCCCCCTGGATACGGCCTTGGCCGTGGGCATGAGTAGTGAGCATTTTGAGTCGTGACGTTGAGTCGTAGCATTTCGAATAGTGGGTAAAATGAGTGTTAGCCTGTCCGGAATCCGGTTTAAGGCATCTTAAAGTTGTGCTGATCATGTCCAGTCTATAGCAGGCTTAAAAACAAAAGCCCTATTCCACCGATTCGTAAAAATGGCTTCAAATATGGTTCCATGGTTTTTCGAAATGCCTGATCTTAGAAAACGTGATTTCGTCGTGTTTTCTTCCTTTTTCAGTGTATCGTAATTTTATCTTTGAATAGTCTTTACTTCCTTTCCTTTACTCCCATATGTTAAGACCATGCCGTCATGTCTTACGTCTTCCTAGCGCTTTCGACAACTTAAAATAGAATCTACTGTATATCAAGATCAAAGGTTTCGATGGATCCACATTTTCGGTCGTGGCTGGATTCCGGGCGAACGGATTTTCCGGCAAAGTAAAAGGCTTCATAAATGGATTCAGGTCTCTTTAACCGTAGAGCGAATCTCTAATCGATTTCAGAAACAACTTGTATATCTACCAAATTTCCGGTTTGGGCCGGATTCTGGACGAATTGTCCGGTTAGAAAAGAAGTTTCAGTTATAATTTAGCATGTCTCCTGGCCACTAGGTTGACTATCTCATTAGACTATACTTTGTTCGCCCCTTAGTCTGAAACCCCTCCACGACTCCTAAATGTAGGGGTTCTGAGCCCATATTCGAACTTGACCTGTATATCTCAACCCCGTCGAGAGTGATCATGCTGACAGACAAACGGACAAACTATACGAACTCACAAGTATTCACCACTGATCTTTTGGTATCCCAAAAAGGGTATTGAAACTCTAGAAAGCAGGACCGCATACCAGAATAAAATGGGGTGGTTATTTCAGCGAGCAGTTCCCTGTTCTGAGTGTAGATCCACTAAAAGAAAGCACGGCTCGACACGACATGGAGCACTAGGCATGGTATGGGTACTAAAAAGAGGCACGGATACTAATAGAAGGCATTTTTACACCAGGAGGTACGTGCCTCGAAGTGTTCATCTTACCGCACTGTTACACTGTTACTACATTTTCATCTTCCCCTGAAAAACAAAAATGCTCCGCATGTGGGATCTGAGCCCGTATCCTTCGGCTTCACTCTCCGATACTCCAAGCAATTAAACTATCAAGGGGGAACTACAGTTTGCAAACTACAACAATTGCCAGTTATGACGGGCTATATGAACAGTGATTTCACTAGAGGCAGATTTGTCTGAATAGTTCACATTCACAATTAGATTTTTTTTGTCACGATAAAAGTCACTTGCATAAGTTCCGTCATCACATAACTTTTGACTTAGTTTAGATTTGCATGTTTGCATGTCAGTTAGATTATTGGAGGATAATGAAAAGACTCTATAAATGTTTTCAGTGGACAAACGTAAGGAAGAAAATTTCAGATTTAATAGCATATAGCTTGACAATTATATATTATAGTTTGATATTTGGAAGTGTAAATACAATTGTAACTTTCATAGTGGTGGAGATTTCTGATGTTTTTGTTTTGTTTAAAAAAAAAATTTCACTGTAGATAAAATAGTTAAGGTCAGAAACTTTATGTATGAGTGTATAAGCTAGCGTACTGGAGGATATGCCAGCCGCGCCACGCCGAAAAACGAGAAATTCCGGATCCCTGTTCTTTTGGTTTTCTTCTTCTTCTTCCTTAAGTCAGGGTCCCTGTTCTGATCCAGGATCCCTGTTTTGATTTCAGTCACCGATCCCGGCTTGTCTTTAGTGAGATAAGATTATCTCTAATTTGGATTAATCTTATCCCAGTAGAGATAAGGTTAATTCCAGTAGCAGTTAACTATAATCCTTATTCGGAGAAATGTGTACAGTATGGCATGCATTTTGGGTCAAAATTGTACTACTTTGGACTACTTTTTTATAAATATTTTTCTATTTGAATTTGAATTTACTTACGTTGAAAAGGCTAAACAAATGAACATCACTGGGTGGACGAGGAGTCGTAGCCCCAAAAGTAGGAAATACGATGAACTATAGGATAGATACTATGAAGGTTTAAAATATTTAAGTTACAAATTAGTTTATTTTAATCCCACTCTCGTAGTTCAAGTCGAAACGCGAGTCAACTGTCTAACAACATACCCACCCAATACAAAATCCGGTCTCAAAATACGCTGTTTCCGCTCAAAACCAGATCTCTATTCTAAAGAGCCTGTTGAAACTGATATTGGTGGTGAGTTGTTAAAGCCCAAGGATTCTTTGAAATATATGAAATATCAGTCACCGATCCCGGCTACTACTTTGGACTACTTTTTTATAAATATTTTTCTATTTGAATTTGAATTTAATTACGTTGAAAAGGCTAAACAAATGAACATCACTGGGTGGACGAGGAGTCGTAGCCCCAAAAGTAGGAAATACGATGAACTAGGATAGATACTATGAAGGTTTAAAATATTTAAGTTACAAATTAGTTTATTTTAATCCCACTCTCGTAGTTCAAGTCGAAACGCGAGTCAACTGTCTAACAACATACCCACCCAATACAAAATCCGGTCTCAAAATACGCTGTTTCCGCTCAAAACCAGATCTCTATTCTAAAGAGCCTGTTGAAACTGATTATTGGTGGTGAGTTGTTAAAGCCCAAGGATTCTTTGAAATATCTGGGGCTGCCTATTTTTTTTTGTTTTCAATCAATCAATAAAGTTTGTTCCAAATAGCTAAAAGCTAGAAGTGGAATACACATTTAAAAAATATATTCAGAAACGAAACAAATTAACTAATCCACTTACAAGATTTTACCAGAAATAAATGATGGGATGAAACTACGTAAAAATTGGGCAGAAGAATTAGCAGGATATGGAACAAATTGATTGCCAGTATTCCTCTCGAACCGACGCACGGAAGACAGGAGGGGAGGGGGGAATATATGGGCCATCTGCGGACAACAGATTATCTTAGCTCCAAACTTATTTGAAAGAATATTTATACGTTCTGTTAGTTTAGGAACGTCAAGTTTAATGAGAGCTTCTTCGTATGAAATATTATGATCACCCAGAATGATTCTGACTGCTCTCTTTTGGACATTTTCCAGTCGATTATTGGACCCAGTGTTCGTGCCACTCGTCTATTGTTAAACATTTTTTCGCTGAAAACTCGTAAAGCATGGCCTTCTTATTCCATTAAATTATAGGTTTCGTAGAAGCATTCTAGGTAAAGTGTAGAATGCATTCGTTACTCCCCACTTCCTTGCATTAGCCCCATTTTTGTGTATTTTTACTGAGTCAGATAATAAAGCACTATGAAAGTGCTTTTATAAGTTAAAATATATGTTGAGACCTGGGCCTTGGTCAAGCAACAGCAGCATATCAAGGAAGTATGGAGTAGCCGAGCCCGTAATTGCTGTGCAGAAACGTTTACTGCGGTATAGGCAAGACCTTGATCCGACAATCGATATAGATATACTCCTGAATTAGTTGATAATCTGTTGTTGATTACGTAGTGTTGTGTATTGTTTAGCTTTTCCTTATTTTTCCTACTGCACTTTTTGTGTATTTATACATTATGATGGGTAATAAAATTAATAATAATAATATTCCTGACACAGATGACCTTTTTCCTTTACGAAAGTGTCATAATAGTACGAACAGTAACACCACATGTATTCATTTTCTTCTTCCAGTTTTCATAAATAGTCTTTACCCTAGCTCATCGCCTTTCATGATCTTCGCGCGACTCGGCGATGACGGGATTCCTAAATTAGTCTCATCAGCAGAATGAATCGTCTGCGAATAATTAGCAAATTTGTGACTTTTAGACACCACTTTGTAAACAGGTAATTCTTGCTAATATTTGTGCATCCTTTCATTTTACTATGTTTTAATCGAAATGTGTTGGTGTCGACGACAGGAATTTTGGTGCCTGAAATCTGGTCTCGCCTTGACGACTGGCCCACAACACAGCAGAGGGTGGATTTGTGTAACACAAAATTGGATTGGGATTATGAGTCGGACTTTCTGATACGGACTTTAAAGTCATCCCAAGCCAACTCTATATGGTTACAAAGTTCTACCATTACTGGGATGTACTGAAAGAACAAGATTAATAGCTATTCTTGACAAATGACTCACCGCTAGTGTTTTGTATCCGCTTCCAGTACTCCTCCTAGTTGCTCCATTCCAACTGAATGCTATTCAAAGAATGCTCTTCTCAAAGCTGTACTCCGAAGATTTCCAAAACAATCCTCGAAGAAATGGGGGGAGGGAAGATGCGCCACAGATCTCCGCTACAGGCTCTTTGCTAAACTTGTATTCTTATCAATCATTTCCATCTCGATCCTTGGGACAATAACTTTAACCAAACATTCCAGGAGAAATGTGGGGAAAGACGATGCGGTGAAGATCTCTACAGGCTGTGAGCTTATACCCATATATCAATCACTGCCTATGGTGCGGTATTCTTGAACTTTCGGACGATACAGGGAATTTCTGGGGAAATCTGAAGTTCGCGCGCTGTTGTGATTACACTTCCGTATTTCATACCTAATGAGTTTCTTGGGTTTGATTTGTTTTCGCCTGAAATGACTAATTCTTGGAGGCTACTTTGGAGGCTACTCGCCGTCAAGAGGGGCTAGTTACGAAAAGCGGTATTATATCATTTGCAGTTGGTACTAAGGTGTTTGGAACACCGCAAGCATTTTGAAGAATAATTATGGAATTCCTGGGAGGTATTCATGGGTAATTAGTCTGCAGGGAAACAGTGTCAGAGGTCAAAGTGAATCCCAGAAAGGATGGTTCCCGTGATGTCTGATCCTGGTATCGAACAATGGATGAACAAGTTTTTATAATTTTTCATTATCGATAGACAACAGTTTTTTTTTGATTTCTTGAATCCTTAAAAATTAAAGCCCAAGGAATTGTGACTCGGAACAAAAACTATCATTACTAACTAACAACCTATCATGACTATTCAGGTTCCTTAAACAATTTCATTTGTTACTGAACTTCCTCGTTCTTTCCCCCAGATTCCGGCCGAGACATTCGCCCCATGTTCCCCAAGAGAAAATGCTCAGTTTATTCGTTCAGGATGTTCTTTCAATTTTCAAACTAATCAGTTTATTTGGAAAATTTTCTTGGTACGAACAAAATTTCCGGTTTTCCCCGGATTCCGACCGATATGTCCAAATTCGGCATTGTTAACCCTATTGCTCTGGTATCCATTTCTGGCATCTCTGCTCCGGGTTTCCTCTTATTTTTTACATTCCCAACTCTGCTTGTATGACATTCATGCATGATACGCATAATCTTCCAACGCCTATACTTGGACTAATTAACCACTACGTCAATCCGGCCTCTCTACTTTCATTCCATTGACTCAAGGCATCACTACACTTCTGACTACATATATGTATAACGGGGCAGCTATCGTCAATACTCTATATGACTAAGTCCAAAACACGCCAGTGATCTCAGTAAGAACGAGAAAACGTCTCACTAACGACTACAGCTCACGACTACAACACAACAACTCAAATCCTGTGTCAACCAATCAGGGCGATCTTTGGGAGCAGATATGATACCGCTTCCGGCTCTTCCACTATGTACCCGGCGATTTTGGTTCTGTTTCTTCACTATCGGTTAAATGCTGAAGTGTCAAACGGTATGCTCCAAGAAGAACAGAATCAGTAATCGCATTAACAAAGGCTATTCCTCAGCGTTGGAAAAACAATAACAAAATAATATTGGAAGAAGGGACCCGGCGATCGAGAGAAGGTGCGCCACTACGGAAACTAACCAGCACACCTATACTCCATTTAAACATGTTAGCTTACCGTCACTGTTATCTCTAAACCTTGTGATACATATGTACTTTAAAGCACGAACAGGCTCGAGCAGTTTACTTAAATCGTCGAAAAAATTGAGGTTTAATTAGAATATCTCAATTGATCACGAATTACGGGGACTTGAGAGATGGTTCGTCTGTAAAAAAAAATTCAAAGACTATCCTGTCACTGACGCATGGGATCCTAAAACGAGGTCCGAGAATGGCACACAAACATTCTCAACTCTTTTCACTTTCTCGACAAGATTTCTCACTCACGTACATTCAATCAATTCTGCTAGCACCTCTTTTATCGACTCTAGTAAATCCATGGGCTATATTTTTCTCGGTCCATACATCTTTCATCTGGAATGCTCGTACAAGCTCTTTTAAATCCTCACTGACTTTTCGCTTATGACTAGTTTTACTCTGACTATACACATCACTTAATTTTTCCACACAATTAAAGTCTCCAAGTAATACCGTGTTCACATCCTCGATGTGCCTCACCAGTTCATTTCTCACCATTTCATCTCTCCGTTTAGCATTATTTGTACCTGTTGGTAAGTGGGTGTTCACAATCTTTATTCCTTTCCACCTTATACAACAAATTGCACTATTTTCCTCGTGCATGAATGAACTTTTATCAACGCCAGCTGATCCTCGCACGATAAATGCCACGTCCGGAGAAATCCCACCCGATACAAGCCATATCCTTCTTCCGCGAATCCTTTTAACATTGTCGTGTCTAACTCTTGGGCACACGGTATATCAATTTTCTGGTCCTTTAAAAACTTTAGCAGCAATTTTTTTCTTTTTCTTGTTTTGCTCCATTTGGATTTAAAGTCACGAGCTTCATTTTTCAGGTGCTTATTTCTTCTGATTCGGATGCTCTTTTGCTCCTTCTCCTTTTGGTCGAACTCATCTTTCTCCTTCCGTAGTCGATATATTACTCAACTGCCGTTTAGAGGTCTCTTTGGTTCGCTCCTTTTCTTTGGGAGGGGCACTTCCCCTCCCTTGGCCCCCTCTATTTCCACTCCTGTGGGGTATCCCACTACCTCGCACTCGACGCCGATTTCCGGTTTCTTTTACCACCGCTCGCTCTTTGTCTACCTTCTCTTCTGACTCTTTGGGTGGTTCCCAATGGGTACCTCCCTCCTGTTCCTCGAGGTTCACCTCTACTACATCCAAGGGGTGTACCTCTGGAGTTTCCTTGGTTTTGCCGTCTATTCCGGATTGCTTAGGGGTAAGGAACCCTCCATTTTTTTCGATTCTGGCTATACCTTCGACCAGCAGGCTTATTGCTGCTTCCGAATCCAGCTGTTCAATACCATGGACTCCGAAATCCCGGTGGAGTAGGTTCCCATTCGCTCTCGTTCCCATCCCGTCTTTCTGACTTTCTTCATTTTGTGACGGATTTGGTGTCTTTATCGCTGCTCTGGTACTGTTTTTACTTTGGTTGTCCCTATTTCGAGGGCACTGTCTTGCCTCGTGGCAGAAAAATTGCTGGTAGTACGTGATTTTCCATGTACATCAAGGCTGTAGCCCTCCCTGTTAAAATTTTAAGTCATCCCCTTCGTGCCTTTTTCTATGCAGGTTGAGCACTGTGCCATATACCTTCAACTTCCGTTTTACCTCCTCGTCAGTCGCTTCTCCAGGAATTTTCTTTAGCTGTACCACTGTAGGTCTTTTACCAGACCTATCTGTGATCACTGGGTAACGACAGTTATTTATCACTATCTTTGTCTCAATGTCATTTGCTTTCCGCACAAACTAATCTGCGAGCAAAGGCGAGAGCAATGTAACCTTAACCTGACCGAACTTCCAAACGTCATCGGAGTCGATAGCTCTCACGTTAGAACGGTTCAGATTAAGGCTCTTCAGGAACCTGTGGATATCCACTTCTCTCATCTCACTCAACTCACCTTCAGGAACTGCTCTGAAATAAAAAAAACCACCGTAGATCTATTCATTTTCATTCACGAGAATCACGAATACTTCTTTTTTTTATTTTTTTATTTTATTTTTTTACCCTTTCCCTTTCAGCAAAAACGCCAGATCCACTTTTGGGCGTAGGTCGCCTGCATTAATCATGCACTGCGCCGACAACACTGCGCGCCATCTGATTGGTCCAGGTATTTCTTCTTGCTGACATGTTAAATCGCAATCAGGAATAAATCACAGAATTTCGCACAAACACCGGGGAAAAACGGGATTTTTTTTCACTGGCAGACACTACCGAACTGACGCACATAAAATGGACAAACACTAATTTTCTCAGAGAGGTTTTACCACCATAAAGGCAATAATTTTTATCTTCTGAAAATCACTTGTTACTGTACGCTGTTGCCAACCATTCCATTCGATACCGAGCCTTTAATCGACTTCAGTAACAACTTTGAGCTTCAACTAAATTTCCACTTTTGGCCGAATTCCGGGTGAACCATTTGTCCGGCAAGAAGACTAAGCTCAGATATCGATTTAGTGGGCTTACTTACCCCTTACAGGCTATCTCCTTAGCTTATAAAACATACATCTTTTACCCTTAATTCGAAACCCACTCCTCTGCCTCTAAATATCTACAGCACCCATCTACAACATGGCCTGTACTTTGCCAGTGAATCCTCATACGAAATTTGAAGAACATATCTCAACACCTTCGAACCCCCGACACGACAAACTTCACAGATTTCCATGACTAAACCCAAAGAATACGTGCAAGAAATGTGACTCCTTCTGGCTATCGTCCGACACGCAGAGCATTAGGAGCAGAGCTATACCAGAGATGGCATTGCCAGCTGTTTTGTTCGAAAATTTGGTCTACAGTTTTATAAAGTGTTCACCAGACAGTTGTCGGATGCATTCTAACTTTTTGACCCAGTAAGAGAGTTGGAACTTTGAAGATAACTAGACCTACGTTGCCCGGGCAACGTGAAGTGTTGCGGCAATCTTTGTCCGGCTTCGCCGGCTAAAGTGTTGCGAGAGCAACACTTTGGTTTTGTTTCTTCGCTGTCGGTTAAATGCTGAAATTGTCAACATATCGAAGCTTTTAAAACAGTATGTTCTAAAAAGAATAATCACATAATCAAAAGCTGTTTTTTAGCGTTGTAAAACCAACAACAAAACAATATCGGAAGAAGGCTATCCGTAACGTTTCAGGATTAAAATACCATAGATGACACTATTAATTATTACAAAACTACCTTATTGTTTTACATTACCGTATCGTTTGTACCCGTTGCGTAAACAGTTAATCCTAGGTTATAGCGATAGACCATCGATGCAAACTTTCTTACTGTCATATTTACAGAAATCGAATACAATGTGCACCAATTTTCAAAAATTTCTAGCCCCTCGTGAACCGATCTTACTTACAAGTCCGTCTCCCGTGATTGACATCAAATTCACCGGAACAAATAATGGATACACCAGCTATCAAAAGTTGCAAACCCCTCATCGCTGAAGATGATTATAGCATAAAAGCCGATTATTACTTACAAGTCCCATGCATGTCTTACAATTGGGAACAAAATTGTTCTTACCATCGAATACACCTGAGACAAATAACAGGTATACCAACTAGCAAACGCTGCAAACTCCTCGTTGCCGAAGATGAATATGAGCTAACAGTCGACTGTTGCTTACAGTCGACTGTTGCTTACAAGTCCCTTACATGTCTCACAACTGGTATCGCCTATTTTTGGTTTAAGTGTGTATCTTACTCCTGAAGTTGTCAACCCCTTGAAACTTTCAAACTGGTTTATCTCATGAAGGATTTTTGTTCAAAAAAATGGATGGCATATATTTTGATCAGCTCTTGAAGGGCTATCGATTGCCCTAACCACAACAAAAGCATATCGGAAAAAGGGACTAAATTGACTTTGCAGTCAGTTGAACTTTACCCTTTTCAATCGTAGACATCGTGACGGATGAAAACTTGGAATAATATCCTATATTATCTAGTTGGTATTATAAAGCTATCCGTAACTTTTTAGGATTAAAATACCATAGATGACACTATTAATTATTACGAAACTACCTTGTTTTACATTACAGTATCGTTTGTACCCGTTGCGTTAACAGTAAATCCTAGGTTACAGCGATAGACCAACGATACAAACTTTCTTACCGTCAGATTTATATAAATCGAATACTATGTGCAACAATTTGCACAAATTTCTAGCCCCTCGTGCACCGATTCTACTGACAAGTCCCTTTCCCGTGATAGACATCAAGTTCACCGGATAAAAATAATGGGTACACCGACTAGCAAAAGTTGTAAACCCCTCATCGCTGAAGATTTGTGTAGCATAACAGCCGATTATTACTTACAAGTCCCTTGCATGTTTTACATGTGGGAACCAAATTGTTCATCAAATGACAGGTACGCCAACTAGCGAGAGCTGCAAACCCCTCATTGCCGAAGATGATTATGAGCTAACAGTCGCCTGTCGCGTGCAAGTCCCCTAAATGTCTCCCAACTGGTATCGCCTATTTTTGGTTTCAGTGTGTACCTTACTACTGAAGTTGTCAACCCCTTGAAACTTTCAAACTGGTGTATCTCATAAAGGAATTTTTTTACCAAAAAATGGATGTCATATAATTTGATCAGCTCATCAGCGGCTATCGATTGCCGTCGAAGTTGAACTTTATCCTTTTCAATCGTAGATATCGTGACGGATGAATGAAAACTTGGAACATTATCTTATATAATCTAGTTGGTATTATAAAGCTATCCGTAACTTTTCAGGATTAAAATACCATAGATGACACTATTAATTATTACAAAATTACCTTATTGTTTTACATTACCGTATCGTTTGTACCCGTTGCGTAAACAGTTAATCCTAGGTTATAGCGATAGACCATCGATACAAACTTTCTTAGTGTCATATTTACAGAAATCGAATACAATTTGCACCAATTTTCAAAATTTTCTAGCCCCTCGTGAACCGATTCTTACTTACAAGTCCGTCTCCCATGATTCACATCAAATTCACCGGAAACAAATAATGGATACACCAGCTATCAAAAGTTGCAAGCCCCTCATCGCTGAAGATGTTTATAGCATAAGCTTTTTAAACGGGATGTTCTAAAAAAATTAATCATATGAAAAGGTATTCTTCAGCGTTGTAAAAACAACAACAAAATAATATAGGAAGAAGGGACTAAATTAACTTTGCAGTCAGTTGTACTTTATCCTTTTCAATCGTAGACATCGTGACGGATGAAAACTTGGAACAATATCTTATATAATCTAGTTGGTAATAGAAAGCTATCCGTAACTTTTCAGGATTAAAATACCATAGATGACACTATTAATTATTATGAAACTACCTCATTGCTTTACATTTTCGTTTGTATCCGTTGTGTAAACAGTTAATCCTCGGTTACATTGATAGACCATCGACACAAACTTTCTTACCGTCAGATTTATAGAAATCGAATACAATGTGCACCCATTTGCAAAAATTCCTAGCCCCTCGTGAACCGATTCCTACTTAGAAGTCCCTCTCCCGTGATATAAATTAAGTTAACCGGAAACAAATAATGGGTACAACAGCTAGCAAAAGCTGCAAACCCATCATCGCAGAAGATGATTGTAGCATAACAGCCGATTATTACTTACAAGTCCCTTGCATATCTTACCATTGGGAACCAAATTGTTCTTACCATCGAATACACCGGAAACAAATAACAGGTATACCAACTAGCAAAAGCTGCAAACCCCTCATTACCGAAGATGATTATGGGCTAACAGTCGACTGTTGCTTAAAAGTCCCCTATATGTATCATAACTGGTATCGCCTATTTTTGGTTTCAATGTACCTTACTATGAAGTTGTCAACCCCTTTGAAATTTTCAAACTGGTGTATCCGAGGGTGTATCTCATGAAGGAATTTTTGTAATAAAAAATGGATGATATAGACTTTGATCAGCTCATCAATGGCTATCGATTGCCGTCGAAAAAAAAATTCTACCTGTCTTAGTTCAAAAGTTGACTTTTTTGCCGTAGGCCAACTTTCTAACGTCACGACTTAGAAAGGAGCAAAGGATAAGGTCTAGTTTCTTTAGCAATGAGAGAACTTTTAAAGTTTAAGAGGCACATCTGATACCGTTACTCTACCACAAACCAAAGTGCAAAAAAAAAAATTTATAAACTCAGCTGAAATCGTCGCAGACATGGACAGAAACAATAGATGGCAGCACTTTCGGACCCGTGGGAAAAAGACTCTTTTTGGTCTCTGTAGATTTTTCTATTTATCACTCAAAGAAGATATGTTGGCTGTGGGGCCGGGTAACTGCCGCATATATTTAACACTTATAGATTTTAGTCCATCTTCAATTTGAAACTGGTGCCTGCCTGCTTGCGTGCTAGAACGGAGCTTTCCACTCGAAAGCAGAAACATCTTTTGATGAAACGAAAGGTTCGCTACACAACTTCAGATAGTCCTCTCTGACATAGGCTATACCACTCCACTTCACTTCGCAAACCGTAGGCTCTGGCTCGAGGACAAGCAAAAACCATCCTTATTGGCCCCAGGCAAGAGTTCTACGGAGCTTTCCAAAATGTAATGTCATATTCATCAATCCGGCCTAAGGTCCACACTTTCCGTAAAAACCGCACAGGTTAGAATAAAATGAAATCGGAGTCATAGGAAAAAAAAAAAAAAAAAAAAAAAAAAACGAGGACAAAACCAAAGTGTTGCTCTCGCAACACAATTAAACTGATCGCTAACACTTTTTGTTTATCTTTAGATGTTCGAAAGTTGTAACAGCATGTCTCCTCCCTCTATATCGACTATATCATTGGGTTTTAACATGTCATATTAAACTTCGGATTCCGGGCGAGCTACTTGTCCGGCAAAACAAATTATCAGATTCAACTTTTACTTTTTCCAAATTTGGTGGTTTCTGCCGGATTCCGGGTGAGACCTGTCCGGCGAGAAAATAATTTTCATATTCGGGGTCAGCGTGTCGCCTACATTAACTGTCTCGTTATCTTTTAAAAAATATTTGTTTGCCCCTTAATTTGGACCCTTTCCCCACCCCTAAATGTTGAGCTACAGAGCCCATCTACGAACTCGACCTTTCCCTTGACTCAAAGAATCCTCACACCAGATTTTATCAGAATATCTCATTCCCTTCGAGAGTTATCGTGGTCACAAACGGACAGACCGACAACTTTTGCGATGTCATAGGTACCCCTCCATTTACGTTTTGCGATCCCAAACCACGGAACAAAATCAGTGTTTCTCTCACAAAATAATGATTGGCCTTTGGTTTTGCTTCAAGGACTACACGGCTTAATTTTTTTTGTTCAAACCTGGATATGTTCAACTTTAGGTTCATGCAAACTCACACCTGTTAAGTGCGTGACCAGTCATTAAGTATCTTAAACAGCAAAGAGAGTAAACATGAAAGTAGAACCTTAGTCACGAGAGTGACAAGATACTCAGGGCTCCAGGAGTCGCGGAACTACACTAAATAGATTTGTCCTCCAGATTCCAGACATTCCTTTTGACTGGAAGTCTGGGGTGTTTGACACCCCAGATCCCGGATGTCTGGAAGGTACCATGGCGGCAACAAATTCGACAGACACAAAAAATGTGCGAAATGGAGAGTGATAAAAATATGTAAAAATCATTATCATGAAAATGCGTTAAGGTGCTTTCACATTAGAGTTGGCCTGAGTGTGCGGAAGCCCCAGATATCTGTAAGCCTGAAAGATACCTGGCTATGCAGGCTGTGAGACCCTTAATGAATCTACCAGAAGAAGCAGTACCGTTTGGATGAACGGTAGAGCTTATATGCATCAAGAAATAAGCAGGTTTTAAGCAACTAAGTAAGTAATTTATTTGCAAACCGCTATTTTGAAAAACCGAGTATATTACATAAAATTAAACACAAAAAATGGAACTTTTCAATCTTCGGCCAGGAAACAGTGTAGAACTTAAAGCATACACAACGTCTTCAACTTCGGTTGTACTTTAGAGGACTAAGGAGCTTATTAAGGCCATAAACAAGTAAATTTCAGTAAATTTGATGCCTAACTTTCTTCGTTTGCTATGGTATAGAAATATTTATATTGTTGTCAGATTGTCGTAAGAGGATTGGCCTCATTGAAACACGGAAAATCCGTTTTTGGAAATTGGGGAAGCTTTGAACCGATTTCCGGCCGGCAATGTTTACCTTCCGGATTACCGGAATTTGCCATTCACCGTGGAGAAGAAAAGGTGCTTTGATCTAAAGAGAAAAGATTAAAGTTTAAAGCTGCTTAAGCGAAGGACGTCGATCAATACAGCCAATCTAAGAAAGAACAGTCCAACGGACTTGCCGGTATGACCCGGAAGAGCTGATAGGAACATGGGAATGTTCAGTTTCATGTTCGGTGGAGGAAATACGTAGCCACCGACGAGACCGCTATATACCATAGAGTGGTCTAGACGACTATATTGACCTAGAAGATGCATGAAAAGTTCTTAAAAAAATACGACGTGTCAATGGAAGCCAGGTTTTAGTGATCCCACAGATGAATGTTTGTCCTAATTTGTACACTGTTATTTTTCTAAAGCACAGTTCAGAATGTCTTGACTTGACCTTATCCTTATTTTAATATGGTTAAAAATATGGTTATCCACGCCTTAATTTGAAAACCCTTGATCAATCCCTCCCTATAAAGAAAGCCTATTGACCCAAAGATCTTCACACCAAGTTGAATAAAATATATCAGCCATGTCGAGAATTATTGAGCCAGCAGACGGACAAAGTTTACGAAGTCATAGCTAGCCACTATAGTGTTTGGGATCCGAAAAAGTGAATCTCTTTTTGGAGACACGCTAGAAACAGCAAACTCGACCAGCAAGTGTTATGAATCATCTGGAGCGTAACAGCCTATAGCACATTTCCCACTGGAACTGGGGGTGGGGGTGGCTCCAGTAGCCCGAAAATGCACGAAAAACGTGCACCGAAGCAAAATCCGCAGAGCGAACTGAAAGTTGCCCTAATTATGAGCTTGTCTTCACTATTCCTTGATAGCCTGTATACTGTATCGACCTGAAAGGCACGGTTAAGGAATCCAAATATTCTACTTTTGCAAGCGGTACACGTAAATAAGGATTATACACTGCTATTCGAATGTGAAATGAATGAAAACATTGAGTGACAATTACTGTACACATTACATTAGGTCACAAAGGTTAGGATAACTGTTTCTTCGTCTTCTTCCTGAAGACAGGAGCCTTGTGGTTGAAAGTGAAAGATTTCTTGCAAGCGAGAAAACGCGGCATCCCTACACTGTCAGAAGTTTCATAACAGATAGCGTAGTCTTCAATTGGTAAAAATACTAACGGGAACGAAAGAAACATAACAGATAACATCCCAAAGTATTATCTGTTGAAATCGCGCATCCTTCTGTTGACGTTATGTAACTTCTGACAGTGTAGTATTTTTATCTATTGAAGGTGTTGTTGGAGATCTAGGCCCAACATAGTATAAACTTAATTGGTCATAACACTTTATTTCTCAGTGAAAAGGTGTTATTCTTGAAAGTGTTACGCGCAATCTGTTATGAAACTTCTGACAGTGTACTCCAGGTAACGAAGCTTTCTTTCTATGGAAACTTCAACGAAAATGACTTCAAAAGCATAGGTCTTTTTCCATACCATCTTCTTGGCTATTCAACGCGTCCTTCTCCACAAAAAAAGCTTCAATATACCTTTGCAGCTCCGGCAGAATCTCATTTGGACAGGTAAAGTTCAATCTCTCCACTGCCCCAGGCCAGCAAAGGGAAAGGTAATCGAATGATGTCTCTGATTAGGGTCCAACCAAGGCAAGATAATTAGTGTCGACCCAATAGGGGACACTGTGATATTGAAAACCTAGTCTACGTGCCCCAAAGTGATACACTGCATAGAGAATTAAGTTAAGGACAACTAAAGTTCATCAAAGGAAATGGCGAAGGGTTGGAAATTTGATAGCTTTCCGGACATAGAAGATAGAACCTGATTCCGAGTATGGGTATGCGCTTATATCAGCAATACTAATATTACAAATAAATTTGACTTTTGGTGACACTGCGATTATCTCATATTCATAATACTACCTGACCCCTTTCGTAAAGAGAAAATAAACAACGAAGAGAGAACAAGAGAAGAGGATAAAATGTGGACAATCGTCATGGGCACTGTGCTAGGCAGAACGTGTGTGGCAGCGTTGTATACCTTACAATGTTGTCCGTCAAATACTCAAAAGTGAAGCTCTTAGTAATTTCCGACAACAGCAGGCTCGATGTAGAGATCCAGCGACTATGTAGGAAGTAAATAGAGTCGCTGCCCACTTTTTGGTAATTCAGCATTCAGCCCTATTTTCTCTCATTACTTCTGGCGTGAATCTGTCTGTTGTTTATCTGTTAAAATTTTGGTATGGTTATTGTTCAGTAACGTTCAAATGGCAAGATAGCTTATCAGAGATTATTCCTGTCCAAACCAGTGTTCCCTACATCTTCAAATCGGCCATATCTTCCATGCCTTCAGCTACATAGCCTACGCTGACGACTTGCTCTTAGGAAGCCATAGCCCTACACTCACAAACAAGAGCTACGAGCTCATATGGCACTTGTTACGAGTAGGCACGGCTCGGTTATGTCAATGATATATCTAGTGTTTGCTAGGTGTCTTCCCACCAAGTTTCATCTCAATCCCTCCACTCATAGCGTTTTCCAATATTTCCGGTTCTCCCCTCCAGCTCCCCCCAAAAGTCACCGGATCCGGTCCGGATTTTAAGTGGGTCGTCTGAGGCATGAGGTCTTTCCAAATATCAAGTTTCATCGAGATCCGGTCCCCCGTTCAAAAGTTATAAATACCTCAAGATTCCGGATTCCCCCTCCCTCCACTCCCCCAACAGTGCCCGAATCGGCTCGGTCATGTCAATGATGTATCTAGTGTTTGCTAGGTGTCTTCCCACCAAGTTTCATCTCGATCCCTCCACTCATAGCGTTTCCCAAGATTTCCGGTTAACCCCTCCAGCTCCCCCAAAAGTCACCGGATCCGGTCCGGATTTTAAGTGGGTCGTCTGAGGCATGAGGCCTTTCCAAATATCAAGTTCCATCGAGATCCGATCACCCGTTCAAAAGTTATAAATACCTCAAGATTCCGGATTCCCCCTCCATCCACTCCCCCACAGTGCCCGAATTGGCTCGGTTATGTGAATGATGTATCTAGTGTTTGCTAGGTGTCTTCACACCATGTTTCATCTCGATCCCTCCACTCATAGCGTTTCCCAAGATTTCCGGTTGCCCCCTCCAGCTCCCCCCAAAAGTCACCGGATCCGGTCCGTATTTTAAGTGGGTTGCTGAGGCATGAGGCCGTTCCAAATATCAAGTTTCATCGAGATCTGGTCACCCGTTCAAAAGTTATAAATACCTCAAGATTCCGGATTCCCCCTCCCTCCACTCCCCCGACAGTGCCCGAATCGGCTCGGTCATGTCAATGATGTATCTAGTGTTTGCTAGGTGTCTTCACACCAAGTTTCATCTCGATCCCTCCACTCATAGCGTTTCCCAAGATTTCCGGTTGCCCCCTCCAGCTCCCCCCAAAAGTCACCGGATCCGGTCCGGATTTTAAGTAGGTCGTCTGAGGCATGAGGTCTTTCCAAATATCAAGTTCCATCGAGATCCGATCACCCGTTCAAAAGTTATAAATACCTCAAGATTCCGGATTCCCCCTCCCTCCACTCCCCCCACAGTGCCCGAATCGGCTCGGTTATGTCAATGATGTATCTAGTGTTTGCTAGGTGTCTTCCCACCAAGTTTCATCTCGATCCCTCCACTCATAGCGTTTCCCAAGATTTCCGGTTGCCCCCTCCAGCTCCCCCCAAAAGTCACCGGATCCGGTCCGGATTTTAAGTGGGTCGTCTGAGGCATGAGGTCGTTCCAAATATCAAGTTTCATCGATATCCGATCACCCGTTCAAAAGTTAAAAATACCTCAAGATTCCGGATTCCCCCTCCCTCCACTCCCCCCACGGTGCTCGGATCGGGGAAGTGACTGTTTGCAACTTAATCATTTGGGGTCCCTGATATGCCTGCCAAGTTTTATCGTCCTAGCTTATGTGGAAGTGCCCGAACTAGCAAAACCTGGACAGACCGACAGACCGACGGACGGACAGAAATTGCAATCGCTATATGGCACTTGGCCGAAGGGCAAGTGCCATAAAAATATCAGTAAGCTGTCGTCGGAACTTCTCAAGATCGGCCTTGAAGTTAACCTGTCAAAATGTGAGTACCTGCATTTCAACCCTTCGTCAGATGGATCTAATACATCCAAAGCTTCTATCTCTCTTGGATTGTTCATCGTCAAATCAACAGGTTCGTTGCGATGGCTTTGCGATGTCATAGGTATCCCTCCACTTACGTTTTGGGATCCCAATAGCCTGTTATATTTGAATGAACGAAATATTTGATTGCCCATCAGCAGCACAAAGGAGGGAAAATATGGAGTATATGAAAAAAAGAAAGTAACATTCAAATTTTAATTGTCAGAATTTTGCTCTTCGGTTGTCCAAGAAGTTTTTAAATGGATGGGTACCGCTTATGGGCGCATCGTTCCCAACCGGGGGGCGCTATAATCGTAAAGCTTTGGGAAATTTGTACAGCACCTTCTGCGCTCGTTCTATCCTATTTCGTTCTGGTGTCACTCACGTTCTGCGAAAGAAGGAGATTGAAAAGATGAGATCATGTTATTTTAAATATGCAAAGCACCTGCTCTACTTGTCAAAATAGTTCAAAATTCAAGATGCAAGTGTTACCCTTTTGGATGTTTCCTCATCGCTTTCAAGAATCATGGACATAAGGGCCCGACCAGCGCACGACGTTATCCACTGCTTCCTTGAAAATTAAGTGTATTTTTCTTTTAAGTGTTTTGTTTATTATCATTCATTTACTCCGCTTTTTCAAAATGATGGGTTACAAATAAATGACTTACTTAGTTACTTATTTTACGTTCGGACCGGATCCGATAACTGTGGGGGAGTTTGAGGAGGGTACCGGAACCATCGTGATACGCTTTGAGTGGAAGAATCGGGATGAAACTTGATACAGAACAAGCACATATCATTGATACATCCTTGACACAACCGGATAGGATCCGGTCACTGTGTGTGTGTGTGGGGGGGGGGGGGTAGGTTCTGGGTCCCGGATTTTCGGTTATCACGGGTTAAGGTACTTCCAGATGTGATAGGACGATGAAACTTGGCAGACTTACTAGGGACCCGACTGGGTTGACTTAAAGAAAGTCACTTCCGCGATCCGACCATCAGGGGGGGGGGGGGGTCCGGGATCTCGAGGTAAGCGTAACTTTCGAACGGGGCATCGCACTCAAACGAAACTTGACAGTTGGAAAGAGCTAGTGTCACGGATGTACCATTTCGTGTCCAGACCGGATCCGATAAATCCGGGGGAGGGGGGTAGTCGGATTGGAAGGGGGGCGGAAATGCCGGAAAAGGCTTAGAGTGGAGGGACCGGGATGAAGCTTGGTGAGAAAGTTTTAAATACATTTTTGACAGAAATTGGCCGAATCGCCGTACTGTAGGGGTCCTGGAAGGGGTTTTCCGGAAATCCATTGACTGCGAGTTAAGGTACTTACAGATGCACTTGGACGATGAAATTCAGCTGGTGTACTGGAAACCCGATCAGATTGACTTAGAAGCAGTCATTTCTCCGATATGAATATTTTCGAGGGAGTGGAGGGAATTGAATCTGGAGTCCAGACTACCCGAATTTCAGTTCTTTGCATAACTTTTGAACGGTTGGTAAGATCCGAAGGAAACTTAAAAGTTGACATAAGGGCGTGTTTCTGATCCACGAATACGTTCGTAGCCCCCACAAGGACCCATGAGCACTTATACCTCAAGTACATCAGTTTGAACCCCCTTAAAGTGCGTAGGCTATCTTAACTGGAAAAAGAAAAAAATGCTTTTGACCAAAAGATCCATTTTTCTGATTCCCAATGGCCCGTGATCATTTTTGCCTTAAGGCTTTTGATTACAAATGATTTTCCAACATATTTGAAGCACCAATGTTACCGCAAATTCGAAAAAGTGTTTTTAAGACAGTAAACATTTTTAGGATCCCCAAGGGCCCATGATCATCTGTGTCCCCAAGTATTTTGCTTCCAAATTCAGATTGAACCCCTTAAAATGCACATCTTAGCCGCACAACGCAAACAAATGATACTTTCGAGGGAAGGATCTACTTTCGTGAGCCAAGGGCCGATGATCCTTTGTGTACCAGTGCATTTGCTAAAAAATCGGATTCCTATCCCCCTGAAATTGCGCATTATAACCGCAAAATGCATCGCATATTTTTATTAAACCATACATTTTCATGAAACAGAAAGGTCAGTAATCGCCTGTTCCTCAACACAGCAAGAATCTTAGCTGTTACTATTACCTAATGCGTATGCTTGCAAATGCCACATGAGCTTACAGCTCTTATTTCTTGAAGCCCTGAGGTATACCAACAATGATATAGTTTGACAATAATTAGTAAAGTGGCATCTATATAAAATAATAGTCTTCGTTTTCATCAGTCCCGATGTCTACGACTGAAAAGGATAGAGTTCAACTGGCTCCGAAGTCAATTTAGTCTACTTCCGATTTTCTGTTTTTACGGATCTTGCAGCTCCGCTCAAGTGCCATATACCGATCACTTTTCGGACTGTCGTTCGGTCTATCGGTCTGTCTGTCAGACCAATCATCTCGAGTTACGGTACTTCCAGAAGTGCTAGGACGGTGAAACTTGGCAAGAATATTAGGGACCCTACCGAACTAACTTGGAAATAGTCAGTTCCCCAATTCGACCACCGTGGGGGGAGTGGAGGTAGGGGGGAATCCGGAATATTGACGTATTTTAACTTCTGAACGCGGAATCGGATCTTAATGAAACTTGATATTTAGAAGAACCTCTTGTCTCAGATGTCACACTTCAAGTCCGGAATGGATCCGGTGACTTTTGGGGGATTAGGAGAAGGGTGGGGTACCGGAAATCGTGTGTTCAGAGTGGATGGATCGGGATGAAACCTGGTGGGAAGAACAAGCACAAGCACCAGATACATAGTTGACAAGACGGATCGGATCCGAGCACTGTGGGGGGAGTTCGATGGAGGGTTCCGGAACTCCGGTGATCCCGAGTTAAGATTCTTACACATGTGCTAGAACGATGAAAATGGGCAGGCGTCTCCAGGACTCGACAATTGTAACTTAAGAACAGTCGTTTCTCCAATTTGACCATCGTGGGGGGAGTGGAGCAAGGGGCAATCCGGAATCTTGAGTAATGTCCAACTTTTGAACGGGCAATCGGATCTTAATGAAACTTGATATTCGGAGAGAACTCGTGTCCGCACATCAAGTTCGGCTGGTTTTCTCACCCATTGAAAGTTTGAGAATAGGTTGAGGCCGTTATGGCCCCAAGGCCTCTAATCATTCGCTTTACCGGATGGCTCATATGTCCCAGTGCGGACAGGATCCGATCAATGTGGGGGAGGCTGGGGGGGGGACCGGAAATTTTGTGACACACGTAGAGTTTAGCGATTGAGATGGCACTTGGCGGAAGAACAAAAAACGTAAGCCCTAGACACGCCAATAACAGAACCGGACCGGATTCGGGCACTCTAGGAGGAGTTCCGGTGATCGCGATTTAAGGTATTTTCAGATTTGCTAGGACGATGAAACTTGGGTTGAACATTAGAGACTAGACAAGATTGTCTTAGAAATTGTCACTTTCCAGATCCGACCATCCTTTAAAGTATTCTCTTCACCGCAAAGTGCAAAAAATACGTTTAAGCAAATTCTACATTTTCATGATTGCTAGGACGATGAAACTTGGGTTGAACATTAGAGACTAGACAAGATTGTCTTAGAAATTGTCACTTTCCAGATCCGACCATCCTTTAAAGTATTCTCTTCACCGCAAAGTGCAAAAAATACGTTTAAGCAAATTCTACATTTTCATGATCGCCATGAGCCCATAATCATTTTTGCCTCAAGGGTTTTGCTTAGAAATTACTTTCTAGCACCCTTAAAGTGCGCATCTTAACCGAAACTAAAAAAATCCTGTTGTCCAGGCCATATATATTCATGGTCCTAAAGGGCCCAGCATCATTGTTGCCTCAATGGTGTTGATAACAGTTGAATTTCTAGCACCCTTAGTGCGTATCATCACACCCAAGTGCAAAAAGAAAAAATACTTTTTACCAAACGATGATTTTTTGTGATTTCCAAGGGTCCATCGTTATTCTTATCTCATGGGTTCTGCCAACATCACAACAAACCCACAAACTGGCAAATTCCTACTTTCATCCTTTTACCAAGCCTTGCAAGTGCCATATGAGCTTCCAGCTCTTGTTTCTTTGAGGCACTGTATAGGGAACCAGGAACCGTACTCTATGTCCTACGGGCTACGGAACCGGTAGTTCTCACCCATATGAGCTACAATTCCGGGATCTGACTTATTACTTAAAGACCAACTCTTACTAGACACGATCTTTTCAATATGAAACGGATCAGAATTTTTTTTCGCGAAAATACCATTACTTTCCAACTGAATTTTCTTGTTAGCGCTTGTCGATTCTATCCAGCATTCCCGCTCTCCGAGGCGGCTGCTGGGCACAAAACGTTTTAAAACTGAACGCGCCATGTTTACAAAGTAAGAAAACTAAGCAAAAAAAAGAAGATAAAAAGAAAAAAGAAGACTCCCCCCCCCCAAAGGTCCTGAGAAAGTACTTTCGTCGGGCGAAGCCCGGCGAAAGTTCACTTGTTAAACACAGAAGAAATAAAATTTTGTATGCTTTTTATAAGGCATCGGTCGACTCGTCGGCACATCGGGTTTTTTTTATGTAAGAAATCAAATCCTGCAAACGTTTGTCGGGCAAAACACTGAAGAAATCGAATTCTGCATGCTTTTGTCGTGCCTCGGTATTCTCCTCGGCTCATCGGGTTCTTTTTATACAGAAGGAATCCAGAAGAAAGAAAAAAAAAAAGGTTTTGTCGGACGTCGGTCGACTCGTCGGCACATCGGGTTCTTTTTATACATAATAAATAAAAAAAAAATAGTTTTTTTTTATGCTTTTGTCGGGCGTCGGTCGACTCATCGGCACATCCGGTTCTACTTATACGTAAGAAATCAAATTTTGCAAACTTTGTCGGGCGCACCCGGGAAGTTTAAGTTTCATCGGTACAATTATTTTTACACGTATGAAATCAAGTTCTGTACAGTCTAGTCGAGCAAAACACAGAACAAATCAAATGCTCGATGGTTTTGTCGGGCGTCGGTATTCTCGTCGGAACATCGGGTTCTTTTTACAAAAAAAAAAAAAAAATCAAATTCTGTAACTTTTTATCGGGCGCATGCCGAAAGTTCAAGTCTCGTCGGTACATCGGCTTCTATTTACGCGTAAAAAATAAAAGTTCTTTACAATCTTGTCGGGCAAACCACAGAAGAAATTGAATTCTGAATGCTTTTGTCGGGCGTCGGTATTCTTGTCCGCACACCGGGTCTTTTATTCGTAAGAACTAAAATTCTGCAAACATTTGTCGGTCGCAAATTTTTCCAAAAACTCGCCGGCGTTGCTTAGTTTAACTTGTTCTGGGTACAGTCGTTGGAAGCTTCGCTTCTTAGCAAAAGCTGAAACGAAAATCCAAATATGTAAAGTTAAATATATGAATTTACTTCAAAGGAACAATCTCAACTGATACATTACAGCAAGTTTTACACAAAATTTCGCCTGCGGCGCATTTTGTAATATTACCTATTTCGAAGAACGGTGTATCATTTACTTTTCCTTTTATGATAGAAATTCTTGGTGTTCGTAACCTGTTAAAAGCTGGAAATTGTATGATACTATAGCTGAATTTTACAGAAAAAAAAAAAATTAAAAAAATTTCGCTTGCGGCGCTTGGTTTAACTTGCCTTGGTACAGTCTTTGGAAAATTCGCTTTTCAGCGAAAGTTAAAATGAAAAGCCGAATGTGTGAACTTTAAAATACGAAATTATACCAAAGGAATAACCTCAATTGATACGTTACAGTTAGTTTACACAAAATTTAGCCTGCGGCGCTTTTTGTAGTATTCTTTATTTAGAAGAACAGTGTTTCATTTAGCTTGGCGTTTTAGAACTGAAATTCGCTGAAACACGTTAAAAGCTAGGGCTTGTATGGTAGGTATAGCTAAATTTTTCCGGAAAAAAGGCAGATTTAAAAGTTTCGCCTGCGGCGCTTAGTTTAACTTGTTCTTGGTACAGTCGTTGGAAGCTTCGCTTTTTAGCGAAGGCTAAGACAAATATGTGAACTTTAAAATACGAAATTACATTAAAGGAATAATCTCAACTGGTGCATTACAGTTAGTTTTACCCCGGTTCTATTCTGTGCTGGCAGGAAATGTACGTCGTTGCCGCAAAGCTGTAACGGCGTGTTTTGTCGGCACATTTGTGAGTCCGTCGGCACAAACCGGACGCCCCCCCCCCAAAGGTAAAAAGCTAGTGACGCCCCTGGAGAACGGCACAAAATACACCCGCCATCCAAAAAGGCGGCTCGGACGTAGTACAGGTCGGACCCTTACAAATTATAGAGATGATAGTTCCGAGAGGAAATTTAGTGTAGCTTGTAGAAAAGTTGCCAAGCTGATAGAAAGGTTGTCAAAAATCAAGAAAATGTGCCTTCTTATTGGTGATCTAAACTGCAACGTGCTGCAAAGCTCCTGTCCGCGGTCTGAGTCTTTCCTATCTATGCTGCCCCCAGATTATTTCGTGATCCCTAAAGACACTGATTACTCTTTTATATCTACGTCCGGAAGCACGTCAAACCTAGATCACTCGATCCTCCTAAATTACTCGGCGGCCACATGTAGCGGGGTTTCGGACAATAATTTATGTGTTAAAGTCGGGGAATTCGGAGAATATAGCGATCACATCCCTCTTTTCCTGACTATCCCCATGCGTCGAAATCAGTCAACAGGATCTTGCGGGCCAAAATGGCACCAACAGAGGTGCTGGTCTAAAATTGATAAGCATCTTTTCCAGTCCGTAAGTGATTCTATATTTGATAAAGTCCGTGTACCCTACCATCTCCTACAGAGCCAGGCGCGACCGGAAGAATCTGCGCGAATAGGCTGCTGAGATAACGCACGCTCTTAAATCTGGTGAATGTGCAGCAGTCCCAGTGAAAAAATTTAAAGTTGGTACAGAAAAATTTGGATGGTCAGCAAATCAAGCACTCCAAGCGGCCTGCAGATCCTCCAAGTTTTGGCTACGTATATGGAACGAATGTGGAAAGCCTAAGAATAATGTTGCAAATAGTGTCCGTTTATTTACTAAGAGACAGTTCCAGAAAGAACTAAAGCAGCACCGTGTTTACCACAATACCGCTATGGCGGAATCGATTTCCAAAGACCCCAATAAGCTTTGGAAGGTCAGGGCTTCAAAAAATCAGGACAGTAAGGTTGATCGAAAATAACGGAGGAGCAATGGCATGATTATTTCACAAAACAATTTTCACTACCAGTAGATAGCGCGGAGTTAAATCATAAATTTGAGAAAAAACTAAATGAGCGGCTAAGTGCTCCTTCTACTAATTCGTATGTTGTTTGTGCTAGTGACATGGAAAAAGTCCTGAAAAAGCTAAAAAAGAAAAAATCTTCGGGTGCGGCTGGTTTGTGCGCGTTCCATTTTTTAAATGGATCGGAAAAGCTTGTTACGCATTTATCGTTATTATATCAGATGGTTTTTTGTACAGGTTTTGTCCCTGATGTATTTTGTACAGGTTTGATTTCGCCAATTATCAAGAAAGGTAAACCAGCTTCTGAATGTTCATCATACCGGCCTATCACTGTTTCTAACGTGTTTGCAAAAATATTTGAACTGTTAATAATTGAGAGCCTGTCTACTTGTTACATGCCACCTTTTCAGTTTGGATTCCAGCCAAAACTCGGTTGTTTTCACGCGCTAAAATGTTTATCTAATATTTTACACGATGCTGATCTGACAAAGCAGCCGCTCGCAATTGGTACTTATGACGTAAGTAAAGCTTTCGACTCGCTTCTGCACCACAAGCAATGTATGAACTACTCGAGCGAGGTGTTTCTCCTGTAATAGTTAGACCATTGCTGAATATGTACCGTCACATGAAAGCTAAAATAAGAATCCCTGGGAAGGCCGTACTATCCAATGAATTACCAATTTGGATTGGGGTTAAGCAGGGTGCCATCACTTCACCTGTTATATATAATAACGCTACGACATCTGCCCAATCAAACCTTCCATTGTGTTGTATTCATAAAGGACTAGACCTATCTATCCTGTGTTATGCAGACGACGTTTTAAACAGAAGTAGAACTATATCTAGCCTTGAAAATTATTTCCAGGATATTTCGCAAAATTATCGGGGAATAGGATTGTCTAGGAATACAGCAAAATGTGAAGTGCTGCTTTTTAATGATAGTAGTGATTTATCTGTTGTTAATGTAGCTTTAGATGGTATTACAGTTAAGCCGTGTGACAAATTGATGTACCTTGGTATTCCGATTGGTAAGACGCTGAAACAAACTAAGGCATTGATTGTTGAGAACGTGGAAAGCAAAATTCGTCGTTCTTATGGTCAAACTGTTTCAACCCAGTTTCATCTAAACCGAACTCTATTAGCAAAATTATATAATAGTGTTGCGCTACCCCATATTTTATATATAGCTCCATTTTCTGAAACTTTAAATGCGACGGACCGACTAAAAATTAAACGGATTTACTTTAAATTCGCAAAATACCTTCTTCGTCTTCCTCCTTGGACGCGCAATACCTACATGACCAATAAATACGGTATCGTCGACCCGATTCAAAAGCTCGATGAGCTATGTCAACGAGTAAAATGCAGTAAGAGCGGCCATGAGTGGCAAGGGATTGTTTTTTGACATTTTGTGATTCATAAGTGTGATTTTTCCCTCAGTGATTTGCCTTTTGTTTTTCTTTGTTGTGTGATCTTTTTTCTGTGTTTTTCTACTTTCTTTCTTTTTTATACTCCATCATTTTCTCTTTCCTGTGCGATGGGTGAAAAATAAACATTACATTACATTACAATAGGATCTGTAGTTTTACTTAAGTCTGAGCATTTCCGGCATCACTTGGGACGATCTGGAACAAATTACTGTTCTAACTTCGAAGTTTCAGCCAAATAAGTCCACTCGTTGGATCCCTAGACGTGCCACAGATTTTCCGGTTCCTCCCTCCAACTCCCCCTACTGCGCCCGAATCTGGTTCGGACTCGTGGATGAATAATCTAGAGCATCGTTTCTTATCACCTATAAGACTTCACTCGAATCGTTCCGGTACCCCCCCCCCCACCCTCCACCGTGGTCAGATCTGGTTCCGGAACTAAAATATGTCATCCAACTTGGATCCCATCAACTTGCATCTTGGAATTCCATCAACTTACATCACCGATTTGCATCCCATTCGGCCCATCCGTTTGTTTTTTTGTGCAGTGTCAAAAGGTTCGGGATCCCCTCCAACTCCCAAATCTGGAAGTATTCTAACTCGCGACTAAGGGATTCCGGGAAACCCCCTTCAACTCCCCCCGCAGAGCCCCGGCACGATCTGTCTCCGTCAATTACGGATCAAGGCCTAATGCCTGTTCTCTTCACCAATTTCCATCCTAATCCCTTGACTCTAAGCGTTTCATGAGTTTTCCCTCCCCCAAGCAGTGAATCCGATCTGGACTTGACGTGAACTGGACTTGAAACTCTTTCCACTTGCCAAGTTTCATTCAAATCCAATCACCCGTTCGAAAGTTCTGCATGCCACTAGATTCCGGATTCCCCCCCCCCCACACGATAGTCAGATCGGGGAAACGATTATTACCAAGTCAGTCTGTTCGGGCCCCTGACACAACTGTGTTTATTTCGCCCCTTCTTGACAAGGGTCCTCTTCAAGCTTAAAGCCGCTCAAATTGGAGTTTTCCAAGTTTGTTTTTTTCCGCAAGTTCTTTTTTCTAAATATCAAGTTTCACTCAGGTCCGATCTCCCGTTCGCAAGTGAAATATACCTTAATTTTCCAGATTTTAGCCTACGTCGTATTTACTTTGCCGAAACTGATCAAAACTTCCTGCCTTCCTTGTGTCAAATTTCCAGTGTCGGCCGGATTCCGTGCGAACTACTTCCCTGGCAAGAAACTAAAGCTCAAACGCGAATTCAGCATGTCCCTTACCCCTACATCGAATCTCTAATCAACTTCAGATAAAACTTTTACTTTTAACAAAAATTGCGGTTTCACACGGATTTTAGGCGAACTACTTGTCAAAAGATTAATTTTCATATTCGGATTCATCATGTCTCGTTACCACTGCACCGAACAGCTAATCAACTTCAATTAAAACTTTTATTTTTTTTGTACAAATTATCAGGTTTTGGCCGGATTCCGAGGCGAACTACTTGTCCGTAGAGAAAACAAATTTGATATTCGGATTCAGCATGCTACCTCGAAATCAGACCTCTAGTCGAATTCAGAGTAGCCTAAACTTTTACTTTTCACAAATTTTCTGTTTTTTGCCAGATCCCGGGTGAACTACTTGTCCGGCAAGAAAATGACTTTCATGTTCGGATGCAGCATGCCTCCTTAACCCTAAATCGACTATCTTATTGGCTTTTAAAACAAAAAATTTCGCCCCTTAATCCGAAAACCCCTCCCCCACCCGTAAATATACAGCTATGGGGCCTATCTGCGAACTTGACCTGTACTTTGACCCAAAGGATCCTCACACTAAGTTATGACAAAATATCTCAATCCCTTCGAGAGTTATCGTGCTAGCCGTACAGACGGTCAGATGGACGGACGACTTTACGAAGTCATAGGGATCCCTTCCTTTACGTTTTGGGATTCCAAAAATTGTTTTAACTTTGGCAGTCAGTGGTACATTTCACCTTGAGCTTGGTGAAGATTGCATAGTGCCTGAACAAAAAAAAATCGCAAATCTTTTTCGTAAGGCATACAACACAGTCAAAAGCGCATAGAGGTACCACAACTCTCACGGAAATTCCACTATTTAAAAATCGATTATTCTTGAATAGCGGAACAACTAAGTAACGCATTTTCAACGGGGCTTCAACCCGAGTGATGGGTAACAAGATTGTCCTATCCCAGCCCTTTTCAGTTAAACTTTAAAACATGAAGTACTTGCAATACTGTTGAAGTATGCGTCATTTACTTAAAACTCAAATACTGTTGTATCTTTGATGTCAAGTACTTACTACTTGATATTTGAGTACAAAATTAAGAAGCACTTGATAATTAATACTTAAGTATAATTTTGAAGTACTTGTCCCAAACTGACTCCTTCAGTCTGAAATCGATGTTCGGAGCACGTTGTCTTCCATCAGCATCTGACGCCAGAGATAGCTGACCAGCTCGAGCCCCGACTCCTCGCTCGAGCTGAATGATCCTTAGGAAGGCTTTTCCCGAGAAAACTCCATAGAACTTCTTGAAAAACCTTTGATCCATTTGGCCAAGAAGTCATGAGAGGATTGGCCCTCAGAAAACCATGAGGAACCACAAGAAACCTTAAGAAATGCAGTGGTATAAAAGCCCCATTCTCTGATGACACATTTGGTCAGATTACATCTCTTTCTTGTTCGGGTTTGCTTTCTTCATTAGTTCACCAACGGATTAGTATTTCCGATTAAGACACAATGGGCACTAGATACTGCATCAGTTTTTGGGATCCCGAAACGTAAGCGGAGGGATACCCGACTTCGTAAAAGTTGTCCGTCCGTCTGTTAGCACGATAACTCTCGAAGGGGTTGAGAAACTTTATTCAAACTTGGTACGAAGATTTTTTTGGTGAAACTACAGGTCAAGCTCGTAGATGGACACTACCTTTTCCTGTTTTCTTTGTGATATGGTAATTTCTTTTTACTGGAATAAAGTTGATAGATTGATTGATATTTAGGGGGGCAGGGGAGGGGGTTTAAATTAAGGGCGAAAGAAATATATTTTAAAAGACAAATAGCTCACCCGGAATCCGGCCAAAACCGGAAAATTTGTTAAAGTAAAAGTTTTATTTAGAATATAGTTGATTAGAGATTCGATACAGACTAAATTCAATTTTGAAAATTATGTTCTTTCCAAGCAAGTAGTTCGCCCGGAATCCGGCCGAAACCGATATAAGAAGTTTTAAAACCCATTAATATATTCGACATATAATTCTGCCGAAATTTACAAAACTCGGAAGCTTGAATGGAGAGGTTCTGGGTTCGCCTTTCAATGTCACCATCTCTTTTGCTCTGCATGCAGTTTGGTCGGAATACAGCTAAAACGAGATTTTTTCAAGGTAAAAGGCTTTTCTAAAGTCGGTTATAGAGATGAGATTTAGGGATAAACAAGCATGCTGAACCCATATCTGCTCTTTTTGTAATCATCTGATTAGTTGTTTTGCCGCTATTGTCAAAAAACTGTCAAAAATCCCGCAAGATTTTATTTTATAAGATATTCAGTTTTCGGGATCCCACCGAAACCTCTGGTCTTGTTCATCCAAGTGAAGCGATACTGCAGGCTTTCAGGAACATGCACGAATACTAAAATTACACGCACAGAGCTTCTGCAAGAATTTCTTTTTTCGCGGATGTCTGACCGTTAGATATATAATAAAATAAATGAACAGGTCGGGGTATATGACAATTATTTTTCTTTGTAGGGATAAGGAGATACGTTGAATCGTATTAATCTGTTTCTAAATTTCAATAGTAAAAATATCAGTTGATATAATACGTTTTCGTTTTTTGATGGACAAGTACTTCTCTCGGAATTCGGCCGAAACAGGAAATTTGGCAGAAGTAAAGCAGGAAGTTTCGATCACTATCGTCAAAATAGATATGCTTATAGACGTATATCTGAACTTGGTTGTCTCAGATGATTAACTATTTTCTAAATTAATCTGTTTCTAAATTTCAATAGTAAAAATATTCAAGAATTCTGCCTGTAACTGGGTATGGCGAAGACAAGACCCAATTGTCTGGATCAAATATTAAATTTTTGGGATCGCATCGATACCTTTGGTCTTGTTAATGACGCAAGTGAGGAAGGATTCTACACCAACCTGATGTCCCATTTCGGTGGACTCTCCTTCAACTGGGTCTATTTTCAAACTGAAATGTGTTGTAACGCCACACAAAGTTATAATGGATAATTGTGTTGTAGCGGATCATAAAAAAGGTCCGTGAAAAGGGTCAGTTCAATCTGTGGAAAAAATGCCACAGTGCAAAATATACCCCCCCCCACACACTCGTGATTCCCCCCCCCCCCCCCACTCGTGATTTTCCCATCAGGTGTTGCGGGCTGTCAAGGAAGTGCCGTTGTTGTGTAATTTGTAATTTATTTTAGTGTTTCGAGCAATAACAAGACCAAGGTGTCTATGGGATCCCAAAAATCTAATATTTGATTCAGGCAATCGGGTCTTGTCTTCGCCAGATCCAGTCTTCGCCTGGCTAATCATCAGAGAAAACCAAGTTCAGATATAGCTCTATAAGCCATATCTATTTTGACGATACTGACCGAGACTTCCTGCTTTACTTCTGCCAAGTTTCCGGTTTCGCCCGAATTCCGAACGAACTACTAGTCCAGCAAAAAAAGAAAATTCAGAAACAAATCTAGCGTATCTCCTTATCCCTATAAAGAACATCAAATCAACTTTGAATTAAAGTTAACTCCGGTTACAACGTATTCCGGACTAATTATATGTCAGCCTCTCTTCTTACCCCGTAATCTGTCATCTAATCGAACTTTTGCTTTTAACAAACTTTACGGTTTTGGCCAGATTCCGGTCGAACTAGTTGTTCGGCGAGAAAATGGTTTTCACCATCGTGTTCAGCATGCCCTCTTACCCCTAAATCGACCATTTAACAACTTCAAATAAAACTTTTACTTTTAACCAACTTTCCGTTTTTTGCCAGATTCCGGACGAACTACTTGTCCGGCGAGAAAATGGGTTTCACTATCGTGCTCAGCATGTCTTCTTACCCCATAATCGACTATCACATTAGCTGTTTAAAAATATTTTGTTTGTCCCTTAATTTGAACCCCCTCCCCCACCCCTAAATGTAGAGCTACAGGGCCCATCTACGAACTCGACCTTACTGTTGACCCATAGAATCGTCACACCAAGTTTCATCAAAATATCTCATTCCCTTCGAGAGTTATCCTGCTCACAGACGGATGGACGGACGGACAGACGGACATCTTTTGCGATGTCATAGGTATCCCTCCACTTACGTTTTGGGATCCCAAAAAGGTAATTTCTTGACCATATAAAATATTTTCTTGGAACAAAAGCCCCAACTAAGACAAAAATAACATACACCCTATCGGATTAGTCGGATGCATAGGACATGTCATATCCTCACATGTTGGATTTATGTGATTAGGGAAACAAGCTTGTAAACACGTGACAAACTCTTTAACATACGGCTTTTCTGAACAAACGACCCATTGATTTATTGACCCATTGAAATAGCTTCACAAAAACGACAACTGTCAAGGTAAAAAGAGGGTACAGGCATCAGTATCAGCCTATACATGCCTAACTGGCGGTGCTGATCTCCGATTCTCTGCCCTCAGGCAGCAAGTTCAATGGGTGGTTGGGGACTAGCCATCCTGGTGCTTTCGCACACCCTTCCTGTCACCTTCCCAATATTTAATTAGATACCCATTTGAAGATGGGTGGACTCTTGCTTGTCTGAAAGGGTCACGCCACCAACCGCCGCCCCAAATCAAACGTTAGGCGTTACTGAGACTCGAACCTGTGACCATTCGCTTCCGAGTTCATGTTCTAACCATTCGGCCAGGACGGAAAAGAAACAACAAGTATAACTCACTTAGTTCATTTTAAATGATAACTAAGAGACTAGCCTTGTTCAATCCTAAAGGGTATATTTTACCATGTTCCCACCCATAATCCCTAACCCCTAAACTGCATCTTAGCCTACATCTAGCACTGCAAGACACATTAGCGTCTTTCCCCATGTCACAATCCCAGCTGTTCGAAATACACATGAAAATTATTGCAAAATCAAACCTACACTGTAAAAAGTTTCTCCGAGTAAGGATTAAGTGTGTGCTACTGGAGTTAATCTTATCTCTGCTGGGATAAGATTAATCCGAATTAGAGACAAATCTTATCTCAATAGAGACAAGATTAATCCCAGTAGTAAATCCTGCAAGATTTTTGTACTCAGCGCTCGTTTGAGTACAGAAGCCGTCCGCTTCCTCGTCATAACCGAATTATCAGGATTTGTTCCTCGACGGCATCTTAATGCACTACTTAATGCTTCCATGGCTACCTCCACTTCAGGCCGGACTGGGTTTCCTTCCCGACCGAATGCTTCCACCTCGGTTCCACGAGCCCACCGGATGTCGCCGGACCGCATCGGTCAAAGAGGGGTTGCGCCTGAGAATAGAGGGGGGGAGGAGGGTCTGGAGTTGCGCATCCAGGTGGCGAATGACCTTTTTGTAATACGCCAGTAATCTACAGCTTCCTGTTCAGTATTGTCAGTTTCTACTGCAGCAGTTGACTTCCAGCTGCGTGGCATAAAGCAGTTCACGGTTGACTGCTGGACCTGGCAAATCGGTATTTTCAAGTACTTTCGGGATTACCTAAATATGTATCAAGCTGAGTGCCAACTCGGAATGAAGAAGAAATACTTCCAAGAATAACTTGTCCTTCGGCGGACTGATAGTCAACTACTGAGCCGGTCTGCGTCTTTCAAGAACATGCCATGCTAGTAATTACTGTTACTTCAGTAGCATTTGCATCCATTCTTGTTCTCGAGATTCTACACTTCATGAATGTATCCTATCTCCTCTATTGCCAAAATACACTGATTATCACGCTTGCCACGTTTGTTCTCTTTACGTGACGTAGGCTATCATGCGCCCGATCGTTATTTCTGAGACCGGTTATGCAAGTTTTCCCAAGATTAAAGGCAAGGGACATGGAAAGAGCCTAAAACAGCCGAAGCCGTCTGAATAGCGTCATAGCTTGGTTGTAAAGTGATCAACTATATTCAATTCTTTCTTTGTTCTTTTTCTTCTCGTTTATTTAATCATTCCGCCTTTTTGTACGTTTGTGCATTACGATGGGCGTTTTGTATAATAATAATCTATTATTATTATTTTAGAAAAACGGAGCTTAAGGAAGGGAGTCGAAGCTGCGATGATTGCAGGTTCGTTTCTTCTCCACGTTGTCCCTGACGTTCCACAGCCTGACGAGGACCCTTGCCAAGGAAAGCCGAAATATCGCTGCCGAAGCGTCACAACTGGCGTATACGTCTTATGCATTGTTTGAATATATATTTCCCAGTCAACTTGGACTCAAGGAGAATTTATCTACGAACTCAACCTGTATTTTGACCCAGAGAATCCACATACCAAGTATGAACAAAACATCTCAGCCCTTTCGAGACTTATCGTACTAACAGATAAACAACTTTTACAAAGTCATAGGCATCCCGTCACTTACGTTTTAGGCTCCCAAAAATGACTTCCGAACAAACACTGCATGCTTGTTGATCGCTACTAAAGACTGGAAGCTGAGCAACCGGTGCGGCCAATCCTCATCACCAGTAAAGATTGTAAAAATAGAGACCCCCCCCCCCCCACTGAACACGATGTAAGACCATGAGACCTCCCTAAATGCTGTCTTCTTATCTCCTAGCGGCATTTAATCTTATTACGGCCTATCTTATTAATCTACTCGGACCCTCTTTAAAATAAACTTGTCATGTAAGCTGGCGACCATGGCGCCACCCATAGCAGTTTAAGGTTCTGGCGAGAAAGAAAAGAGCTAAACATTTGTTTAGGTTCCTATGAAAAAGGAGTTAAAGGACATCTGACACTATTTAATGTTTGTATTCTGAAATAGTTGAGTACTTTAAAACTAGGCTTTGCTTTTAACAAATCACGCGCATCTTTGGCTATTTCATGCCTTTCTCAGGGTCCGTTGACTTCTAGAAAAACATTGAAACATTTAGACAGCCTTTTTTGGGATTTCGAAAGCTTAGTGAGAGGATACGTATTGACCTCATAAAAGTTGTCCGTCTGTCGGCTCATGTTTCGATAACTCTCGAAGGGATTGACATATTTTGTTCAAACTTGGTGATAGGATTCTTCGGATCACAATAATGGCCAAGTTCCCAGATGGGTTTTGTAGCCCTATATTTTTAAGTGGGGGAGGGGGGGAGCACATGAACTTCATTTCTTGCGCACAAGTACATCGTAGCAACTAGTTTCAAACAAGCGTTTTGAATTAATTACTCGAGAATAATTAGGACATACTCCCCCAGGAACAACCGTGAACACAACAAGAACTTCTTTACTATAACAAATACTCTTTATTTATACTCTACAAGTAGTTTCACATAACAGAAACATATCTACTCGAAAACTTACAAAAAATAAACTTTAACGAAATAAACTCAAGATACTGGAGAAGTATAAGACATACCCGGATTATGATAGGCTACAAACTATAGATTTTTCAACGGCAACGCTCACTGTCACCCAGCCTGATGGATTCCTCTTGTTCTATTTCCCCGAGTGACTAACCCCTTGGTCAAGAAACGCAAGCTGCCACTGGCCAATCTGGAACTCCTAACCACCAGCTTTATTCATACTGCTAACTACAGGAGCAATTCTCTGCGCCTACAACTAATTTTCAGTCTTAAGGTAGAGACAAATGATTCCCTCAAGCTGCGTTCCAGCCTTCAAACAACATGTACTAAAGGCTACCACCGTGACTACAACCGACATAACTATTAAACCGTTCCCCCTCACTACAAATAGTTGAGATTGGTAACGTTATGCTCAGGAAAATAGTGAGTAGTTTCAGAAAAAAAAAAATAGAGATTACTTGAATACCATTATTTAGGTAAAATTCCATTAAAAGTAGCAAGCGCTGTACATTATGAAATGTTACGAGAAACAACTCCTTGCTTGGATTGACCGTTTTCAACAAAACCCTTATTTTCAAGTAATCCTAGTTTGATTTCACAGCGTTAAAAGTTACCGTAACTGTCTCCACTTCGTCCGGTTTTGCGTCTGGCACGGGCAACTGCGTAGTTCCTACTGTTAGAAGACTGGAACATAGAGTAACAGAAAACCTAACAACCGAGAAGTCTGACAACCGGGTAGCATACTGACACTTCGAAAGTTGACAATAAAAGAAGACATCGCATCCCTTTGTTATTACCAATAATTCTCAATTCCAGTCTGGAGAAATACAACTACTATTGGAAACTACGTTACAGCGATTTGGGCAGTGTGCAAGAAAGTGTCTTTCTCACAATTTGAACAGAACGTCCGGATCGTGTGTTCACGAATTTGAATTACTGTCAGGATTCTTGGCACTATCATCAATTCAGTAAGGAAAAATACAGATTTCAT
Organism: Branchinecta lynchi; assembly: GCA_023053575.1. Lineage (NCBI taxonomy): Eukaryota > Metazoa > Arthropoda > Branchiopoda > Anostraca > Branchinectidae > Branchinecta > Branchinecta lynchi. The sequence goes on along the minus strand of JAKZAP010000013.1, from coordinate 14,018,385 downwards.
TAGTTGCGTTTTTGCAAATGCCTTGGTATCTGATACCACGGTAACCGGATCTGCATTTTCTCGTTTTTGCAGTTACCGTGGTATATGGTATTACGGTTGCTTTGCAAAAACGACAATTGGCGAAACTGCGCTTTTCGAAGTCATCACAAAAGAAACACTGATATCCAGTCACACCACTAAGTGCCAAACTTCTTTCCCACCAATTTGACAGAATCTAGGCTCTACTGTTGATGACGATGCAAGTGAGATGGCTTTTTCAGATACCACGATGAGGTACCCGGTCGGACCGTAGTATCTGATATTCAGATACCACGGTAACTGGCTAGATCCCACGATAACTGCAAAAAAAACAGTTGACCGTGGTATCAGATACAACGGTAACTGCGAAAACGACTTTAGACCGTGGTATCAGATACCATCGTGTCTGCAAAAACGCAACTATTACGAAAGTCAAGAAAATCCGGCCGGAAAAAGTGATCGTCAATCCCCAGCATTAACATTTTCTTTCGGGACTCGAAGACGGAAGTGCTGAAAATGCGGCCGAAAAACCTGATCTTCTATCCAGAACAACAACATTTCCTTCCGGGACGTAAAAGTGCTGCATTCCAATAGCCGCACTGGAGATATTGGACAGATGCGATGATGGAATTTTGAATTTCTGCCCGGATTTTTTCCGGACGGGAAAACCTGAACGTCTAGCTGTCCTCACCACTACTTAGAAAGTCTTCCCAGGAAAATCTGGGTCTTAAACCCAAAATATGTGCCCAGTCCAACTGGTCCGTAATGGGTAATATTACTCCCGCTTCAATGTTTTTGCGTCGAACAGGAAAATAGCTCTTAATAGCACGAACAAACGATCAAGACTTCACCGCCAGGTTATCTGCACTTTCATCATTAAAAGAAATACAAACACGAGATTTTCGGAATTTTTCTTGATCAGCTAGTATGATGATATGCAAGGGATAAATATGACTTCGGGTATTCCGGTTGCACTTCCGGCAAACCGTTCTCACATATCATCTTCGAGATATAACTAGCTGATCAAGAAAAACCAAGAAAATCGTTTTTTTTTCTTTTGCAATGAATGGTCAGCATTAGCTGACTTTATATATTTGATGATCAAATCTCAACTTTTCCATATAGAACTGGTGATGCTGCCGGAAATTCGGGCAAGAATTCCAGTCCGGGAGCACCTGACCCGAACTTCTCTCTAAAGCATAGCTCTTCCTCTAAGCTATTCAAATTACTCACACCAAGGCCCTATGCAATACTTATCTTCTGACGTACAGAAAACTTTCTTAACCTAACATTGTCACACGTCATTCAACGATTGCAGTTCCAACTCATTCCACTACGTAGTCGCTTTAACTTTAAGCAAATTCATTCCAAAGGAGAAATCTTATGTTAATTCTTCGGGCGGTTTAGCGCTAGTTACAATGCGTCAAAGCGACAGCGTATTTTATCACCTTCAGTAAAGAATTTAGTGCTAATATCACTGGATCACTTCGTGTTAACGTGAATTATCTCTCTAGTCCATTTACAGTCAAATTAGCTGGATCTCGGCAGGCTCCAAGACTTGAAGATGATGCCATATTTATGACGGACCTAGCGAAAAATGTTTAAGTAAGTGATGGAAAAAGAGCGCGGTGCACATTTAGAGAGGAAGGAGATGCAGCTCTCCGTCATAAAGCAAAACTTGGAGGACACATGAAATGATGACAGAACAAAGCAGAGGCGTTATAGGGATGCGTCGTCCAATTTAAAAACGTACATCTTCAATAGGTGGGATCAAAAATACTTAAAGTTTAATCGAATAAGGCTGAGATCCGACACGCAGTTCCACATCACTATTCACTTAAATATGCGTGAAAACCCGCTAAAAATGCGTTACTCCGTCGTCCGCTATCGAAAGATAACCAATTTCATCAAATGAACTAATTCTTTTGGATTTGTGGTACCTCTATGCGCATGTCCCTCTATGCTTCGAATACTTACCAACTACAAAGGTAAGACACTGACGAAAAATAAACTAAGATGGCAGATTCTTTGCAAGACATATCTTAACATCGTTTTCCTACTTCCTCCAGCCGTGGCTTCTACTTTTCCATCTTCAATCGTGGATTTGCAGGTTCTTTTTGAAAAATTAAAATTCTCCGCGTCTGGATGAATATTGTCAGTGTATTCAAATACCAGATGAAGAAATGAGCTGCCTTTTCAGTTTAACTTTAACTGATTAATAACATCTGAACAAAAAGCAAACAAAATACTTACGAGGACTGTTTTAAAAAAAATATTTTTCAGAAATTCAGTCTTGCGGCTCGTCAACTAGGTTTGCAGTGTTTTTTCATAGTTAGCTCTGAGCCCCCCAGGAAAAAAGCAAGAACATGGACACAGAGAGGAAATGAAACTAAGAAACGGCTGGAGAGGATGATGGTTAAGGAACGAAAACAGTCACAATGCAAATTACTTTCCAAGGGTTTGCAGTCAGGCCCGTATTCAGGAATTTATTTGGGGGGGGGGGGGTTGCCTGCTGGTCGGACAAAAAAGTACAAAAAACACATAGATCATAGGGAAAAGCCTACAAAAATGAATATTTTTGTATGTTTCGCGGGGGGGGGGGGGGGTTCAACCCCCTAACCCTCCCCCGGATACGGCCTTGTTTGCAGTTCATGTCATGTGAGATAATAAAACAACAAATGACGCTGCGCTATAAAAGAGTCGTCGCAGAAAAGTAATAGGAAAATCAGCGCAAAACAGGCGAACACCAGTTTTAATAATCAACTGTTCCACACCGGGACACAAATAAACTTAATACTCCAGCTACCAAAAGATCCAATCACAATTTTTGTGGCAAGTGTTCCAATATTTTAGTTTAAGCAAAACCAATCGAGCAACTCCAAGGTTAAGAGGCCGATAAGAGGCCGCAACTAACGGTGCTTTAGACTTCTTCCACACATCGACACAACAGGACTTAATACTGGTGTTATCCAAGGATGCGCTGAAAAGCTCCAATCCACCATACCCCAATTCAGCGGTTCCAAGCGGACTAGTTTCTCTTAATCCCCCACAGAGCAAAAGACCTCTAGAGAGTATTGCGTAACTTCAAATAAAACTTTTACTTTTAACAGACTTTCAGGTTATGGCCGGATTCCGGTCGAACTACTTGTCCGACGACAAAATGATTTTCACCATCGTATTCAGCATGTCGTCTTACCCCATAATCGACTATCACATTATCTGTTTAAAAATATTTCATTTGCCCCTTAATTTAAACCCCCCCCCCCTAAATGTAGGGCTAAAGAGCCCATCTACGAACTTGACCTTACTCTTGACCCAAAGAATCCTCACACAAAGTTTCATCAACATATCTCATTCCCTTCGAGAGCTATAGTGCGCACAGACGGACAGACGGACGGACAGACGTAGAACTTTTGCGATGTCATTGGTATCCCTCCACTTACGTTTTGGGATCCCAAAAAGTAAGCATTAGAAGTGCCCATTGTGCTTAAACAGAAAAAAAGGATACTGAATGAATGAACGAGCTTTTTTATTACCCACTAAAAATGGCCTAAATGGGAGTATTCAAAATAAATTAAAAACAGTACAATGCGATACGAACTCTCGAAACACAACAAAAACATAAGGAAATACGACATGAACATGTACATGGGCCGTGTAAACTGTGCAATCTATTTAAAGAGCTTTCGAACTTCTTCATTCTTGCCCCAATCGTAGTCACAGGGTCGGCAAGACGGTATTTATTTTTACGGACTTTTGTATTCTCTCCAAACGAGGGGAGTTTCAAAAGATACTTAACGTACCGATAATAATAGAACAGTACCTACCGCTACTACCGTATAAGGAGGGGGAACAATTACTACAAAGGAACCACACACAGTTTGTCTGCTTTCAACTTAATATTGTTTTTGTTTTTTTTTATGACAAGCTCAGAGGCAGGTAGGCCTATTATTTTTAACTTTACCTTTATCTTATGTATCCTTATCTAAGTAAATGAAAACTTAACTAAACTTAACTGCAAATCACGTTGGTAGCTCCAAGAGAAAGAAAAAAGACGACGGAATTTGAAAAAGACGAGCCAAAAACAATATGAACACTTTGAAAGAGGAATCTGACCTCAAAGCTGGGCTTATCATTTCCTTGCTCATACAAGGGACTTGTTAATTATGAGAAATAAGCCTGAAATAACTTCTACTTAAACTTGGAAGTAAGAACTCCAACGTCAGAGCCTCGTAGAGTGTCCCGGACCCTAACGACAGAGCCTCACGGAGAATTCCAAACAAAGCCAGAGACTTGATCTGAGGATGGGGAAGGGCGTCCTTGAGATGGAAACACTGACAAAGGTCGCAAGTTAAAATCCTGCCCTCGAAGTCTTTTAGTCAAGTTCGATGCCTGGACACATCGAAAAGTGAGCCTAGTTGGTTGTTAAGCTTAACTGATTAGGGGAATAAAAGCTTGTGAGAGGAGCGCTGGGAAATTAATGAGAAAAAACAGGTACATTGATATGTTTGTGCCGATTCCGTTAAAGTTTAACCGAAAAGGTTAAACTTTGAGATTCAAATTTTCCGCGTCATAGTAGAATTTTGCGCATTGACGACGGCCGTATATATTCTGAAGGTCACACTACTTAAAACTATCCAAATAATGCAGTGTATTCAGTTAAATGGTACAAAAATTACTTGGCCTCTCAGTTAAGATTTAACGTGTGAAAAATGTCAGTGCAAAAAGGAACGCAAATATTTATTCCAGCAATGTTTTCAACGGATACATCAGCTAAGATTCTTCATAAGCAAGATTAATAAGATTACAGGTTTGTTTCTTTCCCCGAAGTTGAACAAGAGGACTGAAAGCCTGACGAGGACCCTTGCCAAGAAGGGCCGAAATATCGCTTATGAAGAATCTTAGCTGATGTATCCGTTGAAAACATTGCTGGAATAAATGTTTCAAAGTCAGCTTGGGCTAAAAGAATATTTAACGCAAATATTTGTGCTGGTATTGGTTATTCTCTGAGTGCTATAACGATGCAGTTTGTAAAGATGCTCACTATCAAGTTTTCATCTGAATAAACATTAAGGTGCCTTTTTTTTATGTAGTTTTGGACTAAATACATTCGAAACTGAAAACTGAAACTGGAACACTTACCGGTTGTGCGTAAGGTGACTCTTGACTAGGTGTCCTGCCGCAAGTGCCGCCATTAAGGAAAGCTCGCCTGCCATGACAGTGGCGCAAACTATCCGTGCCAGCTGACACGCATTCTCACCAGGGTTGGTAGGGTGGGCACCTGGTAACATAACCTTGTTAGATTTAATGGTAAAAAAAGAAATGGCAAGTGAGCTGCTGGCCAGCTTTGCGGGAGGGACGAGAAAGGTTAAAAGCAGTGAACTGACTGACAAAAGTGCTCCTCACGCGGGGTTTCAACCCACGACCTTTGGCGTACAAGGCTATTAAGATACAGAGGTGAATATTCTTTGAGCCCAAGCTGACTTTGAAACATTTATTCCAACAATGTTTTCAACGGATACGTCAGCTACGATTACTGCATGTCTGGGCTGTGAAAGTTCCGTACTTCGTACATAAATATTCTTTGAGCCCAAGCTGACTTTGAAACATTGTTGGTACAGAGGTGCTTGTGAACATAGTTCTCAAACCACTACAATAGTCATAAATACTTCTTTATAGTATTTATGTGTTAATGAATGGACCAGATGGTTTAGGCAAAGTTCTTTTTATACATTATTTTGTACTCCTCAGTTCTGAGGGAAATAAATGAATAAATAAATAAATAAATAAATAGAAGCGGACTAGCGGAACACTGATCCCTCGAAAGGCAAATTGTTCTATGCAGTTCACATCCCTATGGCACGGGATGGCATAATATTACGTAAAGACTGACTGTTGTACAAGAACCTTTTACTGTAACCAAAAGTAAATTTGAATTGAATTTTAGAAATCAACAATGGTTGGTTCGCTCCTTGAGAGAGTTCACAGAGTTTTGAGAGGAAAAAGAGGCTTGCTTTAGGGACGTGTAGGCTACTTCCAATCTTCCGGAATCTTCAAGGGCAAAATAAACAGGCAACACACAAATAAACGCGCAACAGAGGGCTGGGTTGCCACATAGTTGACATTTCTCGTGCTACTAAAGCTAGGAAAAAAGGTTTCCTTTCCTTATGAAATGTAGGCAATGTGCTGCGGCAATTTGATGATTATTATGTGAAAAACTATTAGAATTAACGCATGGAGAACACTGTTAGTTTCTTTAGCGTGTTGAGCGATACTCCATAAAGAAGAAACGGTAGTAGTTTATCGCTGCACAGAATGTTGCACCAGGTATCGACAAAGCCTGTTTCGTCGAAAATGCTGGCCAGTCTCAAACTCCCGCCGCTGGTGTATCGCGGTCGATGAAGTGACATGCTGCTAACGTGGTGGCCGTTTATAGAGTTTACGAGATTTCGGAGAATGTCTGATCCAGCCCAGGGGGGGGGGGAGACTGGATCATATTTGTGTACTTACCAATTTCCCTGTCAGGCTGAAGTCATGAAAATATAACACAGACTACTACACTACTCGTACATACACTACTTGTGAACTTAGCTACGATAGAAATATTGGTATCCGACACGCATGGTTAGTATTGAAATAAAGTATCTCTTAAGAAATCAAATAACTCATAAATTGGAATGTACTACTACGCCCTACACCCGCAAGTAAGCGTTTTCAACGAGGCAGGAACGAACCATTATTCTTTGACTGCCTTATCGCTGGAGAGCTTGGGCCCAGACTCATGAACACTGTTCTCCAGCGAAGAACTCCGACTATACAAGTTATACAACACAATTATACAAATCCGGTCGAAAGGATTCTGGGTCTTACCACCCAGACAATGACCCTAAGTTATCTCCGACTATTCAACATACTCAAACAAATCTCGTCGAAAGAATTCTGGATTGTACCACCCCGACGATGACCCGAAATTCTCTCAGTGCATTACCAATTCTCGGCCACACAGAAACTCTTTCAGAATTTTCCGGAAACAGAAAACAGCGATTTGTCCCGGTCTCAGTCAGTACGGAAACGAGTAATCAGAGTGCCTTGCGGGGATGCTGCCGTGCGCGGCGCGGCGGAATAAAAGAGGAGAAATGAAACCAGTCAGGAAATGTATCACTCCGGCGGCAGTTCTCTAAAAGCATTCTTAATGTCAAGGGGTTCCGCTGATTAAGAATGGGGTGGTGGGAGTCAATGGGTTGGAAGGAAAGGGGTAAATAGGGGATAAAAGTCGTTTGTGGAAGCCTTATATCTCTGATTACAGAAGGATGTTCGGTCTATAATGCGGATGATTTCGTCGCCACGACGTCGGGGAACCGACAAGTATGTGTGCTACCAAGCCATATCCCAAGAGGGGGGGGGGGGTCCAAAACATACACAAATAAACGTTTTTTACTAGGCTTTAAAGTTTAATCGAAAAGGGTTGAGATTGGAGAGTCCAGTTACCCGTCACACATTCACTCAAATAGGACGAAGGCCCGATGAAAATAAGTTACTCCGTTGCTACCTTATTCACGAATAATCGATTTTCATATAGTGGACTTCCCCTGTCGGATTTGTGGTACCTCTATGCGTTTGAACCTGTGTTGTATAGTTTACGAAAATGATTATTGAAAAAATAAGTGTTCACGCAGTGAGCTCACGTTCATCCAGCTCGCCTTTGGCCACTGAAAAGCCACGGTTGTGTTGAGATCCAAATTTTCCGCGTCATAGTAGAACTCTGCGCTGTGTGGACGGCCGCAGAATTATACAAGAGCATAAACTGAAAAATCCCCAAAATCCCTAACGCATTCCAAATAAATCGGTGAACTCAATTAAATGACACAACAATAGGTTGGCTTTTTCAATTAAACTTTAACCTCAGATCTGCGTTATTGTTTCACTGTTAGGTATGGGTAGGTCCGACCCGTTGGAAGGCTCCCCTCCGAAATAAAGTTCTGGATACTACCCTGTGTGGTATTGGCGCACAATCCATGGACCTTCAGTGAGAAAAGGAGGAGGGTGCTAACTTTACATTGGCTGCCTCGACTTTTGATTATTTGACCAGAATTAAACTGTGCAGACAAGTTATCTGCCAGATTTATTATTCCCAGTCAAACTGAAGTGAACAGAGCTAGAATAGGATTTTACGTTATATCCTCTCTTTCTTTTACGAAGAACACCTTTAATTTTTAAGTAAATCTGGCAAAAAAATTGCCTGCCAGTCACTATGTCAGTCATTCTTTTTCCGAGTTCCAGTTTGTATTTCAGTCACTAAATCTCAGCTTACACAGAATTAATTTTCTATACCGGAATTGCAGTCAGTCTTTATATACCACGCACGTGGTTAATTAAAACAGTTCGGCCTGATCAGGATCAAACCCCTAACCAAATACGATAAATGTTTAAATACTAAATGTTTTCTGTAATTACCATCCGATTACTTTGGCAATATGATCGTCACTTCCCGAAAACAAATTTTAGCCAGGAAAACAGAAACAGCCATGTTCCTCTACGTGATTGACTGATATATAAAGTGAAGATTACCATAATGGTTAGTGTTTATGAACTAAAAACAAAAAGACGTCATGGGTGCTTAAGGGGGAATTTTCTACGCCAGTTTATTCATCTTTAGGGCGACTTCTTTTTTTCTTATTTTTTTTTACAGCCATACGAGTGTGAAACAAATTGGATGTCTTCACTCCTTCTTTTACTGAATAAACTAATGGCTAAAAAACGTTACACTCTACTTTTTTCTCTCCCAACGACTGACTACGCCTTCTCGGATCCGGCCAGTATTCATTCGTTTTTCCAAATAGAATGCACTCGGGATACGGCTACTGAGAGTCACTTTCTATCCCATACGTCTTAGCTGGTCGCCTTTATATCTCTTTCTATTTTTTCACTCAAGCGCGTCGTATTATCCGGGTACTAGCTTCTGTTATTAATGCCGGATTAGCAATGGATGCGATTTAGGAGAAATCACTTTAGAAAGACACTGCAGATGCAGCACAAGCATGGCGGGCAAAAGGGAATAGAGTGTAATCTATAATCGCATTTATTCGCATTGTTATTGCATTATTATTATTCGTCCGAGTACTTTTCACTGTCACAAGTTAATAAAATATTTATCAAAATAAACCTAAATTTCAAAATAAACAACATTTTGATGTTATATATATGTGTAACCCATTATCTCCGCTCCGACCTGTGTTATGGTATTTATTTTGTTCACTGATAACGCTATTTTCGTTAAAACCAACATTGTTTTACAACAAAAAGTGGTATATTTCTATAAAAAACGTAGCCTAATACTCGGAGCTCATACCACAATTTTTTTTTTTACCGTTAAGACTTAACAACCAGTGTTGTGTATGTTGAAATTGCATATCCTTGTGTTAGATTCACAAAACTTCTTACAGTGTTGTGGAGAGGGCGGGGGAAAAAAATGTTCCCTCGTAACTATCTTTTATTCTCATTCAGTACTATCGACTGCAATATAGCAGGTGGCTAAGAGTCCTCCTCCCCTGAGCGACGTCGAATCTTAAAATAAACAACAAAAAGAAAGAACCTAACACCATTGCATTATTATTTTTTGTTTTTAAATTAATTACTCCTGGAAAAGAGTGCTTTCAACCAACTCTGTTACTCAGTCTTCACAGAAAAGTATCTGACATCCCTACCGTTATTAAATTTCATGCAGCCCCGATAACGAATGTTACTGTGAGTTTTAAGACAATTAACTGGACTGGACTATTTCTGTGTTGGGTTTTGTCTGTGTGTATATACGTCTAGTGACTGTTAAATGTATCCCTTCAGGGAGATAAACCAGTGCAGTTGTCTGTAGCACATTAACGAAGCTTACGTCGTAAATGTTGAAGCACAAGCAACGGCTTTCAGTCTGCTAGGGTCTTTCGGTCGAAGCGTTCTTTGAATACAGTAAAAAAAAATGCGACGGCGGGCCATAATCTATTTAGGGGATGAAATTGTTCGGAACGATAGGCTTATGCGGGACGGTACACTCTTAACTAGATTCAGATTTATTTATTTACAAACGAGAATAAGGGAAACAAACTGCATGTCCGCGTGAAAAAGCCATACGTCTTATGGGGGCGAACACACAAATGAGGATTCAGCCTCACCTGAGGATTCAGCATCAGCGTAACATGACCTTAGGGATTAAGGATTCAGCATCACCTAAACATCATTACAGTCACAAATATCAACTCTCAACGACTCTCACTTATAAATAACTCTTTTATTTTTTTTAAGAACTGAGGGGTTGTTGCATTCCTAATTTAAAAAGTTTTTTTATCCCATAGTTACTATTTGCAACAGAAAAATGATTTCGAACTGCGGAGACAATTCTGTACTGAGTACAATCCGAGGGGTTCACCCCCGACACTGGATGTACACCATTCCCCGGCACCGGCCGAAACCAGTGCTGCCGGCTATAAATTAGGGGAGTCCGCTTCTAAACGTGCTGATTTTAATGTTATAGCACGTGGCAACCGGTGCCGGATGGTGTCAGACGGTGCCGCACCAGCCAGGTACCGGGCACTTGCTGTACACTAAAATCGAGAGTGGGAAAACCTCTCGGTACAATCCAGTATAATCTTGTTCTTCAAGTCGTGTACAACTTGGCTTACCTTTTACTCCTAGCATTTCCAGGCAAGCAGACTGCGCAGGTAAGACGGTACCACCGCCGATTGTGCCAACTTCCATAGATGGCATGGTGACGGTGAGGTAGAGGTCTTTGCCTTCAGGTCCGTAGGGTTCCATCAAGGTCATGCAATTGCTGCTTCCGACGTTCTGTGCTGGGTCCTAAAAAGGGGAAAATAATTAAACTTTAATACAAAAACATAAAAGTTCCGGAAGAACGATTGCCAACAACTGGGACAGTCTGTCGAAACAACTGTTGACCTCAAGCAAAAAACGAAGCGCAGTTTCAAAAAGTCCCTTAGGTCAATGTGCGTTAAGGGGTTTGGATTTCCCGTATAATAAGAAGGATTGGGCATCGGTCCTGGGTTCTGACAAAATCCCTCCTACACTTCCGTCGCCACTTCAGATGAAGGAATGGTTGCACCACTATTCTTCTGTATTCAGCTCTAGTGATGGCCTACTTCAACGTTTTTTTGGCGAGCGTTTCAGAACCTAACAGTACGAAACAGTCAAAAGTCTACACTGTCACCAGAAACGGAGTCACAAGAGCTATACGCAGCTTGAAAAGCACCTCCGTTGACAGGGGGGGTCTCTGCTCGAGCTACTTCCAGTTCAGCTCTCCCGAACTAATCTTCCACACCCAGCTGCTATTTCAGATGATTCTGGCAACGTCCATAGTTCCAGACAGTTTTCTTTCTGGAACTATTACGTCAATTCTAAAAAATTGAAAAAGATCCAAACCAGTGCAGCTCATTCCGGCCAATTACTGTGTCTTGCATCTTTAGCAAATTTTTTGAATATCTCTTAGTTCCAGAAATTATGTCGAAGTGCCAATTCGGTGACTTCCCGCTTGGTTAAAAAACAAGACCAAAGGTTTCGATGGGATCCCAAAAATTCAATATCTGATCCAGACAACATGGTCTTGTCTTAGCCAGATCCAGTCTTCGCCAGACCCCTTGAACATTTTTACAATTAAAATTCAGAAACAGATTAAGGCCAAATAGCTAATCACCTGAGAAAACCAAGCTCAGATTTGGATTCAGCATGTGTGTTTACCCCTATAAGTCATATCTGTTTTGACGAAAACTTCCTGCCACTTCTGCCAATTTCCCGGTTCCGGCCGAACTCCAGAACTACTTGTCCGGCGAAAAAAGAAAGCTCAAAGACGAAATCAGGGTATCTTCTTTCCCCAGTAATGAACATCTAATCAACTTCAAATAGAAATTTAGCTTATAACAAATTTTCCGATTCCAGCCGGATTCCGGTCGAACTATATGTCCGGGTAAAATACGATTGTCACACAGGGACTCAGCATCTGTTCTTACCCCTAAATCGCTTATCTAATCAACTAGAAATAAAACTTTGACTTCCAACAGTTTTCCGGTTTTGGCCGGATTCCGGACGAACTACATGTCCGGGTAGACACTTGTTTTCACATAAGTGTTCAGCATGTCTTCTTGCCCTAAATCGAACATCTAATCAACTCCAAATAAAACTTTTAATTTTGACAAACTTTCCGGTTTGGGCCGGATTCCGGTCGAAATACTTGTCCGTTGAGAAAATAGTTTTCACCATCGTCTTCAGCATGTCTCCCTACCTCTCAATCGAACATTTAATCAACTTCAAATACAACTTTTACTTTCAACAAACTTTCCGGTTTGGGCCGGATTCCGGGCGAAATACTTGTCCATCGAGAAAATAGTTTTCACCATCGTCTTCAGCATGTCTTCCTACCCCTAAATCGAACATCTAATCAATTTCAAATAAAACTTTTACTTTCAACAAACTTTCCGGTTTGGGCCGGATACCGGGCGAAATACTTGTCCGTCGAGAAAATAGTTTTCACCATCGTCTTCAGTATGTCTCCCTACCTCTAGATCGAACATTTAATCAACTTCAAATAAAACCTTTAATTTCAACAAACTTTCCGGTTTGGGCCGGATTCCGGGCGAAATACTTGTCCATCGAGAAAATAGTTTTCACCATCGTCTTCAGCATGTCTTCCTACCCCTAAATCGAACATCTAATCAACTTCAAATAAAACTTTTACTTTCAACAAACTTTCCGGTTTTGGCCGGATTCCGGGCGAACTACTTGTCCGATGACAAAATAGTTTTCCCCATCGTGTTCAGCATGTCTTCTTACCCCATAATCGACTATCACATTAGCTGTTTCAAAATATTTTGTTTGTCCCTTAATTTGAATCCCCTCCCCCACCCCTAAATGTAGAGCTACAAAGCCCATCTACGAACTTGACTGGTCCGACGACCCAACGAACCCTCACACCAAGTTTCATCAAAATATCTCATTCCCTTCGAGAGTTATCGTGCTTACAGACGGACGGACAGACGGACGGACGGACAGACGGACAACTTTTGCGATGTCATAGGTATCCCTCCACTTACGTTTTGGGATCCCAAAAAGACTCAGTTGCAGCTTGCAGCCATGCCCACATAGTCCTGTCTACAGTTATTACATGCATCCGAAATGGTGCGTTATCAAATCTTGTTTCGGAAAAAGTAGTTGTCCAGAAAATTGGTTCTAAGCATTTTTTAATGGTATTAATAAAAAAAACACGAATATTTGTCTTCTTGTCATACAGGTCATACTTGTCATTCGATAAACAATTATGTTTCTGCATAGTCAAATTTTTCAATGGTTAATCACACAATAATGGGTAAAAACTGCAACGTCAAACATTGAACCTTAATAAAGAAGATTATTTTTTTTTAAATTCGCACTGAAAATATTGTCGAGAAAATTTGCCGTTCATCTTCGTGCAATCGATATTTCTGGTGCTTTCGATAATGTAGTATATTCACAGGCTCTGCTTTCTTTGTTGCGTCACGGTGTTAATGCTTCCATTAATTTTGTTCTAAGGTTCTGGTACCGTAACGCGATTGTTCGGGCGAAATGGTCAGGGGCGATTCCGCAACCCATTCCTGTGAGCAAGGGGGTACCACAGGGTAGAGACCTATCTCATTTTGTTTTTTAAAAGTGCTATTTATGAATGCCTGTCAGGTTTATTGCCAGCATTTTTCCTTGGAGACCTAAGTATTAATTACATAGCTTACGCTGGGGTTAGAATCTCACATACAAATCTTTCTCAAATTGGCCATTTTGTTAACATTTCTATATGTCAGTCTCTCGAAATCAACAGCCCAAAAGATTCCGGTAGAAGACTCCCCAGCTCCCCTACCGTAAAATGACTTAGGATGATCATAGCACAGTCTCTAAGAAAAATTTGCAATAACGCTGACTCGGATGTTCACGATTCCATTCGGTTCGGAAAAATAGGTCCAAATAGAGGAAGGTATATCAGAAAAGCCCTCAGTAGTTTATATAATAGTTTTTGTTCTTCCTCTGTCTGCAACCTTTCCGGAATTTTTGGTATTCTGGACGAAAAGATTTAAAATGTATCAGGACTTATTATTTCAAATATTGTAAATTTCTCTTGTACCGTCCTCGACGCTATAGGAATTCCTGTATAACTACAACTTTTGTTGCAAAGTTATCCTTAATTGCCCAGGACCTTCATGTTTCTGCCCTTGGCCATTTCTCCGCATTCCATCTAGGAAGAAGATTTTTTAGACCCGATTAGTCCCTTGTATTCATTTTAATGTTTAGTGCTTTATCTTGTCCATTTACTACATTATTGAAAGCTGAGTGTATTTTTTCTTTTATTTGTCTTGTACTGCGCTATTTCCCTCTTCTTAAATGCGTAAATAAAATGTTATCATCATCAATGTAGCACTGCCAAAAATCTGCAATTCGACAAACTTGACGATTAGAAACAATCCAGCAAACAGCGGAACAATATGTTATACATCATTCTTTTATACAAATTTTACAAGTTTCAAGTAAGAATAATTCGCGTGCATCACTCTTCAGTTTTGTAGGAATTAAATAAATAACCATAATAGTAATAATATAAATGAAAGCCGACTGTGTGCTGATCAAACAATGGGCAAGTTGGAATCAACACCCGTGAATCGCCAAGCTGAATAGAGCCTCTGGGTCTTCCCAAGTGCAACCCAAAGTGAACTAAGGTAATCTTCCAAAACCGAGAGGATAAAATATCATAATCTCGCAAACATCCCATACCAAATATCACAATTCAAATACATAACAGTAATAATTAATTTATTCACCCACATGTAAGCCTTGATTTGCACTTCAGAAAACTTTAAGCCAAAACTAAATCACAGAGCCTCTTCAGTCCCAAAAGCGCACTCAAACCGACTTTAGCTCAACAATAAATTTTTTGCGAAGGCGGGCTATCAATCGAGAACCCCCAGAGAACAAAACAGTGAACGCAAGGAGACAAAAGACTCATCCGGGAAAGCCTCTCCGAGGAATCCAAACGGTGTCCCATGAATCTCCATAAATCGGACAACAAACTCCCGATTCTCAACATCCTTGTTATTCGGCTTGCCACAGAGGGAACACGCTCAGTGCTGCCACTGATCGCAGAATTCTGCGATTTATCAAATTTTCAAATTCTTCGACAAAGTGAGCCAGAATTCTCCGACCGGTTCCTAACCAGTAAATACAAAAAAGAAGTAAGAAATAGTTGCGTTTTGGGTGATACCATGGTTTCTGTTACCACGGTAACTGGATGCAATTAGTCGCTTTTGCAGTTACCGTGGTATCTGATATACGGTTGCCCTGCAAAAACGACAGTTGCCGAAAAGATATTCAGTGACATCACTAAGAGGTAAACATCTTTCTCACCAATCTAGCAAAATTTGATGAAAGTCAGATGACTTTTCAGATACCACAACCAGTTACCACGGTCGGACCGTATAAGTATCTGAATATCTGATACCACGATAACTGGCCAGATACCACGATAACTGCAAAAACTCCTTTTGACCATGGTACCAGATACCACGATAACTGCAAAAACGACTTTAGACCGTGGTATCAAATACCATGGTATCTGCAAAAACGCAACTGACTTAAGGCGTACAATTGTGAAGATAATAAAGTGAGACCTCTCGTTAATAGCTGGTAAAAAGGACTCAGTTTCCCATGCAATATTATATATAGTTTCCCATTCAATATTCCGGGGGTTCCGGAATATTGACGTATTCTCAACTTTTGAACGGGGAATTGGAACTTAATGAAACCTGATATTTGTATAGCCCTCCTTTCTCAGATTTCACACTTCAAGTCCGGAATGGATCCGGTGAGTTTGGGGGGAGTTGGAGGGGGGAACCGGAAATCGTGTGACATGTTCAGAGTGGATGGACTGGGATGAAACTTGGTGGGAAGAACAAGCACAAGCACCAGATACATAGTTGATAAGACCGGATCGGATCCGAGCACTGTGGGAGGAGTTGGAGGGAGGGTTCCGGAAACGACCACGATGCAAAAACGGATCGGCTAAAAAGAGGCACGGCATGGCGCAGGAGGCACGAGTAATTAAAAGAGATTAGCAAGTAGTACAAGTAGACAAGCAAGTGAGAGTTCGTAACTCCAGAGCCTACAAGTAGGCACGTTAGAACATTGTTCCTACCCCCACTATGAAGCCTGAAAGCGCCCTTTTAGTTCTCGTGCCCTTTTTTTTAGTACTCATGCCTCCTACGCTTTGTCGTGCTTTGCCGTGCCTCTTTTTAGTCGATCCCATGCAAAAATGCGAGGTTGCATGGATTTTATTTGTTTGAGTAAACCCAATTTTGGCTAAGTCACTGAAATTTCTTTGTAATCTCTAAGAATACAGTTAAAAATAGTTTTCTCCAAGGATTACAGGCACACTTACAGTGTCTGGTTTTATGAAAATACTAAGAAAAGTGTCAGTGACAAAACGCGATTTGTAAGCATCTAAACCGACAAACGAAATACCTCTCGGCTCGGAACTTAATAAAGCTGAATTCTTACATAGTTAATTGAACACCTTGGTCAGTTATTACATGCATCAGAAATGGTGCGTTATCAAATCTTGTTTCGGAAAAAGTGGTTGTCCAGAAAATTCGTTCTAAGCATTTTTGAATGGTATTAATAAAAAAAAAAGCACGATTACTACATATTCAATAAACAATTATGTTTCTGTATAGTCAAACTTTTCAGTGGTTAATCACACAATAATAGGCAAAAATTGCAACGTCGAACTTTGAACCTTAATAAAGAAGATTGTTTTTTTCTGAATATATGAACTGAAAATATTTACAAAATCAGACGACCAAACTTCCCTGGTACCGAGCATAGATGTATGTGCGGATTGGGTCTTTGGAACAGGCTGCGCTATCAATCTCTGTGGTATTGTACGTTGTGCGGTCGGGAAGGCGGGGGTGGGGAAGATGAATGGGTCTTCCAGCAGTTGGTTACCAAACTTTTGGTAACCAGTTGGTAACAAGTGTCTACTGGTTGACAACGGCCAAACTCGTTGAGACGGCAAATTTACGGGATTGTTGGAGATTAGGCTACAAAATCCTTTGCAACTCTCCTAGGAGTCCACTCGCAGAATCGGACTCTCAGTCGTAGAGCTTGTCAGAATGAAAGTCGTATTTTTCAAGTTTGGGAGCCTCATGGAATCGCATTCTTAGTGGTGCCAGAATCAAACCGTTACCAAATTGCGAATTTCGTTCGCAACTGGCTTTTTCTAATCGTATGGATACGACGAAGCTTCCTAATCTTATGATTTGAGCATGTCAGAGTGACAGTCGTATGCTTTGAGCTTGCCAGTATGACACAAGGGGCAGTTACAAAATTGTTTATTTCACCCTGGGGCGCACAGTTTGAACGCAATCTGGTTTTGTACCAAAATCTCTGTGCCTTAGCAGAAAACACAATAATTTTTCTGAAAAACTGACTTCGCTTTCCAAAACTAGTGCAGCGCCAAAGTGGTTCTGGAAAGTACACCACTCTTTTTGCCAAACTGATCCAGCTCTACGGCCAACAGAACAAGCTCATTCCGATCTCCACATTTAGGCATCAAAGACGTTCTGTTAAACCTAGCCCCAGCTTATATGAACAACAATTATGAAATTATGACTCAGGAATCTTGAGACGTGCCATCTAAATACCATCGCCCTGTCGAGGGAGTTCAATTTCGTAGTTGGATTCGCATTTCCCCAATTACCCCACTTAAATTGTCAAGTCAAGGGAGGTTCGATTTATTTCTATCAACCCCTCTTTAAAAAAAAGGAGGGGTATTTTGGGAGTGTTTATTACAATATTTATAAGCCTAAGCCAAATTTGTAAAAATTTAATTATTTTTATTGATTTCATCTTGATACTTTTATTTTCAAATTTTTTAAATAAGAAAATAAACTTAGCTAATGAGCTTCAGGTCTCTCAGATCCAAGCCAATTAAAATCCACCAATGAACAGTCAATTTATTGACAAGATGAAATAGAACCCAGCAAAATGGCCAAGAAAATTGTTAAAAAGATGAAGAAAGATCCCGCAAATCAAGCAATACAGAATTTTGAGGGGAAATCTCCAATAAAATAGTGTTGTTTTCATCAACTGTGTTTAGAGTGGTGGTTCATCATCAATCGTATTTAGAGTTGGTTTACCATCAACTCTATATTGGAGGATTAAGCTCGGGATTAAGACAATTGGCTATTTGTGGCCTGAGTTTCGGCCAACGAGTTTGGCCTACCCCACACAAAAATAAAATAACTTCTTGCCAAAACTTGTGACGAGTCTGTGGATAAAAGACAGGAAACTCCCATAGTCGCAAAAAATGGCGCTTCCTAGCGGTGGGACTGTCGTTACAGCATCTCTCTATTTACTTTTCGAAAATACTCTTGATGACTAACTCTTCTTTTTCTCTTCTTTTTGGAAAAAGTATGTGAAAATTAACAGTTGCGTTTTGCAGATACCACGTTCTGTGTTACCACGGTAACTGGACCTGCAATTAGTCGTTTCTGCAGTAACCATATAAATATTATAGTTGCTCTACAAAAACGACATTTGCCGAAATTGCGCTTTTCGAGGTCATCCCAAAAGAAAAACTGATGTCCACAAAAATTGATGAAAGTGAGATGACTTTTTCAGATACCACGATCAGCTCCCGATGAAAAACTTGTAGCCTGCGTAGTAGTATGGTAGTAGTACGAAAACGTTGCATGTAATACTATGTAATAGCAAAGAATACTATCATTTAATGCGACTCAGACTGGTCCAGTCTTATGTAGTAGTATCCAGTAGCACCCTGTCTTGCCATTTAGCATCCAGTCTTGCCAATAGTAGCATATAGTAGTATGCAGTAACACGGTAGCCTTGAAGTAGAAGCATGTAGTAGCATCGTTAGTACTGCATGCAACTTTTTCGTACTACTTCATAGTCCTATTTTGAGATAAATTTTTCATCGGGTTACCACAGTTGGACCGTGGTATCTGAATATCAGCTACCATGATAACTGGCCAGATATCATGATAACTGCAAATCGCCTTTTGACCGTGGTATCAGATATCACAACAACTGCAACAACGACTTTAGACCGTGGTGTTAGATACCATGGTATCTGCAAAAACGCAACTAATGTAAAGTGACATTTTTTTTTGTTTGGACTGCCCCAATGGCTCCTTTGGGCTTCCCTACAGTCAGAAGGTATCGCTATATGTGTAAAGGATGGCAAGAGAGTTTACAAAAGGTGTGTTCATGTAGTTTAGCATGTAAAAGTTTGTTTGTATAATAAAGAGTATTAAACTTAAAAAAAAAAACTTCCTGCCGACGAAGAATCGCCCTGTACCTAGCGGCAGAGCCGGAAGATGAGATGGTCATCACAGCTGTCCCGAACGAACGCCGTTGATTGGTTGGCACATAATTTGATTCATCGTTCAGGCGACGTTTCTAGTTCTTCCAGAGGTTTACTGGCGTGTTTTAGACTAAGTCATTTAGAGCATCCTTCTACCAAATCATCGTCAAACTTCACGTGTCATGTGCTGCTGTTTACAAACCCTCTTGGTTTGTTTACTCTCATTTCACCGTTTAAGGTCGGACAAAGTCTAAACGCTAGGTAGCGTTTGGTAGCTTGATTTTCCACGGCGCGATTTCAGCGGTGTTGACTGTCTCTCCAACTGTTACAGTCTTTGTGTGGAACAGCCTCAAAGAAGAAACAATAGCTGCAAAGCCAATAAACGCCCTCAAACTTCAATAGGAACTTCACTCGCAATCATTAGGGCGTCGCAACCGTGCTCCTCCTGACCCAGCATGCGACGGATCCAGGCCCTGTGTTACGATGGTTCCTGACCGTTTACGATTAGCAGTGGACCTCACTTCCACTGGTCCTATTTAAATGTGTGCGGAATTCAGTACAAGCGTGGCGTCGCAGCTATTTGATCAATTTAACCTCAGAACACAAAAAACGGTAGTTTACTCTCATCGGTGAATATATATTTGAATCTATATTTATCGAGGCACCGGTCGCGTTTACATTTATAAACCGTCCTAGGGACAATCAAGCCGTAAATTACAAGACGTCACAATTTAGGTCACAACTGTATGGTATTCCGTATTAATTTATACCATACCCTTTCGCTTAGATCATGAGCGGAGGAACAAGCCGTACAAGTACAACTAGAAAGCCCCACAGCCTGCCTCCAGGTCGTAATCAAATGGATACACAATCATCACGAACAGTGATCAACAGGATGGAACATCTTTTTTTTTTATTCCAAGCTGAAATTTAAGATGATTTACGATAGTGTATGTGTCATGGAATCCCTAACCACTCAGGCTTGGATGTCTATTTCCAAGCCTTCCAGAATTACAGTACAAAGAAAGGAAAGTTTAATAATGCTGTCAGTTTTCTTCTCTTAAAGAAACTAATGTTGAGTACTGTTTCCGACGTTACGTCCAGTATGGTCCTTAAACTTTATTTATAGGCTTCTTAGAGTTAGGGATTACATTACTGAAGAATTCATTATATTTTTTACTCAAACTGTTTCTGAAATCCCTCTTATAAGTAGCCTAAGAATGAGAACCTCGAAAGTTTAACAAAAATCACAACATAAATAACTTTCAAGCACTGACAACATAGTCTAGCGAACGAGCAACACTTAAACATGTACTTAATCTGCAATCTATAGGCTTACCGTACTGTTAACGACCAGCTCTAGGCGGCAGGATTAGGATAGCCTACAGCTTTCTCTGCTGACAATGACTAGACGCCACGAGGCTAATATAACATACATCCGAATTCATTTCAATTTTCGAGAACTTCAAGACACGATGTAGTTTTTGTTAACAAACCTGGCGTACCAGGACAAAAAAGGTCGCACAGAAGTTGAGAAAAATCAACTGAATAAGTTTGTACGTAAATATGGAATTTATACAAGGGACATTAACAGACAAATGTGCCTGAAATAATTTGGAATTACACATAGAAACTCTAACGTCAGAGC
Source organism: Branchinecta lynchi (assembly GCA_023053575.1). NCBI lineage: Eukaryota > Metazoa > Arthropoda > Branchiopoda > Anostraca > Branchinectidae > Branchinecta > Branchinecta lynchi. The sequence goes on along the minus strand of JAKZAP010000013.1, from coordinate 13,997,326 downwards.
TTCGTAGACAGTTCAGGGTGCTAATGGCAGAGACTCAGGAGAAGACCAAAGATTTAATTTGAAGGGGAAGACCTTCACGAGGTTCTTTTTTTTTACTTTTTGAAATATAGTTAGCCGACTTTTCGGATAGTTTGGCGAACAGGAAATTAGCACGTTTGGCTGGAAGGGATTTAGATCTTTCGAATATCGAAGTGACAACACCAATGAAGAAAATGTTTTAGAGGCTCGTGGCGGAAGGACTTGCTGAAGTAATGGATGATTAAATTCTGATGTTTGAGGAAAAATTGTGTCTAGAGGGCACCGTGACGGCTTGGCTTGTAAAGGACACGCCGTACTTACGATACTAATTCATTCTACTTGAGTAGTATTGCAATCCATTCTCGTTCCCGAGATTCTACTTTTTAAGTTATTATAAATTCTCTAAATTCCTTCTTGGTTTCCCGATTTCTGCGAGTAACTCTTTCCTAACCTCGAATTTTAAAGTGAATAATCCTTTGAAAACTTTAAATGTAAAATCCAGAACTTTCATAAAAAGGCTGACATCATTCTTCTTATCACAACCTTTTTCCTTTTTTCACAAAAAAGCGCCCTGATTAGTTTGTTTATTTTGAACTTTTTTTTTCCATGTATTTCGTTGTATACTTAGTAGGCTAATTTGTCTTTAACGGTCAGCTGTTTATTAGTATGTAAGTGTGTGTGAGTTTGATTGACATGTGGTTGTTCCTTTTTATCCATTACTCTTCAGTTTGGAAGGATTCAAATAAATAATAATAATAATAATAATGGTGTATCCTATATCCTCTATTAGCATTAAAATAGTTAACTATCTAACATCTTAGCAGAAACCCCAAGTAGAACGAGGTGTCCTTTAAGATAGTGTGGACCTCACGACAATGTGCGTTGAGAAGGGTACGTGTTTCATCTATGGGACGTCCCGATGAAAAATTTATAGCCTGCGTAGTAGTATGGTAGTAGTACGAAAACGTTGCATGTAATACTATGTAATAGCAAATAATACTATCATTTAATGTGCCTCAGAGTGGTCCAGTCTTATGTAGTAGTATCCAGTAGTATCATGTCTTGCCATAGTAGCATCCAGTCTTGCTAATAGTGGCATATAGTAGTATGCAGTAACACGGTAGCCTTGAAGTAGAAGCATGTAGTAGCATCGTGAGTATTGCATGCTACTTTTTCGTACTACTTCATGGTACTATTCTGAGATAAATTTTGCATCGGGGTGTGGTGGGGATAGATGGCTATATCCAGGACCGTATCCAGGAATTATTTTCGGGGGGGGGGGGGGGGGGGGGGGGTGCCTTTCGGGAGAGGGGGGGTTACCTGCGGGTCGGACAAAAAAGACATAGATCAGAGGGAAAGGCCTATAAAAATGATTATTTTTGTATGTTTGGCCGATGAAAAATTTGTAGCATGCGTAGTAGTATGGTAGTAGTACGAAAACGTTGTATGTAATACCATGTAATAGCAAAGAATACTATCATCTAATGTGCCTCAGACTAATCCAGTCTTATGTAGTAGTATCCAGTAGCATCCTGTCTTGCCATAGTAGCATCCAGTCTTGCTAATAGTAGCATATAGTATTAAGTAGTAACATGGTAGCCTTGAAGTAGAAGCATGTAGTAGCATCGTTAATACTGCATGCACATTTTTTATACTACTTCATAGTACTATTTTGAGACAAATTTTTCATCGGGGAGGGGGGGGGGGTGACTTTCGGGAGAGGGGGGGGTGCCTGCGGGTCGGACAAAAAAGACATAGATCAGAGAAAAAAGCCTATAAAAATGATTATTTGTGTATGTTTGAGGGGGGTCAACCCCCTAACCCCCCCCCCCCCCTCGATATGGCCCTGGCTACATCCATTTGGCTCGCCATTCGGGCGCTGGATTGTCTACAAGGCCCGGTGACACTGAGAAGTGAATCGTTTAGACAAACTTGCCTCGAGCGGGATACCCTGCTTCCATCTGGCAATGGGTTTGCGAACTACATTCACAAGCCTTAGGCGCCAAGGCTTAGTCGGTTAGCGCAACGGCAAATCAAGCACTTCGTAAATAAATATTCCTTCAGCCCAAGCTGACTACGAATCATATTTGACAGTGCATAGCTTTACTGAACTAAAGTTCATTTTCCGGCCTGAGCGGGTTTGAGCCGAAAGAGAACCCTTGCAAAGAAGGGTCAAAATATAGCTCTAATAAAATCAGCTGCCGTATCCGTTTTGCACTGTCGCTGGTTCAAATCTCACACGAGGAAATTTTTTCTTTCTTCAAGTTCGCTACATATAACTGAATGAGGACTTGGCCGTCTATCGCGAGAGTGGTCAGATCAAATTAAGCTACGTGCATATACGGTAATACAAGATTTCGCATGCGAAAACACGCATGCCAAACTCGCGTCACTATGGAGAAACCTGTAAGCGATGCTTACAAATTTCGGAGCGAAGGAGGAAATTCGCATCCGACTGCGAAATTCACACTGAGTGTCCACGTCCCTTTAAATTATAATTATTTATATGTAAGAAATTGAATCTAGCTATGCTACGATACTTTCAAAATATACCCATCTCTCTCTCTTCTAACCTATCTTACCTGTCCAGTTGCAATGTAGACAGCAGTTACAAGGTTTGCCGCATGAGCGTTGAACCCACCAATGCTCCCAGCCATGGCAGAACCAATCAAGTTCTTTGAAATGTTAAGATCTACAAGGTCTGCAACCGACGTCTTCAGGACACTCTCCACGACGTGACCTGGGACAATGGCTTCGCAGACAACACTTTTGCCCCGTCCTTCAATCCTAAAAATAGAATCAGTTGATGCATGTCGAAAGTCTCTTTTAAATTCTTTGTCAAAACTTACTTCCGGCCCAACACTGATATCCAGTTCCATCACTAAGTTCTAAACTTCTTGCTCACGAATTTGACAAAATTTGACGAAAGTGAGATGACTTTTCAGATAACACAGTCAGTTACCAGTGTTACCACGGTCGGACCGTGGCATCTGAATATCAGTTGCCACGATAACTGCAAAAACGTCTTCTGACCGTGGTATCAGATACCACGGTAACTGCTAACACGACTTGATCGCGGTATCAGATACCATGGTATCTGCAAAAACGCAAACTATTGTCAGATTTACAACACCTACTGTGCCACTGTTCGATTATTTGCATCTAGAATGATTCATCTGTTTCGCAAAGAAATCGCTTATTACTTATATACTTAGCAGACGTCAGCTTATTTCAAATACTACAAATTCCTATAAGGAGTCTTCAAGCCCTCCCTTCAAAGCTCGGTCAGGCCCTTCTTGCAATTCCAAACTTAGCTCTCAAGAGTGAAGAGAAAGACGATATCAACAGTTATATCTATCGTCAAAACATTTAACGAAACGAACGAGGAACTTGAAACATTACGACCATTTTCTTAAATGAGGCTATCTAGAGAGAGTAGTAAGTTTTAAATATTCGGCACAGAATGAGTCTAGCTACATCTCAAACTTTACGAAACAAAGAGGCTTCGTTTCACGCTGTGCTTTAGGATTTGTTTTTCGCCTGATTCACCAGTTATACCTCAAATTGTCCCAAGAAATGCGAAAAATAATCAAGGAGGGATGATACACAAGTCGGTCTTTAGCGCTGGAGAACGACTTAGATATTCTCGCTCTTTGATCCCATCTCTCTTTATTTCTCTAACTCTCTCTTCATCATGCAAATCAGATATAGAAGTGTCAATCGAGCATTTGGGAAAACAAATAAAATAGAAATCATAGCCTTTTTTCCACGGCAATGATACGACCCACCTCCAAAATGGTACCAAACTGATTACTGGAATGCTCAGTCTACTATTTCACAATGCTGACTTTGATACTATTTGGAGACCGTCATGATTTATGGAGCCATGGAGATATCAAAATAATATTTATCGCAGTTATTTAGTCCCCTTGTGGAGTCGATGACCCCTCCTCGGCTGCCCAAAGAAAAACGAGACTTGGGAAACAGTTTCCAAGGGAGGGGGCATTCTAGGTCTCAACAAAGCAAGTTCATTTCGTAATGGAATACAGCAAAAGATGGTCCAAGAAAAGCATGCGATTAGGAAGTACATGAGGAAAGTTTGACAGGATGGAAACCTCATTGTAATCCCGTCTGAAAACTTAGGTCCGAATCTTCCCCATCCTAGTCACGGATGTTAATACTGGTTCTATGCAGTCCAGGTTTAGTTCTATACATAGCGAAAGGCACAGCATGACAAAGTTTCGCGCTGAATATGGTACAGTTTTATCTGAAGCTTGCAAGAGGCCGTTTGTCGCACCGGCGACAGGGCGGACGCGGCACCAAAGTCTCCTGGTGCTAGTTAGATGTCCAACTAACCGGTATTCGAATTCATTTGTGCCATATTTTACTGAGAAAATAAAAAAAAAATGAGTGAATTCCAAGTGATTTATTTTATTTTATGTAATAACTGTATATATTCAAGTATTGTAACACATTAAATGTAATGGTCGACGTATTTAGTGCCATGTCGGTGCTACGAGTTAGATCAATACAAATATCTATCTATCTATCTTTCCCTTTTCTGCGGCTCGCGCCAGTCAATCGTCTCTATCATTGTTTATTTAGGCCACAGCGTCCCCCTCCCCTGTTACCCCCCCCCCCCCCCCCCCCGGGAATCGGTGAAGAGGGTATTTAGGTCGGGCCACACGATACTGTCATCCCAAGCCGGTCTCGATGTACGCGGATTCAAAAACTGACCGACCAGATCTGTGGCGATTAAACCACACCCCCAACTACAGGCGATGCCACCAGAAAGAAGAAACAGCACAATCATCTTCGACTAACCATCAAATGCCGTAGAAAATCAAAACTCGCAGTCCTCCGTCGAAACCTAACGCTCCCACCAAATCTGCAACAGATCACCGACTCCACACCACTCCCGATCAGAGGCTTTACATCACCAGATGACACAAATCGTACAATCGCTCGACGTCCAAGAATAGTCAGAAGTTGAAAAGAAAGGTGGAAAGGGATTGGCACCAAGCCAGACCCAAAGCAAACTGAAGTTGAAGTAAGGAAGGTTCGTCACGTTGCGAGTTTACTCTTATTTTTTAGTATACTTATTCCAAGATGGGGTACCTTGTAGGATACTCGGGGTGAACCGTTAGGACTTTACAATTGATCTGCATTCCAAGATTTCTGGGTTTCTACGTTTATTTTATTCTACTTCGGGGTTTTCAACGTAGAATGTTTTTCAGTAGCTGGGAATTCGGAGCGAGAGCTCAGCTAAAGTCCTGAGTTGGTAGAATGCTGGAGTAGGAAGTTAAAGGAGATAAGATTAGTATGTCGTTATATTTACGTGACTATTAGTTAAGTATCTCAGCACACTTGCTAGACTATGTACTAAATAAAAGTAAGATATCTCGTCATATCAGGTGTGTCAATAAGTATTAGTTTGATCAGTCAGAATTTACTTTACCACTCGGAAGTAACGAATTCACGTTTGTCTTTGTAGTAATCGATGTATATCCTAAAATGGCTCGCCAGGTGGTACTCAGTTTACAAGACCCGGGGTAAACAACCAAGTATCAAACCCATGGCTTTTACACTTCATCGAAGGTTAGAATTTCCAGCGGATACATGTCAATATCCTACATAACCACCAGAAACACAAACGGTGACCTAAGACCTACCCAGGGACCAGACTGCGAATCAAATACAGAGGTCCCGGAAATACCCCTTAAGCCTAAGCTGACTGCGATTCATATGTAAAAATTATAGTTAAATCGTCAGCTAAGATTTGCTCCACCCATATTTTATTTTTTTCAATGGAATTTATTTCGGCCGTTCTTGTCTGAATTGGTCCTAGTCAGGCTGCAGCTAACTAATATCGAGACGAAAAATTGCTGGAGCAAATCTTAGTAGACTTACCACTTTAGCATCATGTTACATATATAAAGTTCCCAGACCCGAGAAAAAGAGTCTGAGCTAGAACCATTTAAAAATACAGTTAACACATGTCTGTTTCAGACCCAAAACGACCCTTTGCACTTCCCTCGGGCGCTGAATTTTCTCAGAACCGAGAAACTTTCTGGCGCCGTCTCCTTTTGTTTCATAACAATAAAAGGCCGTAAAAACTTCTGTACTGTCTTCCGCCAAGAGCCCATTAACTTGGAAAACCGAATATTACAACTCTGTTTATCTTCTCGACTAACTCTCAAGGGGCCTTTCTGGGACGCTCTCCCAGAGATTGTAAATCCCCTAATTACAGACTGGACAATCCAAACTCGACTCTGATGATACCAACTTTCCAAAAACAGTACCACAACCCCTACTAGGCGATCATACCCTGTTCTGCCACGAAATGCCGCAAGACTTTCAACGGCATTGCCTACATCACGGAAGCTTCTTCTTTCTCTCCATCATTTAATCACTACGCTGGACACTTTTCCCCGGGACCAAGCCCTCTTAACTTGGACAATATCTTGGGTGGGTCCCTAAGTGACCAGACCAGAGCGGATCGGGGCATCGAGGCTCCACTTGTTGAATTGAAGAGCATCAGATAGCGACAAAAGAGCCGACGAAAGAGAAAAGAGAAAACAACGGGGAAGCGGTACCGTCAGGACGGATTGGGTCATCCATAACTGCCAGGCAAGTCAGGAAGAGGAGATAAAGCGAGGACTACATGATGATTGCTTTTTAAGGGCAAACAGTCCTGAAAGCACTTAAGTTTGCCATAGCTAAAAACTGTTTTTTGAATACCAAAAGCCATTCGCGAACCCAAGATCTATCGCGGCGAGAGTATATGGAAAAGCAGAGAGCGGTTCGACCAACACTATGTCAGAGATGTTGTCATAGTGGTCCGCCTTCCGAGTCGTCCCCTCTAGTTGCGTTGTCAAGGGAGCACGTCCGTCGGGAAGTCGATTTCGGCAACTCCCAGTCGAACGGTCCGGCAAAAGGGTAATTTAGTGAACGGCAAATCCCTACGGGACAAACGCGTTTCAGGCATACTACCAAAAACAAGCCGGCTTCAAAAGATTAGGCAAATACCAATGCGATTAAATTCGGAACTAGGAGCCTCTTTGGTACTTACAGTCCATAACGTCTGAGATGAATTCACATTGATTTGAGCTAACCAGGGAAGGCCTGCTATTTTTTTTTAGCAAATCGAGTGGCAGGTGTATCGAGCACTATCCTGTGAGAGCCAGTAATTACCCATCCATACTGAGAGATTTATGTTCCTTTTTTTGAACCAACGTTCGGCGGCATTACATTCTACAGATGCAGTACGACGTCTTGTTCCGCACGAGGTAAAGAATACAGAAGAACCTTCAGGATGACGAAGGAACATACGACATTACCGACCCTGCACCGGTTGTCAACGACTTTAATTGCAGGGATCTTGGGCGTATCTTCTAATTACTTTGAAACAATCTCTCACTTGATCGATGCGTTTGTAACAAGTCCACCGAAATCGTCTTTTGTTGAACTTACACAATAAGAACTTGCCGAATGATTAGCTGGCCAAACGGGCTTTGCCGAAAGTTTTTTGTCAAATGATAGACTTGTCGGTTGAAAACTCGTCAAGCGATCTGTAGCCGTTATTTTGACTGTAACAGGATCGAAACAGCACAATCCATCACGGTGTTTATACTAAAGGCAGTGTTGCGATACTGATATTTTGAAATGTACTAGACATAGGTCTAAAAATGTACTTCCCGGGGAAAAATGTACCAAACTCCAACACATTTTTTTCGCGTGTTAACACGCTCGTCTTCCTTCGCGGTACTCCACTAATCTATATACAATATCTTTCTTTTCGCTTATTTTTCTCTCTTTCATCCAGTTTTCTTTTTTATCCTCCTTTTTCCGCAGTGTGTCTTTGGGGATAGAGCTTGGCAGGAAGCAGTGCTCAGGACCAATGTGCCTATGGAGGTGAATTAGTTCTGCCAAACCTGTCCAACTACGAGCTGGAAAGTCACACAAAATCTGCCAAAAAGGAAAAGGGGTTGGGTCACGAAGAAATTTGACTGGATCCTTGAGCCAGCGGACACAGAAATGCCTCTTCCGACTACTTCCGAGTTAGGGCTCTAGGTCAACCACCAAAGTTAGTACGATAAGTCAAGTTCTTTATCTTAGTTTAGAGAAAATGTACTGAATTTGTACCAGTTCGACGTAATTGTACTATTTTTTTTACTTTTCAAAAAAGTTGTAAAGATGTACAGGTCAGAGAAAACAGTACTGAATCTGGTACAATTGTACCACCCACCGCAACACTGACTAAAGGTGATAAGCGACACTTTTCAAAGTTTACAGGAAACTCCTGAGAAAACACTATCTCAGCAGCAGTTGCTCTGATCTTGAGGAGATTTCTATGAGCCATGCAGGAAACAAGTACGGGTAGGAAACCGCTAACAGCTCAGTTTGAGAAAAATGTCGCTTATCTCCTTCCAGAAACAAGACCAAAGGTGTCGATGGGATCCCAAAAATCTAATATTTGATTCAGACAATCGAGTCTTATCTTCGCCAGATCCGGTCTTGGACAGGATAATCATCAGAGAAAACCAAATTCAGATATACCTCTATAGGCCATATCTATTTTGACGATACTGACCGAGACTTCCTGTCATTCCCGAGCGAAATACTAGTTCAGCAAAAAAAAAAAAAACAGAAACAAAACCAGCGTATCTCCTTATCCCTATAAAGAACATCAAATCAACTTTGAATAAAAGTTTGACTTAAAAAAAATCCGGTTACAACCGGATTCCGGAATAATTATATGTCCGGGTATAAAACCATTGTCATATACAGATTCAGCCTCTCTTCTTACCCCTTAATCTGTCATCTAATCGAACTTTTGCTTTTAACAAATTTTCCGGTTTTGGCCAGATTCCGGGCGAACTAGTTGTCCGGCGAGAAAATGATTTTCACCATCGTGTTCGGCATGTTTTTTTTACCCATAAATCAAACATTTAATCAACTTCAAATTAAACTTTTAATTTTAACCAACTTTCCGGTTTTCGCCGGATTCCGGGCGAACTACATGTCCGGGTAGAAAACTGTTTTCACGTAAGTGTTCAGCATGTCTTCTTGCCCTAAATCGAACATCTAATCAACTCGAAATAAAACTTTTAAATTTAACAAACTTTCCGGTTTCGGCCGGATTCCGGGCGAACTACTTGTCCGTCCAGAAAATGGTTTTCACCATCGTCTTCAGCATGTCTTCCTACCCCTAAATCGAACATCTAATCAACTTCAAATAAAACTATTACTTTTAACAAACTTTCCGGTCCGATGACAAAATGGTTTTCACCATCGTGCTCAGCATGTCTTAACCCCATAATCGACTGTCACATTAGCTGTTTCAAAATATTTTGTTTGCCCCGTAATTTGAACCCCCTCCCCCACCCCTAAATGTAGGGCTACAAAGCCCATCTACGAACTTGACTGGTCCGACGACCCAACGAATCCTCACACCAAGTTTCATCAAAATATCTCATTCCCTTCGAGAGTTATCGTGCTTACAGACGGACAACTTTTGCGATGTCATAGGTATCCCTCCACTTACGTTTTCGGATCCCAAAAACATCGTCAGTATAGGTCACGTAGGCAAACCCGATAGAGTTGATTCACATTTGATTCCTGAGATTCCCGGACGTATTTGAGAAATCGATCCGTTTCGTATCTAAATACAACCGTATTGCTAGAAATCTGTTCACGCTCAAAACCTGCTTAAAATACACTCGGATTTTACGCAGTGTGTAAATGGACCATCAGACAGTATCTACCGGAACGACAAGGACAAAGTTGCCAGGGACAAAAAACGGGGTTGACGATCGAACGCATCAGAAATACTTCTAGGCAATCAGGTTACCAACCCTTAAAGGACCCCTCTTAATTATTCTTTCTTTTATAATATCCCTAGCTCACTTATGGAATTACAAGTTTCTGAAATCCCCACCTTTCGCCATTGTTTCCTTTTGTACCTACGACTTTTTAGCGCATTTTCGGCCTAGCCGAGTTTTGCTAGTCACGCAACGCAAACTTTGCCGAAAGCTTAACTGAAGGTCCGTCGGCAGCTTTTTCACACTTTAGGACATTGGAAGTTTCGAAGTATTGTTTTTAATTTCGGAAGACTAGCCGCTCAGAGTAGGCGCCGTGGCCCGAAGTTGAGCTCTTCAATTCAATTCAGTTCAATATAATCTAAACAACAGATAACGGACAAGCCGATGGATTGCTTTTACGTCAAAAACTAACGTCATAACAGAACAATCTACAAGTAAATAGAATTTTGCGATATTTACACCGACGTCTTATGATAAATATGGTCAATAACATGCAAGACTACGATTAAGAAAATACAAATAACATAAAAATTAACGTTCAAAAGCGCTCCGAGTTATGTAAACGAACAAACGAGGGGACGAAACTCCGAGCATACCGGTCCGACAGTCGTCACCTAGCCTACGTTGGGATCCATCAATGCAATTTACGCTGTTATTCCTACAAAATTCATCCTGGTCCTTCTCCCACATGCAAGGTGATATCTGGGACTTCCACATGTAACAAGATCCCCCCCCCTCATTTGCTTGCAGCTTTCGTTACTCAACTTTCCAAGTAATACTGTGCCCCCCAAAAAGGAGCTACTCAGTCCCTCATAACAGCTGGCTTTCCCTTGTTGTCCGATTTTCCTGTGTATTTCTTTCCGGTTATTTTAGTCTCAGTCCCGATTAGGCAAGCGATCTGGAGACACAATAGTTGCGTTTTTGATCCGAATTCTCCTCGCAACTCTCCCATTTCGCGTTTTTGGACTATTCAGATGAAGCGAATTCTCATTTTCTTGGTTTTTGTCAGAATTAAGAACGGGGAAAGCGTCGCGATTCTGCAGAATCGAGAAGTTGCTTCGATGGTGAATTCTCGATTCTCCTCTCTCCGTTCTCCTCCCTGATTGGTCAACATGAGTGCGGGTGTTCAATATGCATAAACACGTATACCGGGTTGCGGACGAGCTGCCAAATTAATGTTTTTGTCAAAAGCGACAGTGGAGAAGCCATAGGAGCAATAACGGTAGCTTGTACGAGAATTCAGAAGCGACAATTCAGAACGGAGAATTCGGATCAAAAACGCAACTAATGACCGCTCACCAATTTTAAATATTTTACTTCCCTGCTAGCAAAACAACCGCCGATATAAATCCAACAATCCAAAAAATAAAATAAAGAAGCAATGGGTACCAAAAAGTATAATCTCCAAATCCAGAGCTGCTAGCTATCTTCTCCGCTTCCTCATAACAAATAAGCAATAACAAAGCCATAAGCTTTTCAGCAGTGTCGCTATTACTCAACTTAAAACCCGACAACATCAAGTAAATCTCTCCGAGAGCGACCCCCCCCCCCCCATCCTCTCCTTGCGAGGAAAAACAAAACAACCAACTTAGTTTAGGGACGATCCAAGTAAAACAGGAAAACATCGAAACATCGTCATCAAAAGAAAACCAAAACATTCAATAACTGTGGCAAGTGGATGGAAAAAGAAGTGAAGACGTGATAAGTTAGTTCTTCTGCATGCAGGACTGAGTGGCTACATAATCCAAGAAATGTTTAAAGCATCCAGGAATGTAAATATAGTTGCTCTTACCGATTTTCTATACCACAAATCGTCCCCTTTTTACAACAAAACTTTCTTCGATCAAATTCACTTCAATGTCAATGTAGAACATTCCTCAAAGCAGGGTGGTGCATCCAAAGTGATGCTTCTATTGATACTCATTTATTTAATTGTTGAAATAAAAAAAGGAAATAGAAATAGCAAAAAGGTTTTCGAAAAATAACTAACAATCTTAATAATAACAATCTAATAAAATAAATAATAATAAAAACATAAGATAATAATAAAACAAAAATAACAATCTTACCAGTTAACCGCAGAAGGCTTCTTGTCCGTGCAAATGTTGCCGCTGAGGCTGATAATTTCCATATCTGGGAACAGTTCCTGAAGCCTTAACAAGGCAAGCTCAGTCCCCTAAAAAAATAAAAAAATAAAAAAAATTAAAGACACACTGAGCTAATTTTGGTTTCACCAACCTTGAACCACAGCGTCGTAACACAAAAACATGCGTCTGGAGGAGGTTGACTAAAAAAGTGGGACCGATCATCTGTACTTTAAAGCAAAGCTCTTACCAGAAATGACCTTTTCACGATAAATCCGTTCAGAAATATCAGTTGCGTTTTTACCATGGTATCTGATACCACGGTCTAAAGTCTTTTTGTGCAGTTACCGTGGTATCTGACCAAAAGGCCAAAAGGTGTTTTGCAGTTATCATGGTATCTGGGCGGTCACCGTGGTAACTGATCTTGGCATTTTGTAGGAACCTGACGAAGTCATCTCACTTTCACCATCACCAGCAGTAGAGCCTAGGATTGTGTCAAATTGGTGGGAAAGAAGTTTGGCACTTAGTGATGTGACTGAACATCAGTTTTTCTTTTCGGATGACTTCCAAAAGCGAAATGTCGGAAACTGCCGTTCTTACAGAGCAGCCGTAGTATCAGATACCACGGTAACTGCAAAAACGACTACTTGCAAATCCAGTTACCGTGGTAACAGATACCATGGTATCTGCAAAAACGCAACTTTGGTTTTCCCGAAATACCAATGCTTGCCCCGTGAAATTGGAGATTTTCTTGTTGGCACTTGTCGACTATACCCAGAGTTCCTACGCACCGACGCGGCGGTTGGACGCAACACATTTGAAAAATCTGAGAGCCGTGGTCAACAACTGATTAAACTAAGCAATAGAAAAGAGGAGCAATATAAAAGACAGATCTGTTGGCCTACCAAGTCTTCTAAAACTTGGTAATCATGCTTATCATGTTGCGAAACAGATATTCAGGAATAAATACGATGATGGATTGAAAAGGAAAACACGCATTCTAGTTCACGTATTTTTTAAATATTTATTGGCGGACCGTGAAGCTTTTGGCGAAGTTTTTGCACCATGACTGATAAACTCGGCTAAGCCAATAAAGCAATAAAAAGCCGTAGGTGCAAAACGAAACAATGACGACGAACATGGATTTCTGAAGCTTATACTTCCATAGGTGGGCTAGGGATAATCGAAAGTCAAGTGTTTCCCGACAGGGGTTCACACACACTTAGCGTAGAGCCACCACTATAACAGTGGCCACTGTCCCAATACGAAAGCTAGGTTCTGGTTACGTTTCCGATTTCGTACGGCTGAAATCGTCGCGCCAAGTATCGCCTGTTGGTGATCACAGCGACGCAAGCTACACATAGAGCGTGTTCCACCCTTGTAACAATAGTTACTATTAGTTACTATTTCCGTTCCATCCTCACGAAAAGTTACTACGCTGACCGTTCCAACCTTGTCGGAATAGTAACTAATAGTTACTATTTGCTTACCATGCTCGGGAGCGTGGTAAGCGTAGTAAGTACGCATCTCTGGAACGTGATTGGTCGGATTCGCCCCTGGCGTGAGATCCTGCTGGAAAATAGAAAAATCGTTCCAGCCTTGACGGCAAAAAGCCAGAATTCGTGACGTCACGCGTAGTAACTACGGTAAGTAGGATGTAACACGCTCATAATTACCGTAACCGACTTCTAAAAACAATTTTCTTTCTTCTTGCAACGGAAATCGTTGGGCGGCGAATTCAAATTTCAGCGCAAAGCGACGATACGGAAAAAAAACCGGCTGTCAGACATAGGCCGAATGGTGACAACTCTGTTAAAGTACAGATAGTAAAAGACCTATGCGACTAAAAGTAACGAGTAACTCATTATAAGGGGCGTCATTTCGCGTAAATCTACCGGTGCAACGGCGTCATTCCCGGCCATTAGCTTGGCTTAAAAAAGGTTGAAGTTCGGCCTTACGATCGATTTTCCGCAATTTCCTGTCGTACTTTCGTCAAATCACATTGTTTCTCACAGATTTTATGCTGTGTCATGGGTAGCTGCTACCCCTCGGAGATGCAAATGACGCCTCTGCTTATTATGTTCCCTTCTGAAGCTATGAGAACCTGAAGTGGAAGTCTTGAAGATGTCTGCCTCATACTACAGAGAGCGGGACAGTTTGGAAGATGGTACACTGTACAAAGTTTCTCCGAGTAAGGATTAAAGTTAACTGCAGTATTTGCTACTGAGATTAATCGTATCTCTACAGATATAAGATTAATCCGGTTAATCTAACGAAAGTCGTCACTGCTATGCATTACGGTTCCGAAATTTGGGGTTCCAGCAAGGACAAAAATTGGAAGGAATCTGGTTGCAATATTTTTAGAGGGTGTTATGAGTAAGTATAAGAATAAATAGTCTAGTTATTAAAGGAGATTTAGGGCTATTTTCGTTGCGTAGTAGAAGATTAGTTAACATGATTCGATATTAGGAGAGATTGTTAAGTTTGCCTATAGTGAGGCTCTTGAAAGCGGCATATTTAGAAGTACTGAAAGATTTGAAAAGTGATGCGTGGCCGCAACAAATAAAAAAATAATTGAAGATTGTGGTCTAGGGGGAGTGTGGAATGAGGGACCAGGGCCATTTTATCCACTAGGGGAGATAGCCAAGTTAGTAAACGATAGGCTAAACAACCAGAAGATTCACTTGTGGAGTTGCGGTGTGCGGAGTTCGTATTCTTTGAAGTGGTATGTTTTGGCTAAAGAGGTATGGGGGGAGGAACTGTTTTTTAAAGCGGGGCTTAGACCAGAGGAACTTAAATGGATGGTGAATCCGCGGGCGGATTCTCTACCATTGGGAGAAAGAAGAAAGTTCATAGGTAAAGTTAAGCTATGTTCTGGTCCTTATTTCTGCCCTATGTGCGGTTCACTAGGGGAGGATATTTTGCATCTTGTGGGTAGATGCGTAGAGTTAAATGATCAGCGTATAGAGATTTTTGGATATAGTAGGTTGGAGGAGGGGGATTTGGTTAAGGTCATGGGGACGAAACATTTTGGGGACCTTCGTCGGCTTGGGAGGTTCCTCAGCAGTCTATGGAGCATCGGGAGCGTTTTTTGGAGTACGGGTTTCGTCCTTTTGGTGTAAACATTGTGTTTGTGAGTGCTATTTTGTGTTTATGTTATTTTCCAGCCATGGCCCCACGGGCTTTTTGGAAATAAATTCATTCATTCAATCGAGAGACAAGATTATTCCCAGTAGCAAATACGGCAAGATTTGTGTTTACAGTATAGCCAGATACTCCACCTCCTTGCGCGGTTGATTGTTTTCTACATTGTTATTACGCGCAACTAAGCAAAAGAAAAGTTGGACTTTAAATTACGTATATTTGTATTCATCGTGCAACAGGTTTATTTACTGTCAGAATTTCTTAACAGATAACACAAGGATGCGCGGTTTCAACAGATAAAACTTGAATGTTTTCTGTTGTGATTTTGGAAATGTTATGCATTGATGAGGATGATGATGATTTTATTAACGCACTTAAGGAGAGGAAATAGTGCAGTATAGACACAAAAAAAAAGGAAAAAATACATTGAGCTTTCAATAATGTTGTAAATGCACAAGATCAAAAAATAAACATTTAAAAGAAGAAAAAAAGGGACTAATCGGGACTAAAAAATCTTCTTCCTAGATGGAGTGCGGAGAAATGGTATTCAATGCTATACGGCATTGAACATTCTGAATATAAGAAGAGCTGAAAAACGGCAGGAAAAACATCTGCTGACTGTTTTGTTTGTCGTCATGATATTGGAAAGGTCAGCAGATACTTTTTCGGCGTTTTTTCGGCTCTTCCTGGCAGTGCTTGTTATGCATAACATTTACAAAATCACAACAGATAACATCCCAAGTGTTTTCTGTTGAAATCGCGCATCCTTGTGTTATCAGTTATGAAACTTGTGACAGTGTAGGAATGGGAAATTACTGAACGAGTCCCAAATATTCAAGGAAGTGCTACTAGAGCAATAGAATACAAAATTGAGAAAATTAAGAATTTTGTACTATTCGTTGTAATTTTTGATGAAGTAGGGGACTAACCACTTAACGTGGTGCTATCGACTGTCCCCACTTGGGTGCTAGATCCGAAAGCACGTCCCAATAGTCAGGAGGCAATCCTGTCCGAACTGGACAGCGAAGCGATACCGCCTTTCATTGAGACTATATTTTCAGGATCTTTAGGCTCTCATAAGAAGAACGAGCATGGCCAAGAATAATGATGAGGATGATTTTATTTATAACCCATCAAAATAAGCACAAAGAAGGAAGACGGAGTAAATAATAAGGAAAAAAGAGAAAATGGAAGGAAAAAACCGAAGAGAATCAACTTACGAAATACACAATATAACTTTTACCCTAAAACTAAACCAAGAGGGTGTTCCCTTCGTAATCAATATTTTGGGTATATGTTTCTATTTGTGTGCTAGTTTTCTGTGCAATGAGTGTGCAGGCTCTCTTTCGCGGGGATTGACCGAAGACCTTTTATTCAATGGTCAAGGAGCTGTGCCAGACAGGACATAATATTCTCAAAATACCATTTTCACTCACCTTTGATACCATATTCATCCCCATGGCATCTCCAGTCTTGGCGACAAATCGAAGAAAAACAGTACGACCGGCCATACGACCCGAAATCTGGAGCAGACGGGCGAAACGCGACGTGGAGTCGAACGACGCCTTAATCGCCTCGAAGTTTTCTCGAATCCGAATCCAATTCAGGAGTGTTCTGAAGAAAGTAAGGTCACAGTTATTTTTGACGTGTTGGAAATGGGAGAAGGAAAAAGACGATAAAATTTCATTGAGGTTCGGCACTACAATAACAGGTTTTCCCAACAGGTCGTAAATGTCGAATTTATGGCGAAAGTTCGTAAATCATGATAACAATGTCAGCGATTACAATCGAGAATGGTAGAAGAACTTCGTCATGTTACCAGAATATTAAAAAAACTGAAATGCAGCCCCTACTATGTGCTTATTGACAGATAGATAACTTAATGCAGCAATTAATGAATGGGTTAGGGCAAGGTCGGTCATAGTTGCGTGGTTCACGATTATAGCAATCTCAATAAGCGAAAATAAAAAAGGGAATTTTCAATAGTTGCAGCAGTGGCGAGCAACCCTTTCAGGTTTCATTCCCGAATAGACCCAACCTGAATTAAACAAACGACTATTCGTTCGATCGAACGAATATTCTATCGACCGAACGAATATTTTATTGATCGAAATAGCATGCCTAATTTTATTCTAGGAGAGTGAAATTATCAATTCCAAACAAGAACAAAATAAAAGCGAAAGGAGAAACTGAAAACTGAATTTGTTGCATACCGATTCGAAGTACTCATTTATGATTTATTATGCTCGTGGAAGGTAATTAAGAATCCCGGTGTCGTCGAACAGCAAATGGATACTTTGAAAAGCGGTTCACCACTTGCGAATAGCAACCTAATGGACGTGAATGTATGCGCGTTTTTTTTTCAGTGTTTACAGCAATTTCATGGACGGAAAAAGTTTCCGCTATCAAGATACACAGAAAGGAGTTGGCTTTAAGCAGAAATAGCGTCCTTAACTCAGTCTACCAGAAGCACTCATTTTGGAGAAGGGGCACGAAGAATTTCCCGACCTCAGATATTCCCAGAGGCACCTAGCTTGTCGATGGAACCAGTTGTAAAACTAGCGGCGAAAGAATATCCTATCAGACAATAGAGAGGTTCGAGGGATAAGTCCAGAAGCGTTGGTAGCCCCTTCCAAACGTACAAAATTCCTTATCGAGGGCTACTGAGACCAGCTATTGACTCCACGCGCTACACCCTCTCCCATGAGAGTAAGAGCGCTCCCCATTTGGTAAACCTCCGTAAGACGTCCGGAACCGACCATGGTTTGAACACGGTACATTTACAACAAGAAAACAAGAGCTACGAGCTCATATGGCACTTGTTACTAGTAGGTGGTGTGAGAAGCGAGAAAGTGATATCTGAGCATTTTTCTGGGAATTCCGATACTCCTCCCACCGTGCTCGGATTCGGTAGTTTTACACGCTATACGAGCCACATCATTTCCGGGATTCCCCCTAGTGTGGCCGAATACGACTCGGACACATCCTAACATCTTTTCTTCCCGTCCATCAAGTTTGACTCGAATCGGAGCATATCTGCAAATTTCCGGTTTCACAACCGCATGTCACAAAGTTTCCAGACCCCCCCCCCCAAATCCCCCCACCATGGCCACATGGGTTCGCACACAAGCTTTGCACATCTATAGGTCATCAGTTCTTATCACCCACAAAGTTTCATCGAGTCGGACCATTTTTTAACAACCACGGAAGTCAGTAATTTCCAGATTCCCCCTCCCTTGACTCCCCGAAAAATTAAATGTATTTTGTTTGGTCACTAATATACCTGCCTAGTTTTATCGTCCTTCGCACATCTGGAAGTATCCTATCTCGCGATCATCGGAATTCCGGGAAATCCACTCCAACTCCCCCCAAAGAGCCCCAACATGATCTGGTTCCGTCAAGAACGTATCTAATGCTTATGCTTTTTCTTCCCACCAAATTCAATACCGACCCCTTGAAACTAAGCGTTTCACAAGAATTCCGGTGCCCCTTCCACCCCACCCCCCAGTATCGGATCCGTTCCGGACTTGACATGGAACATCTGAGACAATAGCTCTTCCCACTTGCCAAGTTTCCTTCAAACCCGATCGCCGTTCAAATATAAATGCCACTAGATTCCAGATTCCCCATCCCTCCACTCCCCCCACGATGTTCACATCGTGCAAACGACTATTCTCAAGTCGGTCTATTCGGATCCCTCATCTTCCTACCGAGTTTCGTCATTTTATTACATCAAGGAGTACCGAACTCGCTGGATGACCAGACCCCCCTCCCTGCCCAACTCCCCCCACAGTGCCCGAATCCGGTCCGGTTATGTCAATGATGTATCTATAACCTGTTCTTTCCACCAAGTCTCATACCGATTTTCGGCTCCCCCCTCCAACTCCCCCCAAAGTCACCGGATCCGGTTTGGATTTCAAGTGGGTCGTCTGAGACACGAGGTCTTTCCAAATATCAAGTTTCATTCAGATCCAATCACCCGTTCAAAAGTTATAAATACCTCAAGATTCCGGATTCCCCCCTCCCTCCACTCCCCCCACGATGTTCGGGCCGGGGAAGTGACTATTTCTAGCTTAATCATTTGGGGTCCCTGATGCGTCTGCCAAGTTTCATCATCCTAGCTTATCTGGAAGTGCCCAAACTAGCAAAACCCGGACAGACCGACGGACGGACAGAAATTGCGATCGCTATATGGCACTTGCCCGAAAAACCAAGGAGACAAAGACAAATCGGATCCCGTCTCTTCGTATGCTTCCTATTTCTTTTTAAATACGACGAGGGTAGCATGCTTCGATAATTCCTCACTGTCTCGGCCTATTTCAAGTCAAAGTGCTTCTGACTCAGACATCTTCTACGAATAAGGAAGTTCCACGGGAAACCCCATCGTGTTTCACAGAAAACCATTCCCAGTTCCTCCAACTTCTTTCTAACTCACCAATTTCCCGCCCCCTTCCCCATCTCCCTAATCCCTTGCCCCGGGACCGACTTTAGCAAGTCGCATCATGTTCGATGTTAACAGCCAGATTTAAGGTCCCGGCGCGCATTCCAACCGCGGATCAGGGAAAGCTTTACACTCTATTAGGGGAATCCGGTGGACACAATGTTCCCGGTTTTCTCCGAGCAAGGGATTACATAGGAACTGGAGAGATCTAACTCTCGAGTTCAGAAGACCTCCCCCTTCATACTGGCGAATGCAATAAAATGAAATATTAGTGCAGTTTTGCAGGCACCACGGTAATTGGATCTGCATTTTGTCGTTTTTGCAGACACCATGGTATTTGATACCACGATAGCAGAATCAACATTTTTCGTTTTTGCAGTTACCATTGTATCTGAAACCACGGTAACTTGACTTGCAAAGTCGCCCGTAAAGAAATACTTAAATGATATGATATGATGTATTTGCTTAAAGCCCGAGGGCCATGATACAAAATACAAAACAAGATTAAAAAAAAAAAAAAAATCTTCCAGTAAATTCTACCAATAAAACTCTTCTCTAGGCTTCCAACCTATCCGCAAAAACCATCAAAGCTGCCTAACCCCAAACAAACTTTTCTCCTTCAACTATTCCACCCCCACCCCCCCCCCCTACCATATCCCTTCACAAACTGATATGAATTTTTCAGATATCACGGTCAGTTACCGTATCCTACGGTACTGACCAGATACTGAGTAACTGCAAAACAATTTTTTACCGTGGTATCAGATACCACGGTAACTGCTTAGAACGTAGTATCAGATACCATGGTATTTGCAATCAAGACATTATGTGTTATCATGGCACTAAATCTTTCTTTCTAACGATTAGTTCCTATGTATAAGTCAGGCACGTCAGTAGTATTCGTTAGTATCCCTGCCGGCCCCCAGTGATCGACATATGCTGTTATCAAGTTTTTTGTTTTTTTTTAAATTAAAGAACCTGAACCTGAAAGTGAACTAATTAAGTATGTTAAATATTTTCTTCTTCCACCTGAACACTTAGAACTTCCAGTGTTTCTTTGCTACTGGGCCACTTAGGAACGCATCCTGCAGATGGACTTTCCCCAACAAATCCCCTGGCAATATTAAATCCTTGACGCTGTTCATACCCTCCAACTTGAAATGGGACTCGACCAAAAACTTGTTCAGTTCTTTCAAGTTCAGGCAAATAGTGACTTTTGAATCTTTCGGGACGGCTACTAGGGGGCTCACAAAAGCCCCTTCTGGGAGGCGATCCAACTTTTGGATTGCTCCTATTTCTAACAATCTCACAATTTCTTGATCGACTACGTGCGGGCTACCTGAGCTGTACTCCACCATTAAAAGTAACTGTAATCAGAGGCGTTATTAGCCAAACTGTTTGGAGGGGGGGGGGGGGGGGGACGAGGCATTTACCGACTGTTTCTGCAGAAAAAACGGCTATTTTCAACAACAACAAAAAATGACAGTTTAAAAAAAAAAAAAAAAATATTTTCAGAAAACCAACTATTTTGACGAAAAATCGACCGATTTTTAGAAAAACCGACTGTTTTCATGAAAAAATCAACTGTTTTGACGAAAATCGTTCGGTTGTTTTTTAACGACTGGCCGACAGCATTGGGGGGGGGGGGGCGTCCCCTCCCCCCACTCGTGACGCCCCGTCCGAGATGCCCCATTCCCAGCTAACAATTCTTCGAAGTTACCGCTCGGACTACTATTATGATTATAGCTCAAATATGTAGTTGGCGATGTAAGGACTTGAGTTTAATGTCTTTTCACCTGCATTTTTTTGTTTATCGAGGTTGGAAGCTACTTTTAAATTGTGGGGTCTCTTCTCTTCTTAGGGTATGAAAGAAAATGGCTGAGATACGACAGTCTAGTGACTCATAACTTATTGAATTAAAAGGCTTGAAGGCCCGATGAAAACGCGTTACTTCGTTTCTCCGCTATTCAAATAACAGATTTTCATCGAATGACTAATTCTTTAGAATTTGTGGTACCTCTAGGTGCGTGTAACTCTATGCTTGAAATATTTAGCAGCTACAATGGTAAACGATTGCCAAAAAATAAATTATTTTTGGGTCGTATGCAATACGGACTTTCTTCAGAAGTGACGTTACAACATGGAACTGAATATTTCCTGGGCTTCGCGTTATTAGCCATTAAAATGCACTCTTTGTTGAAATTCAAACTCTCTGCGTCGGGATGCTTTCTCTTGTCGGGCCAGCAGTGCTTATCCTGAATGTCAATACTAGAGCCAAAGATGAAAAAAGAAAATCCCTAAACAAGTCGAATAATTCAGTAAGTCAAATCCATGATTTAGAAATTTGTCGTTATTTTTATCTAGTCTCCTTTACTTCAGACTTTGAACGTCGAACTGTCAGCTATCAATCTGAAAGTTTGCCTGCAAGACAAAACACCAAAATCAACCAAATTAAAAATAAAATAAAAAATTTCGGTATTCGATAGCAGTCTTCAGGAACCTTTCTAATCCCCTTATTTCTCCGACTTTGATCCCCTTCTGAACCACTCAATCCTCTCCATAGTCCACCCTATTTAAGATGCCCCTCCTTAAATCACAGAATTCCTTACACTCATGTGTGCCCAGACTTCGACAAATTTTAAACACAACCACATTTACAGCTCCCCTCCCAAGGATAAAAATCCGGGGAAGGAAGAAATTCCTTTTCGATCAGCATAGCAATCACAAAAATCTGTAGAACTTGGAATTATCCGGATCACTGGAACATCTCTTTCCCGACTTTCTAAATCGGAGTTACCCTTCGTGTCCCAGGGATATAAACAAAGAAGTGGGAGAAGTAAATGTTTTTCAGAGAAGGGATCCCCCAACCGATCAGGTGAGAAGTGGATTGACAGATGTCACGAGATGTCAACTATTCCTGGAATGGTTGTAACACATGAACCGAGGATCGGCAAATATAAAGCAAAAGATTTCTCGGAACCAAAAAATGAAGAAAAAGCTGAGCGACGAAAAGGAAAGCGTGCAGGGATCCAAATAATAAAATATATCCAAATAATTTAAATTTTATTATCCAAATAATAAAAAGTGAAACATGCTATTGAATACTTCGTGCTGTGGAGTATCCCGGCTTTCACGGTACAGACAATAAGTCGGCAAGAAAAATCCCCATATGCGATGCGATCATAATGATAATATATTTAAGACCCTACAAAAAATCAAAGCGGAGCGAGCAGCAATAAAACAAACAAAACAAACACTTCACAAAACAGAAAACAAGAAACTAATGCAAACGAGAAAGGCCACTGTGGGCGGGCAGATATTTATAAGCTAACTGGGGTAATTTCCCAGCAAGTTCCCCCCCCCCCTTTCGACCCGATATCAGGGAAACTGTAAAGTCATAGTCATTAGTAGTCTCGTTATTAAGGTTAGTAAGGTAGTGAATAAAGTTGGCAGTTGCATTTTTATTGTTTCCATCTCAAGGGCTATTTCCCTATCAAATTATGTCCTTGGTTTCCTTTATTTTTTTCGGAGAGGGTTGGTCCTGAACCCTGTACGAGGTTCCCAGAGTCCTAGGCTGATGAATCAAAATTGGTTTCTTGTTTATTTGTATAAGAACATCACCACATTAGTATTGGTACTGAAGCTATACATTTTCAAGTTTGTACTCATTATCTACTGGGCGCAAAACTGTGTATTATTATACTGTTGGGGCTAATTTTAATTTTTAACCGCATGTATGTATATTTTAATTTATTATTTTCTGTAATGATTGGAATGATTGGAATGACCAATTATCGGTAAGCGTCCGGCTTCGGTTTCACAAGTTCACCCATATGTAGGTCTCTAGTTTTATAATAATAATAATTTATTTATTATCCACAATTCCACAGAGGAAGCTTGCAAGTGCAGTAAACAAGCAAATTAAAGAAAAACATACCTACACGGCGCTGTAGGCTATTGTGGCGCCATCAATGACGGAACTGGACCGCGACAGAAAATTTTAAGGTACTGTACAATTTTAGAGGGAAATATAAACAAACCATATAAAAAAAAAATCGGCTTAAAATTACCCTGCCATCGGCAGATTCGTCTGACCGACATTTGTCATCATTCGCACCTTATTTTATTTCCCATTTTAACTCTTGTTGTTTGACTTTATCACATTATGTAGGCATATTCATTTTCATATATTGTTTGCCATTGCTTTGAAATGTATTACATCATGACGATCCTCTGCTAGTCATACTCTATAGAGCTTTTATGGAAATAAAGATAATATTTATTTACTATTTACAATTCTGAATTGCATTTTAATATGTGGACTAATTTGTAGTTTTTCATATACTTAGCTGTTGTCTAGTGCAGTTGGCGGTTATACCTGAATTTACTATTTACAAAGCACGGGTCTTGCTATTACTACAGGAACTAATTACTTACGCCGCTCTCTGGATATTTGGCAAGCGGACGGTCGGTCCTCGGCTCATTCCGTCCTTCTCTACTGTGCTTCGTACGCCTCCGCCAGATGTCAATGCGCGGCAGCCTCGATTGGTGCTCGCCACCAAACATCCCTCTGTGGTGGCCATGGGGATGGTGACCATCTTGCCATCTAAGAGTAGGGGGCCTGCGACGCCAACGGGAACAGGGATGTAGCCGATAACATTTTCGCAACAGGCGCCAAGAACCTAGAAGAAAAGTAAGCAGTTTTTATTTAGTCAAATCTCTTTTTCTTGTGGTACTATCAGTTTTGACAAATTTGACAGTGCAAAACGGATACATCAGCTGAATTTTATTAGAGCTATATTTCTGACCTTCTTGGCAAGGGTCCTCTTCTTGATGTTTTTGCACAACTTCATTTTCCAGCTTGAGTTGCTTGACCCTGAAGAGGACCCTTCCCTTGCCAAGAATGGCCGAAATATAGCTCTGTTCGAAATATAGCTGCATTCTAAATTCAGCTGACTTTTCGGTTTTGCACTTTCAAATATGATTCGAAGTCAGCTTGGGCTGAAGGATTATTTACAGTTTCGACAAACAATGTTTTCATCATTACAGGTAGTCCAAGGTCAAAGAACTTAGAGCGTGTCCCACCCTTTTAACAATAGTAACTAATCTATTTCGTTCCAACCTCGTGAAAATTTACTACGCTGACTGTTCCAACCTTCTCGAAATAGTAACTAATAGTAACTATTTTTTTACCACGTTCCCGAGCGTATTAAGCTTGGTAATTACGGATATGTGATGTGATTGGCCAGATTAGCCCGTGGCACGATATTTTGGTGAAAATAGAGAAATGCGTTCCAGCCTTGACCCAAGAAACCAGTATTCGTGACGTCAAGCGTACTAACTACGGTATGTATGATGGAATACGCTGTTGGTATAAGCGAGAGTCTTTTTATGATTAAAAATTCTTCCGGTCTAAACTGACTGCGAAATACGCGAAGCAAGTACAACCCGAAACCGAAGCTTGTTACGAATCTTCAGAAAGATACCTAAATTCATTCGTTCCGTATTTTACTAAACATTTTAACTGTTCATGATTTATGTTCGTTTCTTATTTATTGTTTGTTAGTTTGTATTTTATTTGTATTGTTAGTGAGTGTTTATTTTTCCAATTCCCGCCCGTGTTAGCCTAGTGCTATTAGGGTTGAAAATAAAATTGATTGATTGATTGAATCATCGGTGACTGCGCTAAACCGGGAAGTCGGCTGAGATATATTCTAGCAGTATTTCGGCCTTTCTTGGCAAGGGTCCTCTTCAGGCTCAAGCTAGAAAACTGAACCTGTGATTGCAGGTTCCGAAATATCGCTAGAAAAAACCTCAGCCAGCTGACTAATCAATTTAACGCAGACAGATACGATTCGCATAATGAATACTGAAGGAATATTTATATAGCTTCACGGTAGAAATAAAGTTTTTGATATGAAGAAGAATCCGGATGGGAAATATGCCTGCCATCTTTGCGGTGGTGAAGATGAGGATATCGGTCATTTTTTAAGCCCGTGGTTTTTTAAGCTTTCGGATCTCCGTAGGGAGATTCCGGTGGGGATATCCCGACACTTCCTGGTATCCTCAAGTGCACTTCCGCCCAGGCGATTAGTAAGATTTTTTTAAATTTGTGTCCAGAGCACTGGAATTTAGAAAGCTTCCCGTAGATTAGTTGTATGGCTACTTACGTCTCTATGTATTCACAATTTGTATTTGTATATGGCTTTTTAAATATAATTTATTCGTTTATACTGCGTAATCAGGAGGCTCTAGTCCTTTGACTACCTACAGTGACGAAAACAAAAATATCATAAGTGACACTACCACAAGAAAAAAAAAATGAACGACTGAACAACTGTTATGAATAATTACAAACAAGTCAAAACAAAACAAACCAATCCGCGAACGTGAGGGTAAGTGGTTGGTGAAATACGAAAGCAGGGAGATTAAGTAGAAAACTGCAGCAAGGATAATACTTTATCCGGGAAGCCTGAAGACATTTTGTTTTTTAAGAATACAGACTAGAAATGGCATGAAATCAGAGAAAACAAAGCCGAGCTCTTCCCAAGTCCATTATACAAACCAGTCTTGATGACAAGAAAAAATAGCAAATCACTTATTTCTTTCAGTCGAGTCCCTTTACTTCGAGCTTAGACGGAATAAACACCTCAAGCGATGACACGAGAAGAGTGTTCATGGACCCTCGGATTTTGCGTAGTCTTTGAAGTGGACTGGACTCCGGTTGTTCTTTCCGGCGCTTTCATCTCAAGAAAGATATCGAAGGATATCTTCATCGCATCCCTTATATCTGGAGAAGTGACGTCGGAAAGGGAGGCTTATGCCCCCCCCCCCCCCCCTCCTTGAGCAAGCGAGCAGTTCTTGTGGGTGGCACCCGTTTTGGCGCGGGTAAGCCTGGGTGGGCGAGCAAACGCTATGTGTTTCAGCGTCCAAAGAAAGCGACGCAACATGCGAAGACAACCAAATGCGACCGATTCGCGTTTGGCTCAGACCCTATTTCTCGACCGGTAAAGTAACGAGATGAGGACAATCCCGTTCCTACATTTAGGACAAGCATCTACTTAAGTACGTGTTTCCTTCAGTTATGGACTACATCTGTGTGTCCGCAAGAACTACACTGTCAGAAGTTCCATAACAGGTAAGACAAGGATGCACAGTTCCAACAGACAACAGTTAGGATGTTAGTTATTATGATTTTGCAAACGTTACACATGTATTGTAATGCATTCAAGAAGAGCCGAAACACCACCGGAAAAACATCTGCTGATTTTTCTGGTAGCCTAACCACATGATATCGGAAAAGTCAGCAGAGGCTTTTTCGGCAGTTTTTGGCTGTTCTTGGCAATTCTTGCAAAACAGACAATGCATAAGGTTTGTAAAACCATAACAAATAACGTTAAAACGACAAGCCATTGGGTGCGACGACTGTTGAAACTGCGCATCCTTATGTTATATGTTATGAAACTTCTGACAGTGTATGGATCTGTGTTACCGCAGTCTAGCTCGCTCGCAAATCCGACTGTCGAGCCACTGAGGACACTCGTTCATTTCAAGCCAGTGCTGCCATCTAAATTAAGTCGACTGAGCCAAAATCTGCAATAGACTCTATTAGTAGCAGAAGCTTCGCCAAGCGAATAGACATCTGAGACCAACTGACTTGGAAAGAAACTTCTGTACACCAAGCAAAGAGACAAGATGAGAAGTTATCCTAAACGAACATCTAACTTAAATGACCAGAGTGTCGTCCCACAGGTTCACCGACTTTTTAGTTGAGGGTCCAGTTGCCAACAGCGACATCTGACTTGACGCATATAATTACAATAACATAGTGCAAAAAAAAAAAGGCCACTGAAAAAATAGGCCTCCGTCACAAGCACGTTTCATCATAGTTTTCTTTAGCGTAAAGGTTGCCCCGGGAATTCTTGAAGCCGTTTACAGATTCACTCAAAACAAAATCAGATGGACATTCCACCACTCTGTTCTGGAAAGATCATCGTCTTCAGATATGTTAAGTTCCTCCCGATGAAAAAATTGTAGCCTGCGTAGTTGTATGACATTTGTACGAAAAAGTTGCATGTATTGATATGTAATAGTAAAGAATACTATCATTTAATGTGCCTCAAATTGAGCCAATCTTAAGCAGTAGTATCAGGTAGCATCCTGTCTTGCTAAAGTAGCAGCCAGTCTTGCTAATAGTAGCATGCAGTAGAATACAGTAACCCGGTAGCCTTAAAGTAGAAGCATGTAGTAGCATCATTTCGTACTGCATACTACTTTTTCGTACAGCTTCGTACTACTATTTTGAGATAAATTTTTCATCGGATGTTGTGGTTCACCTGATCATACGATGATACGATCGACACCCCGCACCACTCGAGGCAATCAAGTGAATACATCCGCCAAGAGGAGAGAAAGGCGGAATGAATGGGTACCGTGTGGACTGCCAGGCAGATCATACAAATGATTGGTTTGCTTAGGCTGGAGTTCTGAGTAGAGTGTGAACAGAAGTAATTCTAACAGTATCTTACCTTGCTATAATCATAGTGAGTGAATGGTAAGCTATCGAGTGCAGTCTTTACAGGCAGGCTATCAATAAGAAGCTCCCGTCGGACCTTTACACCTCGCTCATTATCATCAAGAGCTTTTTCGAGCTGGTAGCTAGGAATGTGACGACTTTTGACAAGCATGGTGATTTCGACATCGGACAAATGCTTGGAACCCTGAAAAAAGAAATTGTATACACTTCGCTGTTTATCTAGTACAGAATATATGCATTTTCCAGAATATTTCTCGGCGGGGGTGGGGTTAATTTTTCAAATGTAGGTAAAATGAAACTTAATTTGTCCAGCTTCCCCACACTGGACGACAACTATTTTCATTATTGTTTTATTTCCTTTCACTTTGTTTTCTATTACCCCGCTATAACTAAAAGCAGCACGTGACACGGCACCTCCCATCCATGTATGTAAAGTGTACTAAATCAACTGGAATGTTATGAAGGGAGCCTTACCTTCGTCTTTAAGATATCAACGCACTCTAGCAAATTCCTCGGCTCGGTCGCAATGTGTTCCACACCCTCGGTCGCCAGAGTGTCCATCTTGTCCGTTTGCGTGCATTTCTCGTCCGTCTCGCACATCATGGACTCGGAATCCGAGGAGTCACCTTCGCCAATTGAGATGGAAAAGCCTCGAGGGCGAGGTTGCATCATTTCTAGAATGAAGGAAAGTATGGTACTAGATCTCTTCTTTTTTCAAGAAACAACAAAAATAAACGGCAATAACAAATAAAGTCTGTTGTTAAAAGGTTCGTCGTAGCCAAAAAATTCGAAAACAGGATTATTTTATAGAAAAGATACTACGCGGGATTTAAAAAAAAAAAAAAAGGAAAAAGAAACAGGTTATACCAGTGCAAAACAACACTAGAGAGTAGCGTCAAGACGTATGCTTTCCTTGCTCCGCAAACGGGCCATACTCATAGCGCCGCCCACTAAGCTTGTGGCACTTTAAGCGAGATAAGCTAAGATGCGGTCTGCATACAACGAGGGAACAGAGGAGGTTTGTATCTTTTTTTTTTGCTGTGTTCAGAATTTTGAGGTTATTGGAGCCAGTGGTGGTGCACGACCGATTGAGTTTCAGTAGGGACGTTCACAATCGCTAGTGGTACTAGTGTCGCTTCTTCTAGTGTATGTCACTTTTGTCTTGGCACTGCTCCCCAGTGTTATTTTGCTCTAGGTTACACTGAACCCGAGCTAGAATTGCAAAAAAATCTCCCCTCATGATACCCAAATCGAAAGCGTTAGCCTCACGTGAGGCGAAGCCAAGGTAAGTAGCACCGGGTTCGACGACTCGAGGAAAATCTTTAAAGAAAGACCAAAAGCGTCTGATTTCCAGAAAACAAGGGAAGACTTTTGACAAACCAGAATCAAGATGCACTACAGATGCACTTTCATCCACAATGAGCGTGTTCCATCCTTCAACAAATAGTAACTATTAGTTACTATTTCCGTTCCAACTTCACCAAAAGTTACTATGCTGACCGTTCCAACCTTCTCGAAATAGTACCTATTTGCTTACCACGCTCGGGAGCGTAGTAACTACGGATCTCTGTAACGTGATCTGCTGGAAAATAGAAAAATCGTTCCAGCCTTGACGGCAAAAAGCCAGAATTCGTGACGTCATGCGTAGTAACTACGGTAAGTAGGATGGAACACGCTCTATATCCTCGCAACAACTCTTCTTTAGTGCAGAAGACATGATAGATAATGAAAGTGCTGATGAAGGCCAGAGCAATACTTATGATGATGAAATTTTATTTACGCACTTAAGAAGAGGAAAATAGTGCAGTATAGACAAAGAAAAGGAAAAAAATACACTGAGCTTTCAATAATGTAGTAAATGCACAAGATCCTGAAACAAAACATTTAAAAAAAAGAAACAAAAGGGACTAATCGGGTCTAAAAAATCTTCTTCCTAGGTGGAGTGCGGAGAAATGGCCCAGGGCAGAAACATGAAGGTCTTCGGCAATCGAAGATAACTTTTGTTATTTGATACTAACCCGGTCTTTCACCGGTCAATCTACTGTTCAGTGGGTTCTTGGATTATTATGTGTGGGGTAGTCCAAAAACTCTGGCCAAAATTCAGGCCACAAATGGTCCCCAATAAGATAGCGTTCTTGTAGAAAGCCCAGTCGCCCCGCGTAATAGCAGTATTGAACCTGTTCTACCCTGTCAGAACAAGAACACTAACCTACACTGACTAGATATAATGTGTACTGCACCGAGAGTTTTTTCCCCACATTTTCCACAACAACAAGGCTGTTGAAATCTGACATTTACTTGTTTTTGGTACTTAACGTTTTATCTGTCAAATTTTGAACTGACGTTTTATCATCGTGATGTGATGTACGCAATCTGTCACGATTGAGCGAAGGCCTGTGACTACTCACAACGATAACTTAGAAACGGAAAGGTAGCTTATTTTTGTATCTGATGTCTGGATTCACTGAAAAATTTGACGCATCTAAGGGATTTTGCATTTTTTCAACCGATAGGCTCAAGTAACGACGTTCAGAATGTGCGCTGCTGGCACGACAGCCCCAATCGATCAAGACGATTTTGAACTTAAAAACAAGCTTGCATTTGCAGGATTAGAGCCGATTAGCGCCGGCTGATTATACATATTATGTGATGTGCACAATATGTCTCGATTGAGCGGAGGCCTATGTCTAGGCCCTTATAACTCGCAACGGTAAATTTGAAAGTTAAACTGGAAAGACTGCTTATTTTTGCATCTGATATTTGATTACACTGAAACGTTCCGAATGTGCGCTACTTGCACGACAACCCCAAATCCATCAAGACGCGAAGATTTTAAATTCCGGCTTATTTGTGGGCAATGGTTTACGTTTGTGTAGGTAAATATTTTAAGCATAGAGGGACATGCGCACCAAAAATCCGAAAGTTTTACTTTGATGAAATCCACTATCTGCGGGTGGACACGGACAAACGGAGTAACGCATTCTTATTGAGTTTTCAGGCCTACTTAAGTGAATATGTTACGTGTATCTAGACTATCGGGAAAATTTTAAAAAGTATATGAAAATTAATGTAACGTGAATCTTTTTTTTTTTACTGCCCCCACAGGCCCATTCGGGCTTTCATGCAGTCAGAAGTATCGGCTACTATATAAAGGATGTTAAGAGGGTTATAAAAGGTGTATTTATGTAGTTTAGCAAGTAAAAGTTGGTTTTTATGATAAAGAGTATTAACTAAAAAAAACTAAAAAAAAAAACTCTTAGCCCTTTTCGGTTAAGCTTTAATGAGTTGTATAAAACCATGATAATTTTTTGTTTTGTATAATGACATGCCTATGGTTATTCCCCTCAGGAAACATTTGGGGCCATTTTTTATCTACGGAGATAAAAATGAGACTGTTCACCTTGGATGGCTATTTTTCGTATTTGTTCCATTTACCAACCTTGCAACAGAGACGCGTTGAGATTCTTCTGACTCATCGGCGATCCGACGACGGTGCCATCTTCCGAGGGCGTGAACAGGACCTGGGCACGGAACTCCATCTCGCGCTCTACTTCTGACTGTTCCTCAAAATACTTGAACTTGATAGTCAAGGCAAGAATCAAGATCAGCAGGACGATTTGTTCTGCATAAGTAGCAACCCACCTACGGAAACATGTCCACTGTTAAATGATAAAAATCTTGTTGCCCTCAACCTTTCTACGCTGTCTGACAAGAAGCAAGGACTGACAATTTATTTATTTGTGACCCGCTTTACAGCGGAGTATAGTAAAACCAAGAACAAATATTGAGATAGAACTGCTGTCTCCCTATCTCGGTCATCCAAACATGCTGAGTCGAGTAAAATACGGCCGACTCCCGACACAAACGAGCGGAGGTTACTAGCTTCGCGCAACATCATGTTTCGTTACCTCCACAAATAGCTATATCGCTGTTAAGCCGCTGAAGAGGAAATCTAGCAGTCAAAGCTGATTGCCTCTATTCAATTCAATTTATTTCTTACCAATATCATCATAAGATAATTTGGACGCGTCACAAAGAAGACAATGGTACAAATCTCACAACACGCAGAATTGAGATTAGGCACAAACATTGCCAATTATTAAATCAAAATCAAAAATATATTTACAACTACAATATTGACAATTATAAATAAATAAACTAAATCAAAATCAAAAATTTATTTACAATTACTCAAATCTTATATTTACAGTTTAGTTAAATATGGATTCAATATGGATCTATGGACGCGCTCCAGCCTCCTTCATTATTTCTTGTGGGATAAGCAAGGCTGAAGACGGAAGAGGAGTAAACGGGTATCAACATCATCTCAAAGCTAGAGTAAATGCCTCTAGGTCCGCTCAATTTTGTCGGGTTTTTCATCGTAGCTGCACGCGACTAAAGACTTAAGTTCTATCTGATTATTTGTTCTTGGTAAAATACACATATTAAAACACTAGACAAAACAATGTAAATAAACATGACTACATACTTTTCATATAGTTTAAAAACACACTAAATAGACTTAAAGGACCTCTCGCACTATTTACACTTTAACTTACGGTATTTTAAATATTTAAATAGTTTCAAACTATGCTGCGGTTTCAAGGAATAACCCACGGTTTGGCTGTTTGAAGCCTTTTCCGAGACCCGTTGACTTCTAGGGAAAACAGGGAAACAATTTACATAACCTGTTTTTCTCAAGGAAAAACTTCTCGCAGACAACCGTCGACAGCGTGATACACATCGAAGGTAGCAAAACATGGGCAAGTAAGAAAATCAACGTGGTCTTCTTAGAAGAGTTAGAATGTACCGTACGAAATTGGTGTCTCCGGATTTAGAAGTCAATGGAGTGATTATGGAAGTAGGTTGCGTTAGTATTACAGGCAAGACAGGTCTTTCAAAATGTGTACACAGTGACAAGCACATTGACGGGTTAAACAATGGACTTTGGTGCAAAGTGCCTCTCGTCTGAGCACCACCATTCAATCCTGCCAGCCTTTGAAGTTCCTAACCCGTCCCAGCCTCAAATTATGAAGCGGCCAGCCCAGACATACACAAATCCTCAAACTTGGGACATGTATCCCCTGTGACTACACATATGCAAGTTAAGGCAACCCGTAGCACAGGCGCACCAAACATACAACTCAAGAAACCGCACGTATAATCTACGGAGCGTTATCTCAAGTCATTTGTTCCCTATTTGGGAAGGTATTTTAACGGATCGGGATTCTGAATTTTAAACTAACATGTTCTTTAATCATGTTAGTTATCGGATTGTATTTTAAAACTGTAACATACATCAGGTGATTATTTATGACTATGTCGACCATGCATGAGGATCCACCACTAGTTTTCTTAAGAGATATCATGGAAATTAGACGAATTAATTAATCACATGGTTCTCCAATGTCAGGGCATGCCAGAACGTACGAGCACCGGTGTTCATACGCAGCAATGCAGCAACGGCATGCTATCCCCCTACAAGAACTGAGAATCTGAAATGGAAATTTGCTTTCCAAACAGATTGGTATGGGGGTACAATGCCCAAAATTGAGGATTTGTGAATGACTGGCTGAGGCTGCATAATAATGATAGACCTGAACTTGTCCGGCCATCCAGAAAGATACATGTTTTCAGTTGTTCCGTATTTCGTTTCATTTTAATTTTTCATTTTATTTTTCGATAAATTCAAGGGTATATAAGAATGTGCCGCGCCTTAGTTGACGATCCTCCACTAGCTTATTTATGCTACTATCCAAATAAATAAATGCATTATTTTAATTATTTATACCCTTTTTTGACTTTACCTTTTCCAAACTGCCATTTAGACTTCGAACGGCTTAGTAATATTGACATTATAAGTAGAAATGAAGAATAAAGGAGAGAGTTTAGGGCAGACCCAGATTAAAATCAGAGCATAACTGAATTCGCCTGATTCCGAATATTGTTGTACTAAATTCAGGAGATCAGTTAGAACGAAACAGATTTTCTGACTATTTTGTAGTAAAAAATAATTGTGTTTTTAGTGCAGTTGTCTTTTAGTGTCTTTGTCAAAGTTGTCGTGCCACGTGGTCTTTGAAAATTATAATAGATCTTTGCTCACTCAAAGAGAGTCTTAAATGCTAATGAACTATTTTTAAAAAAGTAAGATGTTGTTTCAGTCGGCAAGTTGTATGTGCAGAGGAAATGTGATTGTAACATGGTATACCATGACCTAGGTGTGTCTGATTAATAATAATAATAATACAAAGCAAGAGAAAATTAAGTGAGGGAAACTAACACTTTTCTTTTCAAAAGGTAGGGAAAGTGACAGTATGACGTTCTTTCCATAGGCAGATGTATTTTGAGTCAAAACAAACTTTGAACAAGGTGTGACCTAGGCTGGTTGGGTAGGGAAAGTAACATGTTCTTTCAGTAGACTAATTGTATTTTCAGTTGAAAGGTGTATTTTTATTTTTACTTACAAGATAAGTACTAAAATGCTGGTTTGGCTTGGCCCCTGACGAACCTCTTCGGAGGCTAGCATGATATCGTATCAGTCTCGACTAAGATTCTCAATCATACAACCCCCTATTTCCCTTAATATGAAAATCCCTCCCTTTTACGCTGATAAAAACTGTCATAATATAACTACTTGTGGGACATCCCAATGAAAAATATGTAGCCTGCGTAGTTGTATGATAGTTGTACGAAAAAGTTTCATCTAGTGATATGTAATAGTAAAGAGTACTATCATTTAATGTGCCTCAGACTGGGCCAATCTTAAGTATTAGTATCCAGTAGCATCCTGTCTTGCTCTAGGAGCATCCAGTCTTGCTAATAGTAGCATGCAGTAGAACGCAGTAACACGGTAGCCTTGAAGTATAAGCATGTAGTAGCATCAGTTAGTAGTCCATGCTACTTTTTCGTACAACTTCATACTAGTATTCTGAGAAAAAAATTTCATCTAGATAGGAAGATATGCATATTCGAGAAAAGTTATATGTATATATATATATATATATAGGTTATGCAAAAAATAACTTTAGCCTTATAAACACAGTGAGGGGGGGGGGGGGGCTTTCTGGCAGAAAACTCTGCACGTGTTCTGGCCTCTCCCTCCGACACTGTCTCTACTCCTTTAAGTTAAAGTGACATTCTACATCCAAACAACTACACTAGTTCTGGAAATAAATTATACGAATAGGATAGTCCAAAACATCACTGCAAATAAATAATAAATAAATGACGATTAACCCGTAATATCTTAAATACATAAAAATAGCTTTGTATTTGTCAATTCAAATAAAGACACTTCAAGCACTATCGATCAACTCGACAGGTCAATATTACTTATCTGATAACATTAAAATTTTTTTCCCTTTTATTTTAAACCTTCCATGGACCTCGGTCATCGAATGGGCACCGGATATTTCTATTTCAGAAAGTCCGGAGACGGGGGGGGGGGGGATAAAGGAACTTACTTCAAAGGCCCGCTCTCAATCTCAACTCCTGAATCAAGAAGTACGTCCTCAGGGGTAAGCCTCTCCGAGCTGTAGAATTCCTGGGAAGAGCTTGGTAAGTTCTGACTTATCGGCCACCGGCTAAAAAGAGAAGAAAAATCCTAAAAAAAATTCAAGAGCAAAAACCAAAATGAGAAAAATTACGAGTACTCTAGTTCTGTTCGTTCAACGCTGAATCCAGAAATCTACCACCAAAAGGTGTCAATTAAAAACCTTTCCTTTTTACCCTGACAAGGCAAAAAGAACTCTAAACTAAAATGCATAACACACTCTGCTAGCCATGTGAGGGCCAATTTACGCAAGAAAATCACTGCAAAAAAATAAAATAACTACAAAAACTCATTGTCTTTTTCTACTTAGGACCTCTACAGGCATAGAATAATTGTGAATAAATTTGTTTCAAGTTCAAATTTAATTTGAAGTTGATTAGATGTTCGATATAGAGGAAAGAAGATACATTCGTTTTTTAGCTTTTTTTTTTTGCCGGACAGGTGGTTCCGGAATTCGGCCGAAACCGGGAAATTGACAGAAGTAAGGCAGGAAGTTTTTGTCAAAACAGATATGATTTATAGGAGTAAACACAAACATGCTGAATCCATATCTGAACTTGGTTTTCTAAGATGATTAGCTTTTTGGCCTTAATCTGTTTCTGGATTTTAATGGTAAACTGTTCAAGGAGTCTGGCGAAGACTGGATCTGGCGAAGACAAGACCCAATTGTCTGGATCAAATATAGGATTTTTGGGATCCCATCGGAACCTTTCGTCTTGTTCTACTTAGGATCTGTACAGGCATAGAATAGTTGTGACCATGAGTGTCAACTTAAAGGTAATTAACTGAAGATTGAAAAAAAATTTGTTATACGGACATCTAAATAATATTTCTCGTCTAAAGATATAAACGACTGAATGACGATTTACTGCCCGCTCAAAAGAAAGGAATATCAAAAGCAAGAAGAAGAAGAAGAAACAAGACCCAAGTACACAAACTGATCGAAGAAGACACGACTATCCGATGATTGTCGAAAATGGAACTTCGCAAAATAACTATGTCATTCCCATAACTTATTTTTAGAACGACTTACGGCTAAAAATAGTTTTAGACAAAAAGAGGCAATTCACGATTATTCGAGTTTTTGACAATGATTAACGGGTGATTACCGTAACTGATCATCGACTGACTGATCGTCAAAAAAGAAAGATGAAAGCAAAAAACTTGCCTGATGAAGAAAAACGAGACAGAGCCCCTACGCCCAATTTCTCATGCTCGCCACTAGAATACGACTGATAGAAAATGAAACTTAATCTGCCCATTTTCGAGACAGCTAGAGTCCGGTCCGAGATAATGATCCGAAATAACACAGCAAAAGACGGCAAACAATCATCTGAAGATCTTGGGTCAAAGATTACAAATAGCGTCTAGCGCAGTGTAACTAATGATTTTCCGTCTAATTTAAAATTCGATTTACACAGCGTGATGCCGAGAATAAAAAAAAGTGTATTCCGAGCTTAGCAACTCGGATCGAAAACTGGGGCAATTCCCCTAAGAAGTGGCTAAAACGGTGAAGACCAATGTGTCACAGCGAATATTTCTGCGATGGATTTGACGAATGAGCGCGACGCCGAACGCAAAAAAAAAAGGATTTTAAGCTTAGCAACTCAGACTACAAGCTGATAAAATGCCCAAAAATTACTGATTAAAGGGTAAAGGCCAATGCCTATGTCACAGCGACTATTTTTAGGCGTAAATATGACGGACGATCTTTGACTTAACGATCAGGATAACAATACGATCAACTTCAGGTCAAGGACCGAAAACTATTACGAATTGATACTCTCGATGCTTATTTGCTTATTTTTAAGTTTAGACTTTTAAAAAAAATCTTGCAGTATTTGCTGCTGGGATTAATCTTGTCTCTCCTGAGATAAGAAAATCTCTAATTCGGACTAATCTTATC
Organism: Branchinecta lynchi; assembly: GCA_023053575.1. Taxonomy (NCBI): domain Eukaryota; kingdom Metazoa; phylum Arthropoda; class Branchiopoda; order Anostraca; family Branchinectidae; genus Branchinecta; species Branchinecta lynchi. The sequence goes on along the minus strand of JAKZAP010000013.1, from coordinate 13,959,821 downwards.
CCAGTAGAGATAAGAGTAATCCCAGTAGCAAATACTGCAGTTAACTTTAATCCTTACTCGGAGAAACTTTTTACAGACTAACTGGAAAGCCAGCTTACGATCAACTTCAGGCCAAGGACCCAAAAATGGTACGAATTCATATTCTAGACGCTTAATTTAAAGTTTAACTGGAAAGCCAGCTTATCTTTGTATGTTATATCTGAATACACTGAATTATCTCGACTCTGTTCAGGGATTTTTATTTTTAACAATAGGCTCTCATAGTGACGCCGAGAACGTCCTGCCAAATTCATAATCAGATGGCGTAATTTGAATTTCATCGATAACGTGGTCTTATTTTCTGGAAAATCAAGACGCTGCTATATTTAGTTATTTATTATTTCCAAAAAACGATACGCTAAAAGCTTGTCGCTATTACAAAAATAACGGTTAATAGTCACAGTAACACTGAGAGAAGATAAGTAAATAAAACAGCTACAACAAAAGAGACATAAAACTAGAACGGGTCTACAAACGGACTGGTTGTTTGTATTATGTATGCCTGACTGCAAAATAAATTATGAGGGGTCCCAGAACTAGTAGCCTAGAAAGCTAGTTTGTCTTTACAGAGGCAGTTTGCAAGCAGCCCCCACACACTCAAAACTACATAGAGCTACCACCGAGTTTGAAAGATCTTTCGCACAAATCGTTTCTGAAATAGCGGAGTAATGGCCTAATGTATTTTCATGGGGTTTTCAGGCCCATTTATGTGAACAATTGTGTTGCGAGAGCAACACTTTGATTTTGTCCTCGTTTTTTTTTTTTTTTTTTTTATGCCACCGATTTCATTTTATTCCTGGTAACTGGTAAGGGTCTAACCTGTGCGGTTTTTACGGAAAGTGCGGACCTTAGGCCGGATTGGTGAATATGATATAACATTTGGAAAGCTCCGTAGAAGTCTTGCCTGGGGCCAATAAGGATGGTTTTTGCTTGTCCTCGAGCCAGAGCCTACGGTGTGCGAAGCGAAGTGGAGTTACATAGCCCATGTCAGAGAGGATTATCTGAAGTTGTGAAGCGAACCTTTCGTTTCATCAAACTAAGTTTCTACTTTCGAGTGGAAAGCTCCGTTCTAGCACGCAAGCAGGCAGGCACCAGCTTCAAATTGAAGATGGACTAAAATCTATAAGTGTTAAATATATGTGGCAGTTACCCGGCCCCACAGCCAACATATGTTCTTTGAGTGATAAATAGAAAAATCTACAGAAACAAAAAAGTGTTTTTTTTCCACGGGTCCAAATTGCTGCCATCTATTGTTTCTATCCATGTCTGTTCGCGATCTCAGCTGAGTTTATCATTCGTTTTTTTGCACTTGGGTTTGCGGTAGAGAAATGGTATCAGATGTGCCTCTTAAACTTTATAAGCTCTCTCATTGCTAAAGAAACTAGAGGTTATCCTTTGCTCTTTTCTAAGTGGTGACGTTAGAAAGTTGGCCTACGGCAAAAAAGTCAACTTTTGAACTAAGACAGGTAGAATTTTTTTTTCGACGGTAATCGATAGATATTGACGAGCTGGTCGAAATATATGGGATTAATTTTTTGGTACAAAAATTCCTTCATGAGATACACCAGTTTGAAAATTTCAAGGGGTTGACAACTTCAGAAGTAAGGTACACACTGAAACCAAAAATAGGCCATACCAGTTGTGAGAGATGTAGGGGACTTGTAAGCAACAGTCGACTGTTAGCTCATAATCATCTTCGGCAATGAGGGGTTTGCAGCTTTTCCTAGTTGGTGTACCTGTTATTTGCTTCCGGTGTATTCGATGGTAAGAACAATTTGGTTCCCAATGGTAAGATATGCAAGTGACTTGTAAGTAATAAACGGCTGTTATGCTACAATAATCTTCAGCGATGAGGGGTTTGCAACTTTTGCTAGCTGGTGTACCCATTATTTGTTTTCGGTGAACTTGATATCTATCACGGGAGAGGGACTTGTAAGCAGGAATCAATTCACGAGGGGCTAGAAATTTTTGCAAAATGGTGCACATAGTATTCGATTTCTATAAATCTTACGGTAAGAAAGTTTGTGTTGATGTTCTATCGCTGTAACCTAGGATTAACTGTTTACGCAAAGGATAGAAACGAAAATGTAAAACAATGAGGTAGTTTCATAATAACTAAGAAAAGTTACGGATAGATTTATAATAGCAAGTAGATTATATAAGATTTTGTCCCAAGTTTTCTTCCGTCACGATGTCTACGATTGAAAAAGATAAAGTTCAACTGACTGCAAAGTCAGTGACTGCAAAGTCAGTGACTGCAAATTTAGTCCCTTCTTCCGATATTATTTTGTTGCTGTTTTTACAACGCTGAAGAATAGCTTTTGATCATGGG
>JAKZAP010000013.1:13900832-13957350 GCA_023053575.1 Branchinecta lynchi | reverse complement strand
TCTCTCCTCGGGTTTGCAACTTTTGCTAGCTGGTATACCTATTATTTTTATCCGGTGGACTTGATGTCTACCGCGAGAGAGGGACTTGTAAGTAAAAATCGGTTCAGGAGGGGCTAGAACTTTTGCAAATTGGTGCACAATGTATTCGATTTCTATAAATCTGACGGTAAGAAAGTTTGTATCGATGGTCTATCGCTGTAACATAGGATTAAATGTTTACGCAACGGGTACAAACGATACTGTATAACAGTGAGGTAGTTTCGTAATAACTTTAATCGTAATTTTAATCCTGAAAAGTTTCGGATAGATCTATAATACCAACTGGAGTATATAAAATATTGTTCCAAGTTTTCATCCGTCACGATGTCTACGATTGACAAGGATAAAGTTCAACTGACTGCAAGGTCAATTTAGTCACTTCTTCCGATATCCTTTTGTTGTTGTTTTTACAACGCTGAACAATAGCTTTTGATCATGTGATGATTCTTTTTAGAACATAGCGTTTTAAAAGCTTCGATAAGTTGACAACGTCAGCGTTTAACCGACAGCAAAGAAACAAAACCAAAGTGTACTTTAGTCGGCGAAGCTGGACAAAGGTCGTCGCAACACTACACGTTGCCTGGGCAATGTAGGTCTAGTTGATTCTGAACCAGATACTCATATTTCAGCTTGGGCTCCTCGAGTCGAATCAGCTACAGCTTGACCTGAACGATATGCAATATTTTGCAGAGGTTATTTCTTTCTACGTTTTTTTTGCGTCGTTTTATCATTTCTGCTTACCAATCCGCCAAATTTCAAAGAAGAAAAGGTGTGTCCGCAAGTGTCACTGAATAATATTAGACTTAAAGTTTAAAATTAATGAGCCTGCGAGAAAGAGGGACTGCTGTAAAGGGTGAACATTTTTTGTAATGGGTGCCCAGTGTTGGCTGGTGTTGGGATTTCGCAGACAAAAGTAGAGCTGTGTCCAGAACAATCATTCTCCTTTAGCCACGCGGTTTACGGTTACGCGGTCTCCACCATTTGATCTAACTCCGTTATTTCACTTTGAGCTTAAGAACCGTGTAGTTATGTCCTAAGTTGGGGTTCTTTTTAATTTTATTGTGTTCTAACATAATTTAATAAGCCAAGTTTCATGTATTCCACTGGAACTCCTTTTGCTTTTATTCCGTTCTTCTGATATTCTCACTTGAACGGATTATCAGACATTTCACGAAAACTATATTTAAATCAAGACATGACAAGGATTAGAAGCCCATGTGGCACTTGGAAGGTTTGGCCAGAACATGAAAGTGGAAATTTGTAAATTCGTGGGTTTAATGTAATCATTCGCAAGCAAATCCCTTGAGGCACAAATAACCATTGGCCCTTGGGGATCGTGACAATGTATCGCTCGGTCAAAAGTGTGTTTTATTTATTTTAGTACTTTAAGGCGGCTAAGAATGTGTTTGCAAGAAAACCCTGGAGGCACGAATGATTGTGGGGGCTTAGGGATGACGAAAATGTATCTTTTGGTCAAAGGTGTTTTTTTTAGTTTGCGGTTAAGATGCACAATTTAAGGCAGTTAGAATTTCATTGTAAGTAAACCCCTCGAGGGGCAAAAACGACAACGGGACCTGGGGATCAAGCAAACGTATCGTTTGATCAAAAGTATTTTTGTACTTTGCGATTAAGATGAACAGTTTAGGGAACTAGTTTACAAGCAAAACAAATTTGAGCATTGCCGGAATCCAGTCCGGTTTTATAAATGATTTATCTAGAGCATATGCTTAAATCTTCCCAACAAGTTCAATCGCGATCCCTCCAGTCTAAAATGTCACGAAATACCCTCACCCTCAACTCCCCTCAAAGTAGCCGGATCCGGTCCGGACTTGAAACGGAACATCAAAGACACGTGCTCTTGTCAATTATCAAGGTCCATTCGGATCAACTCAGGATCAACAGCTATCCCCAGTGTTCGGATCCGGTCTCATTCTATAGATGATGTATCTAGGACTTGTACTTGTTCTCCCCTCCAAGTTTCGTCGTAACCTCTCCATTCAATGCGCGTCACGAGATTTCCGTTCCCCCCTCCAACTCCCCCAAGAGTTCTCGGATCCGTTCCGGACCTAAAATTGAAGATCTGAGACACTTGATCTTTCCAAATTCAAGTATCATTCAGATCCGATCACCCGTTCGAAAGTTCTACGTGCTGCAAGATTCCTGATTCCGCCTCTCTCCACCACCACCCCAATGGTCCGATCAGGGTAATGACTAGTTCCAAATCAATCTGGTCGGGTCACTGATATGTCTGCCAAGTTTCGTCGTCTTAGCACATCTGGAAGTACTTGAACTTGTGGTCACCGGAACTCCACAGTGCCCGGATCCGGTCCGGTTTTATCAATAATGTATCTAGGGCTTGTGCCTGTTCTTCCCACCAAATTTCATCCGGATCCCTCCATTCCAAGCTTGTCACAAGACCCCCCCCCCCCCAACTCCCCCCACAGTCATCCAATCCGGCTCGGACTTAAAAAGAGATATGTGATGTGAAATATCAACTTTCATTCAGATCCGATCACCCGTTCGAAAGTTACATAGCTCAAGATCCCCCCCCCCCCCCCCCCCGATGGTCGGATTGGGAAAGTGACTATTTCCAAGTTAGTTTGGTCGGGTTCCCGACATGCCTGCCAAGTTTCATCGCCCTAGCACCTATGGAAGTACCCTAACTCGAGGACAGCCGACCGCCCGCCCGCCCGACCGAAAAGTGATCGGTATATGGCACTTGAGCGGAGCTCCAAGTGCCATAGAAAGTCTTATTTATGTTTCGACGGGACGGTTTGTTCTTTTTTTCACCGAAACAACGAACTTCGGGACCCCCCACACACACAGAAAACAACCCAGTTCATTCGAGAACAGTAGACGAGTGGTACAGTATATAAGTATTACGATTGATACCGTTGGTTTGATGAAGATTGGTTTGTTACAATATATCCAAAAACTGCGGCACAAAACAACTGAATATTCCTGCTGAATTCAAGAAGAAAACTATTCAGAAAGTGGTTCCTTGCTCCAGATTATCCATTATTCTTGCCGATTGACAAATTTTCCGTCTTTTGTTTGCTCAGGCTTAGATTCGTGTTATCAGTCAGTAAATATAAAAAATTCAGTAAAAGAAAAACCCAACAAAATAGAAGTGATACACCTCGGACGTCAGTAGTATTGTGCTGCAATACACAAAGCGAAAAATAACTGCGCACTCATACGACAATGGTCGGACGGAAGACATACACATTTACCGCAGCTTGCCTAGAACCGAACGAGTCTTCACAATTCATTATTAGAAGAAATTTAATGCGCTAATGTTTGAATGCTTTGGCAGACTAAAAGAAGATGAAGAAACTGCGCATTTTGGGATCCCAAACGTAAGTGACGGACTGTGATTTTCTTGAAGGGATTTTCTTCTGAAAAACGATCGGGTGAAAATACATGTCAAGTTCGTAGACGTGACGTACGATGTGAAATAATAAATCTTTATAATTATTAATTAAGTAATATATGATTCTATTAACGTTTTCAAGAATTACTTGGCAATATGTATGCCGAAACTCGAAAGAGTCTACAGTGAACATTGTTTTAGACGGGTTCTGAGGAGGCCGATGGCATATTTTATGCATGATGTTATGATTACTACTGAAATGATGATTTGATTGATTGTACATATATTTATATTTTAGTATGATTATTTTTGACGTAAAAGTCAACTTCGGCGCATTCGCTGCGAAAGAGACCTTTTAGGAATACAACTCTAGGCTACTCCACTCTACTCAGATGGGACCTGTAGCCCTATACGTAGGGGTGGGCGTTTTAAATTAAGAGATGAAAGAAAAATTCAAGCTATTATGACAGTCGATTTACGGATAAGAAGACATGCCGAACCCAGTACTGAACTTCATTTTCTCAGCAGACAAATAGTTTGCCCAGAATCTTGAAAAAAAACGGAAATTTCGTCGAAGTAAAAGTTTTATCTCTAGTTGAAACATGTTGGAGATCGGGCTACAAAGACATGCTGAATTTATTTTGGCACTTTCTTTTTCGCCGTACAATTGCCCGGAATCTGGCGAAAACTGGAAAAGTCGTAAGAGTGTCTTATCTGAAGTTGCTTCGAGGTTAATTGTAACTCAATCAGAGCGTCGACATAAAGGTAAGCATACATCCTGAATCCATCTCGACGGACAAGCAGACTAACTGGAATCTGGTGAAAACCGGAAATTCGTAAAAGTTAAGTTTTATCCTGAAGTCGATCGGAACATCCATATAGGGGCAAGAATACATGCTGAACACATATGTGCCAAGAAGCCAGCCAAAAAGCCAGAAGCTGTGACGTCATGCGTATTTACTACAGTAAGTACGGTGAAACACGACCAAATACCAAGGACAAATAATCTGACAGAACCTCCGCCTCTCTATCTCTGTAATATGACTATGCGGCGTCGAACATTTCCACAAACGCTGTCTACTACGAACGGGCGGAGGTTACTAGCATCGCGCCACATCAAGTTAAATTACCTCTACAAATAGCTAAATCAAGTCGCTGGTGAGGAAAAGTAGGAGTCAAAGCTGATTGGTTCGATGGACGCGCTCCAGAGCGAGTTAGAGCGCGGAGTACGCCTCCTGCACCTCCTTCACTATTTCTTGTGCGCTAAGCAACGGCGAAGAGGGAAGAGGAGTAAACGGGTATCAACATCAGCTCAAAGCTAGAGTAAATACCTCTAGGTCCGCTCAGTTTTGTCAGGGTATTAATAGTTGCTGCATGGTACCAAAGACAGAGGTTCTATCTGATTATTTGTTCTTGCAAATACTCACCAATGGGCATGGACGGCCATTAGCCCGGCGGCCATAATCAGCTTGATCCTCTGGACTATTGGGTTCGGCTGCTCTTTACTTAACATCTTTTTTAGGGTTTGAACTTGCCACTGAAGCTTCTCGTCTGATATTTTCTCAGCCTGAGAGGTACGCTGAGAGAGCTGAAAATAAAAAAAAATTACAAAAACTATTTCTTGAATTTGCCTTCACTCAACTCACGTTTCCAAAGCCCTGGACCCAACAGAGCTACTTCTTTCTTTCTGACGGCTGTCAGACTCATAAGAGTTCATTCAGTGATGAAAACTGTCATTTGTTTAATAATAAATGCCAACTGGTAAGTCCAAAAGAACATTACATTTACTTTACAACACTACAGCAAGAACATGTAACACTACTGTTTAGTAGACCACCCGTCCCCCTCTTAAATTCTTACTCCTGCCAATATGACGTACATAGACAGTCGGGTTTTCCGGACGGATTTTCTGCGTTTTCCTTAGTCGCGTTTTGCAGATAGGTTGATACCACGGTTAAGTCGTTTTCGCGGTTACCGTAATATCTACTGCCCGACCAAACCTGGAAATAATCGGTTTCCCAATCCGACCATGTGCGGGGGAGTGGAGGGCGGTTTTATGTTACTTGCAGCCTCTGGCTCAAGTGCCATGTACCGATCACAATTCCGTCTGTCGGTCTGTCCGAGTTTTTTGTCACGCTTTTTCTAGTTAGGGTACTTCCAGACGTAGCGCTAGGACCATGAAACTTGACAAGCGTATCAGAGACCCGACCAAACAAACTTAAAAATAATCAGTTTTCCGATCAGACCATCTCGGGGGAGAGTGGAGGGCGCGGAATCCGGGAAATTGAGTGGTGTGTAACTTTCGGACGGGTGATCGGATTGGAATGAAACATAATAAGAATAGATTATATATCTTTGATGTCCCGTTTAAAGTCTTGACCGGATTCGGTAGCCAGGGGGGAGTTGGGGGGGGGAGACCGGAAATTTCAAGACACGGTTAGAATGGAGTGATTGGAGTGAAACTTGCTGGGAAGAACAGGCATCTGCGCTAGATAAATCGTTTAGACAATTGTACTGGATCCGGACACTTAAGGGGGGGGGGGGGGGTCCGGTGATGGTGGTTTTGGAGATTTTCACGACGAAACTTGTCAAGCATATCAGGGGCCCGATCAAACTGAGTTGGAAATAAAAATTTGGTCGATCTGATAATCGTGGGGGGGTGGAGGGAGGGGAATCCGGAATACTGAATCATGTGTAACTCTGGAATGGGTGATGGGATTCGAGTAAAATTCAAGAATTGAACAGAGGACATTTCTCTGGTGATCTTTTTCATATCCGGACCGGATCCAACAACTATTGGGGGGGGGGGGAATATGTGACCCGCTTAAAATGACAGATCGGGATGGAATTTTCTGGGAAGAACAAACAGATGCTCTGGGTAAATCATTTACTGAGCCAGATTGGGTCCGGGCACTGTTGGGGGAGTTGGGGGGGGGAGAATCTCGAAAAACGGTTAGAAATGGAGGGATCGGAGTGAAACTTGCTTGGAAGAACAAACATCTGCTCCCTGTAAATCTTTTATACAATCGGACTGGATCCGGACACTTGGGGGGGGGGGGGGTCCGGAATTCTGGTTTTGGGAGATTTTCAGGACGAAACTTGGCAGGCATATCAGGACCCGGTCAAACTGACTTGGAAATAAAAAAAAAATACTCGATATGATAATCTTAGGGGGGAATGGAGGGAGGGGAATCCGGAATTGAGTCATGCTTTGCAAAACTTTGGAATGGGGTGATCGGATTCGAGTGAAATTTAATAATTAAACAGAGGACATTTCTCTCAGGTGATCTTTTTCATTTCTGGACTGAGTCCGACAACTATTGAGGGGGGGGGGGGGGGGGGAATACTTGACCCGCTTAGACTGGTGTGATCGGGATCGAACTTTATGGGAATAAAAAACAGATGCTCTGGATAAATCATTTACAGAACCGATTAGTTCCGGGTATTGTGTATGGAGTTGCGGGGAGGGGGGCGGGGGGTCTGGGATTCCGGTGACCGCGTGTTAAGTTACTTCGTGTTAGCTAGGAAGATGGATCTTCGCTGGAATATTAGAGATTCCATAAGATTTGCTTATAAATCGATACTTCCCAAATCCAATTATTCTTTAAAGTACCAATCTTGACCGCAAAGTAAGAAAAATACTTTTAAGCAATATATACATTTTCATGATGCCCATCAGTCCATTATCATTTTTGCCTCAAAGGTTTTGCTTACAAATGAAGTTCTAGCTCCCTTAGAGTGCGCATCTCAACCGCAAAGTCGAAACTTACTTTTGATCAATCAATACATCTAAACCCATGCAAGTGCCATATGAGCTTACAGCTCTTGTTCTTTCCGTTTTTGTACTCCGTCCTTCTTCTTTTTGAAATGACGGATGATAAATAAATAAATAAATAAAAAATATCTTTCTGAGACGGTACCGAACGAACGGGGTGCGAGGGTTCGGCATTTGGCTACTCAGTTCGGGTGTCGAAGTATCCCGATCTCAACTCTGTTGTGTTGAGGAAGAAGCTTTGGAGCATTTGGAAAACATAAATGCATTCATCGAAATCCTGCAAGCGGATCTGGAAAAGGCTTTCGATAAGTCAATCCACCCGGACATTCTCGAGTCAGACATGACAGATTTTAGACCCTTCCTAGTTCGGATGGTTTACAGTTTTTTACACGGTTGCCAGCAATGCGTTAGTGCTGATGGGGTAATATCGGACTTTCTTGAGCTTTTCTGCGGAATACCCCAAGGAACTAAAACAGGGCCTGTGTTATTTTTAATACTGTGTAACATGATTGCAACATGGCATAAGAATCGAGCCAAATTTGCCGAAGATTTGACGTTGCTGATACTTCAAAAGTTTGAATCCCTGATCAGTACGGATGGGATAATTCGTCGTCTGGAGTCAGACTGCGAAGAAAAACGGCTCAAAATCAACAGGAAAAAGTCAGCAGTTATGAGAGTTTCATTTTTAGAAAATGAGATTCCTAGTCAAGGAGATCTGAATGTGCCAATTGTAAACAATATGAAGATTTTAGGTGTGACCTTTAACATGTACATAATATTATTAAGAAGGCGAATACAGCACTAAGGAATCTAGTAACTATAAAGCGTTTTGGTTTTAGTCGTCCATCACTTTTAAATTTTTACAAATCATATATATTAAGTATTTTAGAATATCCTTGTCCTGTGTGGCATCCAGGGTTGAGTAAGGAACAAAGCAATGACCTCGAGAATGTGCAGAAGCGAGCTGTTCGTGTGATATTTGACCAGCAGTACACGGATTATGAAGAAGGTATAAAGCTCTTTGGTATAGAAAGCCTTGTTGTCCGGCGTCACCAGCTTAGACATGCGGGAATAAAATGTTAGAATCAAGTAAGCATCGTGATTTGCAACCGGAATCGGCACGAACCGGATATAACCCGAGGCATCAAAATAAATTAGAGCCCTGCAAACAAACAGCTTCTAACCGGTATCGATCTTCTTTTCGTCAATATTTTGTAAAGCATTTTAATGAGTAAGTGACAGTATGTTTTATAAATTATTGATAGGGTCTTATTTAACTATTATGTTATTTGACCTAATAAATTCGTATCGTATCGTCAGAAGTTTCATAACAGATAACACAAGGATGCGCGGTTATACATAACAATGCTTGTTCTACATAACATTTCATGCATAACGTTTGCGAGAACGTTTGCCGTGACAACAGATTACATCCCAAGTGTTGTCTGTTGAAACCGCGTATCCTTGTATATTCTGTTTCGACACTTCTGACATTGCATATCGGAAACTCCAGAGTTTGCAAAACTAAGCTCTCATTGACACTGATTAAAAAATATAACCCGCATCAAACAAACAAGGAAAAATCCAACTCTAAGACTTTCAGCTCGCGGACGTGCGACTGATAAGGATTACGTTTGCATATATAAGTGGAACGTCGCTTGAACATAATCTAGAGGAGGATTCTGGCGGTTGGAAAAGGTTCAACATTTTTTTTTTTTAAATGAATTTCTAGCACCCTTAAAGTGCGCATCTTGACCGAAAAGTAAAAAAAAATAATACTTTTTACCAAACGATATATATTCAAGAGCCCCAAGGGCCCATGGTCATTTTTGCCTTAAGCGTTTTACTTACAAATGTATCCCTCAAAGCACAAACAGTACTTTTGAGCAAAATATACATTTTCATGATCTCGATGACTCTATCGGACCATCAATTTTGCTTCAAGGGTTTTGATTACAGATTAATTTCTAGCGCCCTTAAAGTGCGCATCATCACAGCCAAGTGCAAAAATAAAGTAATTTTTACCAAACGACCCATTTTCGTGATTTCCAAGGGCTGATTTTCCCGTTAAATAGTATTCCACCCCGAATAACTGAGCATTCTGCAACTTTGATTGATAATATATTCGTTAGTGAAGATTTGGTGGAGGATAGCACGTGTGACGAATTAACCTCCTCTGGATCGGACCATTTACCACTTCTTTGTTCGTTAGAGAAGTTGTCAAATTGCAAAAATAAAAGAATAAATAAAATTATTAGGCGGGACATGAAAGAAGTAAATCTGGCTAAATTCAAAAACGAAGTTAGTTTGTTGGATTGGGACGTGGTTTACAATGAAAAGGACGATGCTTCAAAAGCTTTCAATATTTTATCAGATATCCTTTACCCTGTATTTGAAAAAAAATGCCCTGTTAAAGAAATTAATTATAAGAAATCTAAACCGAGAAAGCCATGGATTAATGATGAAATTCTGAGTTTAATAAGTCAAAGAAACAAGTTATATTGCCAATATCTAGAGAGCCCGTCTGAAGTTGCTTTAAATGATTTCAAAGAGTTCAGAAATCATTTAAATAAAACAAGAAGAAATGCAAAGAATGATGATTATTTAAACCGTTTAAAAAGTAAGCAAGGTAATATAAAAGATACGTGGGGGATTGTCCGTGAAATAATTGGATATGATAAAAAAAATAGAAGCATCACCAAACTAAAAATTAACGAGAATAATTGATGATAAACTTGAAATAGCAAATCAATGGGTGATTATTTTCCGAAGATTGGTAATGATATACAGAAAGATGTGTCTGGAGGTGGTGGTGGTAACACTTTTAACATTGATCCTTCGAGTATGCACAATGGTTTTGAGTTTGAGCCGTGTACTGTTGAAGAAGTTGATAAAATTGTTAGTGGTCTTAAATCAAATTCGTCTGGTATAGATGGACTGAACCTTAAGGCTTTTAAAATTGTTTCGGTGTACCTTTTGCCGGTATTAGTGTATTTAATAAATCTGTCAATAGCTAAAGGCCATTTCCCGTCTAAACTAAAATAGTCAAAAATCATACCGTTACATAAAGGTGGGGATCCCTCGGACCCCTGTAATTGGCGACCGATTTCGATTTTACCTTTATTTAGTAAAATTTATTAAAAAGTTATTTATAGGAGATTGTATAATTACCTGGATTCGAAGAAAAGTAAGTAAGTAAGTAACGAATTTATTTCAAACAACCACTATCATGGCAATGCCAAATTTGGGACATCATACTGTATGATGGCCAATTCGGTTTCAGAAGTAAAGATTCCACTACCCATGCAGTACACCATCTTTTAAGCTTTGTTGATAAAGCTCTTGAAAATAACCTGGTCACTCTAACTGTTTTTCTAGACTTCGGTAAGGCTTTTGATACTGTTGAATTTAATACCCTTCTAAGTAGACTAAGCGGGCTTGGGCTGGGTAGTATTTGTGTACAATGGTTTTCATCGTACCTGCATGGCCGAAGTCTTAAAGTTGCTTTATCGGATATCCTGAGCAGCGAGTTCGATGTAAAGTGCGGAGTGCCTCAAGGTTCCGTGCTCGGACCTCTGCTATATCTCGTTTATGTTAATTCGCTGGCATCACATGTCGGTGAGGAGGCGCTGACCTCTTTCGCGGACGACACTGCGATAACAATAATTGGTAGTTGTTTGGTGGAGGTTGTACATAAGGCTAACTTAGCACTTGAACGTTTACGTAGTTTTACAGTTGGTAGTTCCCTAGCAGTTAACGCATCTAAAACAATTTACATTATTTTTAGTCGAACAGGTAGGTTACTCAATGATAACAATACAATTTTTTTCGGAGATTTACCCATTAAACAAGTTTTTGAAATGAGATATTTGGGGTTTTATTTAGATAATAATATTAGTTGGAAAAAGCATTGTAGTATTATTGGTGCAAAAATGGCTAGGGGGCTAGGAATTCTAAGACGGGTAAGAACAAGACCAAAGTTTTCGATGGGATCCCAAAAATTCAATATCTGATCCAGACAACAGGGTCTTTTCTTAGCCAGATCCAGTCTTCGCCAGACTCCTTGAACATTTTTACAATTAAAATTCAGAAACAGATCAAGGCAAAATAGCTAATCACCTGAGAAAACCAAGTTCAGATTTGGATTCAGCATGTGTGTTTACCCCTATCATATCTGTTTTGACGAAAACTTCCTGCCACTTCTGCTAATTTCCCGGTTCCGGCCGAACTCCAGAAGTACTTGTCCGGCGAAAAAAGAAAGCTCAAACACGAAATCAGGGTATCTTCTTTCCCCAGTAATGAACATCTAATCAACTTCAAATAGAAATTTAGCTTATAACAAATTTTCCGATTCCAGCCGGATTCCGGTCGAACTATATGTCCGGGTAAAATATGATTGTCATACAGGGACTCAGCATCTCTTCTTACCCCTAAATCGCATATCTAATCAACTAGAAATAAAACTTCGACTTCCAACAGTTTTCCGGTTTTGGCCGGATTCCGGACGAACTACATGTCCGGGTAGAAACTTGTTTTCACATAAGTGTTCAGCATGTCTTCTTGCCCTAAATCGAACATCTAATCAACTCCAAATAAAACTTTTAATTTTGACAAACTTTCCGGTTTGGGCAGGATTCCGGTCGAAATACTTGTCCGTCGAGAAAATAGTTTTCACCATCGTCTTCAGCATGTCTTCCTACCTCTAAATCGAACATCTAATCAACTTCAAATAAAACTTTTACTTTCAACAAACTTTCCGGTTTGGGCCGGATTCCGGGCGAAATACTTGTCCGTCGAGAAAATAGTTTTCACCATCGTCTTCAGCATGTCTTCCTACCCCTAAATCGAACATCTAATCAATTTCAAATAAAACTTTTACTTTCAACAAACTTTCCGGTTTGGGCCGGATTCCGGGCGAAATACTTGTCCGTCGAGAAAATAGTTTTCACCATCGTCTTCAGCATGTCTTCCTACCCCTAAATCAAATACCTAATCAACTTCAAATAAAACTTTTACTTTCAACAAACTTTCCGGTTTTGACAAAAATCCGATGACAAAATGGTTTTCACCATCGTGTTCAGCATGTCTTCTTACCCCATAATCGACTATCACATTAGATTTCAAAACATTTTGTTTGTCCCTTAATTTGAATCCCCTCCCCCACCCCTAAATGTAGAGCTACAAAGCCCATCTACGAACTTGACTGGTCCGACGACCCAACGAACCCTCACACCAAGTTTCATCAAAATATCTCATTCCTTTCGAGAGTTATCGTGCTTACAGACGGACGGACAGACGGACGGACGGACGGACGGACGGACGGACGGACGGACGGACGGACGGACGGACGGACAGACGGACAACTTTTGCGATGTCATAGGTATCCCTCCACTTACGTTTTGGGATCCCAAAAACATTTCCATTTCAGATTTTAAAAACTATTTATTTTTCCCCCACATTGATTACGGTTGTGTTCTAGCACATTTTTTTTCTAATTATAAAAGGATTCAGATTTTGCAAAATAAAAGCACTCGTTTGGTTGCGGACATAAAAAAGGAGATTGAATCCAAAACCATTGCCAGCTTTTCCCGGTGTAATGTTCTGAATGTTGGTCAGATTCGTGATTACCAGGCATCAATTTTTGTTTTTCAAACCATGAACCATATATACCCTGATTACTTCCACGATTATTTTTCTATGAATCAGGAGCACCACAATTATGACACTAAAAATGCACAGCTTTCAATTAATGAAAAAAGAAAAACAGTTAGATCATCTTACATGATACATAATGTGGGGCCTTCTCTTTGGAATAATCTGCCTTCTAGCATCAGGGAGTCTGCCACTTTATACGGATTTAAAAAGAAACTGAAAACTTTCCACTTAATTAATACATGTTGAAGGGTATGTGGCTTTTTCTTCTTTTTTTTTCTTTCTCTTTTTTTCACAGTTTTTCGGGTTGGGCTGAAACTGGTAATGAGTAAATATTAAGGATTCTTGTTGTGTGTAGTGTTCACGTTTAATTGTTTGTTATTTAAGTTATAGGCTAGCTGGATAATAAGTTGTTATGTTTAGCTATTTATTTATTAGATACAAGTAGTATTAATAAATTGCAGCACAAGTCCTTAGGACTTTCTTTTTGCTGCAATGGGATATTAGTAGTGTTATTTTATTTTATTTTCAATGTTTTGGTTAAAAATAAAAACCTACCTACCTACCATGATCATGATCAGGAATGGATGGATGTTTAAGAGTGAGTGTTATACTACTATAAAGAAAGTGGGTAGATTCCTGAAGCTGTCAATGATTCACAGAGAACATTTTTTGTTGTTTTAGTAGTTGTTAGGAATAAGTTCATCATTGTGTTTCCTTCTGTTAGTATTGCCATGGCCGTTGGGCTTTTAGGGTAATAAATATCACATTATTTCATCATATCATTCTTATCTCAAGGGTTTTGCTTATAAATGGTCACAACAAACCCTCTTATTGGCAAATTACTACTTTCACCCTTTGATCCGGCCTTGCAAGTGTCATATGAGCTTCTTGCTCTTGTTTCAGGGGGGGGGGGGCGTTTCGCTATAGCGACATTTTGCCTTGCTCACGTATCACCGGAGGACTTTTCGACTGGGGACGTTTCGAAGACAATGCGAACGGGGTTAGGTGGCTGGCAATTCAAGACTCGACGCGGATACCAAATGTTCACAATATCCGTATCGGGAACACCGGAGTTAGCATAATACTAAGCTCTCATTGACATTGATTATGGTTAAGAATACTGTCTCCAAACAAACAAGGAAAAATCCAATTCGAAGAACTAACAGTATCTTACATTTCAGATGCGACTGATAACGATCGCGTATGTATATTTAAGTTGCGTTTTTTTTTGGATGTAGTTTCGGCGTAGTTTCGCTTAAAAGCCGTTTTATTTGTCCATTTCATTTGCTGTAGTTTCGAACCTGAAACTACAGAGCTCAAACTACAAACTACCTCGCCGACGTAGTTTGGTGTAGTTTGACGTTTCGGAAACAAGAACTCAATAAAACGCAAAGTAAGACAAAACAAGAGTCAAACTACAAACTTTGACGAAACAAAAGTGAATCCAAAACAAGAGCTACGAGCTCATATGGCACTTGTACGAGTAGGCTGTACAAGAAAGTAGATGAGAACGTCACAAAATACACCCGCCATCCAAAAATGCGGTTCGGAAATAGAAATAGGATATTTAGTTTCACTCATTTCTGAGCAGTTCCGGCATCGTCTCGATTGTCTGTAGCAAATACACATGACTGTTCAAACTTTCATCCCAATAAATCCATTTGTTTGATCCCTAGACGTGCTACACGATTTCCGGTACTCACTCTATCTCCACCTACCGTGGCCGAATCTGGTTCGGAATAAAAAAAAATCGACCACCTAAAGCATCTTTTTTATACCATCTATCAAGTTTCACTCGAATCTGAGCATTTTTGAAAAGTTCCGGTACCCCCCGCCTCCCACCAACGTTGTCGGAGCCGGTTCCGGCCGAATCTCTTAATTTCCTGTTCCTGTCCACGTAAGCTAGGACGATGAAACTTGGCGAACTATCAGGGACCCCAAATGATTAACTTGGAAATAGTCACTTCCCCGATCCGAGCATCGTGGGAGGAATGGAGGGAGGGGGAATCCGGAATTTTGAGGTATTTATAACTCTTGAACGGGTGATCGGATCTTAATGAAACTTGGTATTTGGAAAGACCTCGTGCCTCAGACGATCCACATAAAATCTGGACCGAATCCGGTGACTTCGGGGAGAGATGGAGAGGGGAACTCGAAATCTTGGGAAACGCTTAGAGTGGAGGGATCAGGATGAAACTTGGTGGGAAGAGCAAGCACAAGTCCTAGATACATCATTGGCATAACCGGCCTGGATTCAGGCACTATGGGGGGAGTTGGGGGGGGCGGGTTTCTGATTATCTGTGAGTTCGGTACTTCCTGATGTACTAATGATGCAACTGGGCTAGCATATCAGGGACTTGAACACTGACTTAACAATAGTTGTTTGCAAGATCCGATCATCGTGGGGGGGGGGGGAGTGGAGGGAGGGGAATCCGGAATCTTGAGGTATTTATAACTCTTGAACGGGTGTCTCGTGTCTCGGGCGATCCACTTTAAATCTGGACCGAATCCGGTGACTTCGGGAAGTTGGGGGCTTGGAGAGGGGAACCGGAAATCTTAGGAAACGCTTAGAGTGGAGGGATCGGGATGAAACTTGTTGGGAAGAGTAAGCACAAGTCCTAGATAGATCAATGACATAACCGGATTGGATTCGAGCACTATGGGGGTAGTTGGGGGGGGGGCCGGATTTCTGATTATACGCGACTTCGGTACTTCCTGATGTACTAGGACGATGCAACTGGGCTGGCATCAGGGACTCAAACTGAGTTGACAATAATCGTTGGCGTGATCCGATCATCCTGGGAGGAGTGGAGGGATGGGGAATCCGTAATCTTGTGGCATTCATAACTGTCGAACGGGAGATCGGAGGTGCTTGAAAGAGGTGTCGTCTCAGATTTCCAAGTCAAGCCCGGACCGGATTCGATACTTGTGGGGGGGGGGGAATGGGGACACCGGAATGTTCGTGAAATGCCTAGCGCCGAGGGATCGGGATTGAATTTGGTGGGAAGAACAAGCATAAGCCGTAAATAGATTCTTGACAGGACTACATCATATCGGGGCTCTTAGGGGGAGTCGAAGGGGGTTTCCGGGAATTCTGGTGATCGCGAGTTAGGATAGGACGATGTGCTAAGGACGATGAAACTAGGCAGGCATATTAGCGACACTAAACAGAATTAAAGACCTGACACAATGCCCTAAGAAAATGTCTGTTTCTGGATCCAGCCATTTTGGGGGGAGTTTATGGGAAGGTGAATCCGGAAATTACTGACTTACGGAGTTTGCAAACGGGTGGTCCGATTCAAGTGAAACTTTATGGGTGATAAGAACTAATGAGCTAGATATGCAAAACATGTCTCCGAACCACACGCGGCATTGGCTGGGGTAGCTGGAGGGGGGGGGAGGACCGTGAACTTTGTGACATGGTCAAAAACCAAACGAATGGGCCGACTAAGGTGCAACGTGTAGAGAACCGAATTTATGGTGCCTAGTTTTTTTTATCTGACCGGATCCGCCAACGGTAAAGGAGGAGGATTAGGTAGTATCCGACGCGCGCACGGTGGCTCTTTCGGCCGTCAGTTGGCGTCAGTTGTATTTTAGTAACCGCGAAGGAAAGACTTATGTCATTTCAGCGTTGTGACAGTGAAGCGAGTGAGCGACTAGCTATCAGGAAGTCCAGTTATCAAGATAATACCCCCGCCAAGGTAAAGAAAAAGTTATATTATATCGCTGGTAAGAAGAGATTTATTGATGGAATTGGGTTAAGAGGGCTGAGGCCCAAATTTTGCTAAGATAAGATTGTTGATTTGAAAAACTGGAGGCCAAAATCTTTGCGTAAGATTGTTGTCGTTCTTTGCGTAAGAACAGTGGGCATAAGATAAGATTTATTGACTCGTGTTCGAGGCCAGTTGCTTTGCGTAAGAGTGTGGTAGTTCTTTGCGTAAGAACAGTTGGCTTGAAATGAGATTTATTGGTTTGTGATCGAGGCCAGAACCTTTGCGAAAGTTCCCTCCCGTAAAATTTGTTTTAATTGCTGTGGGCCTTGGCGATGGAAAAGGATACGTGTGAAGAATATTGAAGTCCTTTTAAAGGCGCCATTTTGGAGCACGCATCAATTTGGAATGTTAAATTTTTTGACGCCAGATGGCGAATAAGGTTATTGATTTAAGGGGTACAGTATGGGGGAAAATGATAGGCTAAATAAAAAATGTGAAGATTAGCCACGAAGCAGTTGGCGTAAAATAAGATTATTGATTTGTGATTGAGGCCAGAACCTTTGCGTAAGTTTCCTCCCGTCAAGTTTGTTTTAATTGTTGCGGGCCTTGACGATGGAAAAGGATACGTGTGAAGAATATTGAAGTCCTTGAAAGGCGCCATTTTGGAGCACGTTTCAATTTGGAATGTTAAATTTTTCGGCGTCAGATGGTTTATTGATTTAAGGGATAAAGTACGGGGAAAAGAAAATGTGAAGATCAGCCATGAAGTAGTTGGTGTAAAATAGATTTATTGATTTGTGATTGAGGCCAGAACCTTTGCGTAAGTTACCTCCCGTCAGATTGTCTTATTGTTGTGGGCCTCGACGAGGGAAAAGGATACGTGTGGAAAATATTGGAGCCCCTCGAAAGGCGCCTTTTTTGGGGCACGTATCAAATTTGGAATGTGGAATTTTCGGCGTCAGAGGGCGGGCAAGGTTCATTGATTAGGGGAATACAGTATGGGGGAAAGGGACAGGGTAGATAAAAAATGTAAAGATCAGTCAAAATTGTTTTGGGGGGCCGATACCGATTGAGATTATTTTGGAACGAGATTTGCATGGAATTAAAGGTCACGTTTTGAGGAAAATTAATAGTGACAGGTTGTTGAGAAATCCGCATGGCGCGATTGTCAATTTGTCGCCAGGTTGTATGATGATATGGGGTCAGAGCTTTGAGCCCCCTATTGGTTGAGGCGAATAGTCAGTAGTTGTCGGAATATTCGTGGATTCGCGGAGTAGTATAGAGATTGGTTATTTGAGATATTACCCCATGGGACAAATTTGTGATAATAGAATTGAATGTGGGTTATTACAGACGGGTCGTTGAAATTTGGCTTTCTTTCAGAGTTAAGATGGCTTTGATGCTCAGTGAGCAGTCGTCCTTAAATGGTCGGGACTATATCTCAGCCATATGCGCAGTTCGTAACGGTGACCCGGCTCCAACGACAACGGCTGTGAAGATTAAGGGGAGAAAATTGGAATCGTCCTCCGAGGTGGATATTTGGAGCGCTATTGGTTGGTTGACCGGGAATGACAAGCCCTTCTTTGATGTTTTGGTGCCATTGGATATCGACCAGGCTCGACTTTTCATCCGTCATTTGGTCCCCTTGTTAGGGCAGGCCCAGCAAGTCCAGACGATTCCCGTACATCATGCGAGGCCGGCGGCGGAGTCTTTGACGCAAGTGGCTTCGACAAGTACTTCAGCTCCACTGGAGATACCAGAGGTTGGTGTACCCCATTTTGTAAATGAACAAATAGGGTGTGGCCCCTCAGGCCCCCTCCCCACTTTGGGGGAGGCCCTGGATGAGCATCTTAGCTCACCTTCTGAAGTGGTTGTGGGAATCGGAGTAGGAGAATATGCAAGTTTGTTGAGAGGAGTTGAGACATAAAATATGGAACCGGGTTTTAGATTCTATTTTGGTTGGTACGTTTGGATTGTACGCATGTTACCTATGAGGTAGCGCTATGGACGCCGGTGTAGGACTGACAGTTGCGGTATATAGTTATGTTTCAAATCAGGGTGACGTAGTGATGCATTTTTAGAAATTTAACCGTGTAGGTGAGTTTTAACGAGAATTTTTGAATCATAGGATGTGAAAGGAATGAAATTAATAAGGGTTATCATTTAGGTAATGAAGCCGTACGTGGCGGAAATGGAGATGTTGAAGATACAGTTAGGGGCCTCAAATGGGGTTGAGCGGGCAAAACGCGAGGTGTTCGACGCCATTATGTCTTGCTCTTCGGACACGAGCAACGGTAGACTGATTGCACGGATGAGGGATTTGGTGGGGGAAGCTAAGCGTGTTGGGGATAAAAATCTGGAAAAATATGAGGTGGCGTATGCTCAGATATTGGCCTTCCAAGACCTCCCACATTATGAATTGGCCAAAACTCTGGTCAACTTGATCGGTTCTGAGGCCCAGAAAGACGGTGCAAAGGAATTCCTCCGTCTTAGTAAGCAGAAGGCAAAAGCAGCGGGGGAGATTCCGAAACCCGAGAAAAAAGGGGTTGAACCTCAAAGTGTTGAAGACATGGTCCAGAAGGCCCTCGCTTCGGTTGTCGGTCAAGCTAGCCAGTTTCAGCAGCCACAGTTCGGGGCATATGGCCAGATGATCAACCCAGCTTATGGAGGTTTAAATTTCGGACCGCGAAGAGGGGGTAGGCCCCCATACGGAAGCCGGTTCTCACCGTACCGCCCGCGATATCCGGAGACTCGCACATGTCATATTTGTTTAAAGGTTGGGCACCTGGCGTCGGCTTGCGTCGATAGGCCCCGTGACGGCAACTAGTAAACGGTGTAGTGAACGTGACCCTTTGTGTGTATATGGCTGATTTTGTAATTTTGTATACATAAAAACTGTTTAAGAGGTATTAATTATTGTAGGTGGACGAAACCGATCGAATTTGGGTGAATTTTCGAGGCCAACGGGTGGCCCCACCCGAAGTTTTCCCAGCAGCGGAGAATTTTCGGTCGTTGTCGGCTTGGAAGGGGAAAGTGTACGATTCTTGTTTAGATTCAAAGAATTTCAAAGCTGGTGGGCTGTCCGAACATTTCAATGAGTGGCAAGATTTGTGTTCGACATATCAGTTGAAGAATAGCGATATGATTTTAGAATGGTTGAGCAATGGCGTACACATTCCTTCCTTCTTCCGCCGGTTCAGGGGGACCTATCGCGGGAAGTATTATGATTCGGAAATACCAGTGATAGTGGAAATCCCAAACGGGAATTCAGTCTATGCCTATGATTCTTTTGTTACCCGAGAATTGGAAGAGGGTACCCTTAATGGCTCTATTTTGCCTTGGGGTAAAGTGGGTGAGTGCGAGCCCCCCAGGATTGTAATGCCATTTACGGTCGAGCTTAGCAAACCGAGACTTTGTCACGACGAATCTTATTTGAACTGTTGGATTAGGGATAACCCCTTCCAGCTGGATACCCTGGGGGAAATTCAACCCTTTTCATCGATTGGGGGTCTGCTCTTTAAGGTAGATGACGCAAAGGCATTTAAGCAAGTAAAGTTAACCCCTGAAAGTTACCAATACGTTGGTTGCAGATGGCGTTGCGTGCATATCCCCGGAGATTCGTCAGAGTGGTACTATGTATATACGACTTTGACGTTTGGTAGTAAGTTGTCACCGTTTGTGTACCATACGATAGGCCAGCCAATCCCTACGGTTTTTAGAGAGGCAGGCGGATTTTCTTGGAGGTATTTGGACGATTCGTTGTACTATATACCTCCGGGACCGGATTGCGAGGAAATCTCAAAGATGGCAGTTAGTTTCGTGAAAGCGATGTCGGCAAAATTGGGATTTTATTTGTCTGAGAAATCGGACTTCGAACCGAAGAAAGAGTTGCGTTATTTGGGTATGTTGATCGATGTCGAGCAAGGAGCGTTTATGATCCCGGAGGATAAGGTGGAGAAGTTCGAGGTATGTCGTATCGATATGTTGAAAAGAAGCGGTTTTACGATCAAAGAGCTGCAGCGTTTTGTGGGGAGAGTAGCGAGTTTTTCCCCTGCCTTCCCGCATGCGCGGATGTTTACGAAAGAATGTAATGGCCTAATTGCCCGTATGACGCAAGATAATGTCGAGTGGTCGTTAGCTCCGAGTGAGGTATTGAACGAAATACGTTTTTGGGCCTTTTTGTTAGAATCCCCTCGGGTTTTCCCCTGGAGACAATCTTCTCACCAGTGGATTGAACTGTACACGGACGCAAGCGGATACAAGTGGGGGGCATCTCTAGTGAAACCGTCAGGAACTATCGGGTTGTCGGACTTCTTCACGAATGATTTAATGGATTTGCCAATCCACGTAAAAGAAGCACGGGCCCTGTTGGCCGCATTGTTATCGTTGGAGCAGGAGTTGGCAAACGCGCGGGTGAAGGCACGTGTAGACAATATGGCCGTGGTGTGCGCATGGAATGAGGGGGGTGGTAAGTCAGGGGAATTGAATAGAGTTATGAAAGAAATCTTCCTCCTTGTGTGCCGCATGAATGTTGTTTTGACCTTAGTATACGTCCCGTCGGCCCTCAACGTCGCAGACTCGTTGTCAAGGTCAATTGACAAACAGCATTGTAAGTTAACTGAGAAAACTTGGCTCTTGCCCAAAATCGATTTGGAGGTAAAGTAGGGCATACTTGTGATTTGATGGCCTTGTCGTCGAACGTCAGGAAAGGGTGGGATGGACGTAAGTTACCGTTTTTCTCCCCGTACCCCCAACCGGGAGCCCTTGGTATAGATATGTTTAGCCAAAAATTGCCAGTTTCGGGAAATTATTATATTTTCCCGCCATTTTGTATGATTGGGGCAGTGATATCACACCTACGGGGAACGGGTGTCAGGGTTACAATGATTATCCCAGACGTCGGGGGGGCAGTACCGTGGTTCCCGTTGCTTCGGCAGTTTGAGGTCGCGCGTTTAAGCTTGGGCATGGCCGGGAACCGAGAAGTTTTGTTGTACCCGTCCCGGAAGGGATATGTGGCCGATAAAGTCGGATTATACGTTCCTTTGGTGGCTGTTCGTTTAGAATTTTAGTTCTCGTTTTGAAATAAAGAAGTTGTTTAAAAATACGGGTCATTTTGTGTTTTAGGGTGAACCGGTGTGGATTGGCTTAGTATAGTCCCGACCGAATGGAAAGAGCGGAAAAAGGAGCTAGAGTTGACAATAACTCAGTCTAAGTACGAACAGAAGAAGGCGAAATTGAGGACGGAGCTTCGTGATTTTATGAATTTGTTTAGTTTAAGTCTGTTAGATTGTGAACCTGCGCATTTAGTGTATTTTTTTATATCGAAGGAAAAAGACGGGAAGACCGTCTTGCACAATGTGCATTGTCCAAATTTGGCAACGGTCAAAATCGATTGCCAATGCAAAAGAACCCTCGCGGCAGGCACCGTAGATAGTTACATCGGACAATTAACGGCGATCTTCAACTCGGAAAATATGAACGGGTCATGGGATGGGAAGTTAAAAAGGGGTAACCCGGCAAAATCGACACAGATGGTAAATTTCTTGCGTGCAACGAAGTCCGAGCAAGCCGGCGCAGCTGTAGTCCCAAAGCAGGCACATCCGTTGTTTTTACAAAAGTTGAAGAAAATATCGGGCCTTTTATCTCAGCGATTAGAGTTGGCAAAAGCGAATATAGATAGATTGAGATTGGCAAGGAATAAAGCTTTCTTCTTGGTGCAATTTTTCGGGGGGGGATCGCGCCTCCGATTTGGCATTAACGAAAAGCCGGGAGATCATGTTCTTCCGTCACAGGAAGGTTTGCTTTTCAACCACACGGCCGGGAAAACCCTTCGGCAAGGCGGAGTCAATAGCTTCGGGATTTTTCGTGTGCGTGACGCGGCCCTGTGCCCAGTTTTGGCGGTCGAGCAGTATTTGGCTCTAGTTCAGGAGTTGGGTTTAGAGCTCAATTATGGATATTTCTTTCGAAATATAAAAACGGGAAAATTTTGTAATGAACCAGTCCCGTATGCTACCGTTTATAGAGCTTTAAAAGAAGTATTAGGATGTTTAGGGTTGGATGAGGGAGAGACGCCGCATAGCCTCAGAGCCGGAGGGGCAATCACGCTGGCAGCGGCAGGGTCAGAACTATCCGAAGTTATGTCGGTCGTCGGTTGGAGGTCTGCTGCAACAGCAGAGCATTATTTGGCCTGGAAGAAGGTAATGGAGTTCCAGCAACAGGGGGATGCCGCGGCCGCGATTGAGAATTTGTCCGGGAATTATGAGCGAACAAATAAGCTCGTCGGGTTTTCAGCGTTATTTGTATGAGTTATAAAATATAATGTTTTCAATTGATATTAGTACGTTAAATGTTGGTCAATAAGGTTGGGAGATAGATGAGGTTGGGCAAATTGGGCCCGCGCGGGGGGGGGGGGGTACGGTGAGGTAGCCATGGCATAGGACGAGGCGGTACGGATTGACCCCCTACGCCCATATCTTATCAGGCTGACAGACCATAGTAGCGATTCGGATACAATACTATCCGACGCGCGCACGGTGGCTCTTTCGGCCGTCAGTTGTATTTTAGTAACCACGTAGGATGTGGATTTATATAGTCTGAAGATTAGGACAGAGGGATGTTTTGAAAAAAAAAAAAAAAAAAAAAAAAAAAAAAAAAAAAAGAAATGGATAATTAATTGAATGGTCTGGAAGCTATTTACGTCTAAACCATGGGCCCCTGGCCTGTAAGGTTTGACCCCCTACGCCCATATCTTATCAGGCTGACAGACCATAGTAGCGATTCGGATACAATACAAACCGGAAATTCGCAGATATGTTCCGATTCGAGTCAAGCTTGAAGGACGAGAAGAGAAGATGTCAGAGATGCTAAGTGTATGTGTCCTTGTCATATTCGACCACCGTGGGAGGATTTGGAGGGGGGGGGGAGAATTTTGTAGGTCGCGTAGGGGTCAAACGGATGGAGTGATTTGAATCAAACTTGGAAATATAGAGACCATATGTCCTAGATGGCACGTTTTAGGGTCCTCAGTTTCCCGAAAAAAGCTTCGACCTGAGTGACACTTGATAGCCGGTACGAGAAGATGCCTTAGATAATCTGTATATGTGGCTGAACTAGATTTGGCTCTGGTACAGAAGTTTGAGGGCGAGGCGTGTACCGGTAATAGTACGGCACTCCTAGGAATCAAACTAGTATGGTGAAATATTTGCCCTAGATTATCAGAGGCGATGCCGGAAATGCTCAGGCTCGCGTGAAATTAGATACCATATTTCTAGATTCAATCCTAGGGGGGTTGAAGGGGGGATTTTGTGACATTCTCATCTATTTTCTTGTACTACCTACCCGTAACAAGTGCCATATGAGCTCGTAGCTCTTGTTTTAGTTACTAGCCCTTAAATTTAAAATTAGGTATAATATGCTTTTTTTTTCGCAATCTCAACGGTTAACGAGCTTGAAACTCATTCATCAAACAAGAGGAGCTCATATGACACTTGTTACAAGTAGGTGGTTGGTACAAGAAAGTAGATGAGAACGTCACAAAATAACCCTACTAGGATAGTCTGAGCATTTCCTGCATCGCCTCGGATCATCTAGGGCAGATGACTGTTCTACATTCAAAGTTTCAGACCCAACAGATCTACCCGTTTGATCCCTTGCCGTGCCACACTATTTCCATTACCCCCCTCCAAACCCCTACCGAGGCCGAATCTGGATCGGACTCGTAAATGGACCATCCAGATCATCTTCTCTTACCACGTATCAAGTTCCACTCGGATATGAGCATGTTCTCGAAAATTCCGGTACCCCCCCCCCCCACCCCAGCTTCGACCGTGGTCTGATACGGTTCCGATACTAAATATGATCTCTTAACATTCCAAGTTTCATTCAAATTGCTCCACTCGTTTGACTCCTATACGAGCCACAAAATTTCTGTGACTCCCGGAAATCCCCCAGTGTGGCCGAATACGACTCAAAAGTATAAACGTCGCATCTCTGACACCTCCTCCTCCGGCCGGATCCGATCCAGAAATAACAAATATAGGCCGCATAAACTCGCTGCTATCCAACTTGCATCCCATTCCGTCCATCCGTTTGTATTTTGTACAAGTCAAAAAGTCCCCCCCCCCCCTCAAACTCCCCCAACCGTGGCCACATATGGTTCGGAGGCATATTTTGCATGTCTAGGTCTTCAGGTCTTATCACCCATAAAGTTTCCCGCGAATCGGACTACCCGTTTGCAATTTACTGATGAGTTATTTCTGGAATCCCGTTCCCCCAACTCCCCCAAAAATGGTCGGATGGTCCTTAAGTCAATTCGGTCGGATCGTAAATATGGGCCCGAAGTTCCATCGTCCTTAGCGCATCTTGAACTATCCTAACTCGCGATCTCCAAAAATCCGGGAAACCCCCTCCAACTCCCCCACATATAATCTGGTTCTGTCAAGAACGTATCTAGGGCTAATGCTTGTTCTTCCCACCAAGTTCCATCCCAATCCCTCGACTCCAAACAATTCACGAGTTTTCGACTCCCCCCCCCCCCCCCCCACGATGGTCGGATCGTGAAAACAACAATTCTCAAGTCAGTCTAGGTCTCCCCAACCTTCATCGTCGTAGCACATCAGGAAGTACCGAACTCGCAGGATCAACAAAATTCCGGACCTCCCCCCCCCCCAACTCCCCCAGAGTGCCCGAATCCGGTCCGGTTATGTCAACAAAGTATCTGTGCTTGTTCTCCCACCAAGTTTCATCCCGATCCTTCCACTCTAAGCGTTTCTCAAGATTTCCAGTTCCCCCCTCAAATTCTTGCCAAAATCACCGGATCCGGTCCGGATTTGAAGTGGGACGTCGGAGACATGATGTCTTTCTAAACAACACGTTTCATCCGAATCACCCGTTCGAAAGTTATACATACATGAATTTCCCGGATGCCCCCTCCTTCCACTTCCCCCCAGATCGTCGGGGATGTGACGTTTTCAAAGTGACTCTGGTCGAGCCCATACGCCTGCCAAGTTTCATCGTCCTAGCTTATGTACAAGTGTTGTACTCGAGTTTTACAAAAAAAAAGCGGCTTCGCCGTCTCTCAGCCGCTGTACCGACCAAAAAACCGCGAACGTGTTCTGTAAATACTGAGCAGGTGCTTATACCCGAAACATTGTATACCATCTGTTTCATATTGACCAACAGGTCTACAATGCTGAACGGTGAAGAAACGCGAAAAAGCAGAAGTGTCGGACACAGTTTAATAGCGCTCATCTATGTCGTGTATCGCACTTTACTCGTCTGATAAGGTGTGGCTGAGAATGCGTTATAAACCCACCCTTCGCCTAAAGATAAATTTAGATCTGTTATGTTTAATTTTACATGCCTACAAGAAAATTAAGGCTCAAAGTTTGGACAAAATTCTGGTTCATACGGAGAATGTGTCAAAACAATCAAGTTTCTAATTTGTGCCAGATAAGAATTTCCTACTCAGCCACGTTTTCTTTCTTTATCACTAAAAGATTAAAATACCCTGTATTAATTGTATTTTCTCTCAAGTAAGTAAATTAATACATAATCACGGTCACGCACACAGGAATCAAGAAAATGTATATTTTGCTTAAAAGTTTGTTTGGTACTTTGCGGTTAGGAATAGTACTTTAAGGGATAGTCGGAACTGGGAAGTGACAATTTCTAAGCCAGTCTTGTCAAGTGTCTAATTTCCAAGCCAAGTTTCATCGCCTAGCCGATCTGAAAGTACCTTAATTCGCGATCACCGGAATTCCGGACCCCCCCCCAACTCCCCGCACAGTGCCCGAACCCGGTCCGGTTCTGTCACTGATGTACCTAGGGTGAGTGTTCTTCCAACCAAGTTTCATCCCAATTGCCCCACTCTAAGCGTGTCACAAGATTTCCGGTTATCCCTACCTCCACTCCCCCCACGATGGTCAGATCAGGGAACTGACTATTTTTAAGCCAATGATGGCTTAAATGGCTCATGATGGCTCAAGCGAAGTTTCATCGTCCTAGCAGGTCTGGAAGTACCTTGCGATCACCTGAATTCCGGACCCCCCCCCCCCCCCCGGTCCGGTTCTGTCACTGATGTACATAGGGCTTGTGTTTGTTCTTCCCACCAAATTTCATTCCGATCGCTCCACTCCAAACGTGTCAGAAGGTTTCCGGTTCCCCCCTCCGACTCCCCCCCCCCCCCCACACATTCATCGGATCAGGTCCGGACTTGAAAAGGAAAATTCGAGACATGTGGTCTTTGTAAATATCAAGTTTCATTCTGATCCGACCACCCATTCGGAAATTAAACGTGCCTCAAGATTCCAGGCTCCCCCTCCCTCCACTCCCCCACGATGATCGGATCGGGAAGTTGACTATTTCAGTCCCTGATTTGCCTGCCAAGTTTCGTTGTCCTAGCCCACCTGGAAGTAACTTAACTCTGGATCACCGGAACTAGGGAACCCACTTCCAGCCCCCCCCCCCCCACCCCACAGTGCACGAATCCGGTCCAATCCTGTCAATGATGTACCTAGGGCTTGTGCTTGTTCTTCCAACAAAGTTTCATCCCGATCGCTCCACTCTAAGCGTGACACAAGATTACCGGTTCCCCCCTTAGACCCCCCCCACGGTCATCGGATTCGGTCAGGACATAAAATGGAGCATCTGAGACATGACTTTTTTTCCAGATATCAAGTTTCATTAAGATCCGATCACATGTTCGAAAGTTATGCATGCCCCTAAATTCCAAATCCGCCGTCTCCCCTCCCCTCATGATGGTCGGATCGGGCAAATGACTATCTCCAAGTTAGTTTGGTCGGGTCCCTGATACGCCTGCCAAGCTTCATCGTTATAGCACTCTGGAAGAACCCTAACTCGAGAACAGTGGACCGACAGACCGACCGAAAAGTGATCGGTATATGGCACTCGAACGAAGCTGGAAGTGCCATAGAACAGACAGTCAGTCCCAGTCTGCTTAGATTTGTTTTAAAAGTGTAAAAGCTTCCTGAATGTAATCATACGAGCTTTCACATTTCAGCACGGTGTTTGTTCAAGGTCTATTCAAGTCGGTGGTTCAATCACCGACTGTGACTATTGTGGTCTTTGTGTTTATTTTGGCCACACCGCAGTCAGTTACTTCAATTGTGATACTGAGGCTTATGAGACAATTCAAAGGAGAGCTACCATGTTCCTACCAGATCTACGCCATCTACCCTACCAAGCAGACTACTGACTATCCAAGTTGTTACTGCCATCAATCGCATGTAGATTGTTTAAAGGAGACTTTACTGAGACATCCAAATTAATCAACGGAAGCTATGACAACTTTGAAGTTACTAGATTAATAGAATTCAAAATTAACCGTCATCGTAGCGCTGAAGCTGACAAAATCAAGAGTCCATAAGCACGAGTAAAATGCAGTTTCGGTAACAAAAACTGTTGGTCCTTGGAACAGCCTTACCGAAGATGCGGACAATGCTGAATCGGTTAATAGTTTCAAGAGTAGGGGACAGATAAGATTTTTTTTAACTCTAATCAGTAATTTTAAGGACCCAGTATTTAGAGGCAAAAGCCTTTTCTGTTTCATTATTAGTATTGTTATCATTATGCTGCATCGCACCTCTAACCAACTTCACACAAAATTTTACTTCTACCAAATTTTCGGTTATGACCGTAGCCTACTCGGGGCGAACTATTTCTCCGGCAAGAAAATAAAGTCAAAAACAGATTCAGCTGGTCTCCTTACCCCTATACTGCCCCAATACTGAACCACTTAGTAATTTCAGATAAAACTTTTACTTTTACCAGTTTTCCGGTATTAGCCGGATTCCGGGCGAACTACTTGCCCGGCGAGAAGACACAGTTCAGAAACGGATTCAGCATACCTCCTTTTTCTGTCTCTAACCTTTAATCAATTTCAGAAGAAACTTTTATTTTTACCAGTTTTTCGGTTCAGGCCGGTGATGTGGTCTCGAGGGTGCGATGTGAATGTGGTTTCGAGGGTGGTGGAAAAGGCTAGGTCTTGAATAGGGTCACTGGGACCTGGTAGATAACGTGGAAAATCTTCTGACGACCGGCGGGCCTGACCTTACGTTCCACTCACAAAACCAATCAAAAAACGAGGGGGTGGGGACGAATGTCTTAAGTAACTTATGGCTCAAATGCACCGTGCTCTTCTCTCTCAAAATAACCAAATATAAACTTCTCAGTAATATAACAAAAAGGTCTTCTCTCTCCAAGAACGTAAACAAAGATAACAATTAGCAAAAATGTACGGTGAAATTCCAATGGCGATTTTAACAGCAATAATTCGTGTCAAACAACTTCAGCAAGCAATGTACTACAAGCAAAAGCGTTAAACAGCACTGCGTTCCAAAAATTCAAAATTTTCGCACTTTCTGAGGGGGACACACCACAAAACTAGCCTAAAAATCCTGAAAACCAAGAATTATGCTAAAATAAAGTAATCACTACGAAATATCAAGTGTTACGAGGGGGTACAGTCTACACAACATGCAAAATTCGGTAAACCGCGAACAATGCAAATTTCTTGAGCAATTTCCTCAAAAATTCTGGGTAACAGAGAAGAAGACCGTTGGGGTACTGCACACAAACACTCGCTGTGTGTTAGTTGAAAAGTCTATCGCAATCTAATACGCAACTAGGGGTCGGGTCAGGGAAGGGTGACCAGAAATAGCCTAGCGCTAAAAAAAAATGCAGTGGACCCTCTGCGAGTCAGTTCCAGAAAACCTAGAACCAACTAAAATTGCCTGTCTGGGTGATTGGGATCAGACAGCGCGTAAAGGATGCTAATTTTCAACAAAATCTCTGCAACGGCCCGGTGGTCTTGGAGACTGGGTTCGTCAAAAGGTGTCACCAGTGATGGACGAGTTATTTTTCCGGCGAGAAAACACGTTTCAGATACGGCATCAGCATGCCTCTTTAGCCCTAAATGAACTATCTCATTAGCTTTTGAAATTTCGCACCTTAGACCTTAGCTGAGCTCTAACTTTAGGGCTACGGGGCCCATCTAAAAACTTGACTTGTGCTTCAGTTAATGGAGTCCTAACACCAAGTCTGAACAATGTCCCTTCGAGATTTACCATGCTAACGACGGACGGCCGAACGGAGAAATAAAATCTTTGTTTCGCCCCTTCTGAAGATCCCTCCCCACCCATAAATGTACAGGTTCGGAGTACATATTATTTTGGGTCAGGAACAGTCCGATTACGACCAAAGTCTAGAAAAGCTCCAACTCCAAAGACTGTCTTGCAGACACCACGACCATGAGTTTTGGTAAACAAGTATTTATGTCGCGGAAGCACCGTAACTTTTTACCACCTGAGGCGCCGCAGCCAAGATATGCAACAAGGCACAAAAACAAGTTTGTACCTTGCAAAGCGTCTGCGTCTTCGCAATACAGGCACTCGTTCAGGCAGTATTTTGTACATTTTATGAACTTGTGGGTATAAACAGAGAGTGACCAATCCAATTAAATCGCCAATGAATATGACTATGTAATTAAAGTTGTATATTTATTTATTTATAGCTGTGCATCTATCTGTCAAGATAATATACAGCAAATAAACGTTATCTTATCTTACATCCAGGAGCTTTACCTGTACGCTGAACCAAAGAATCGTCACAATAATTTCGAACAAAATCCCTTTAAGATCGATCATGCTAACAACGTAGTCATAGGTAGACCGTCAATAACGTTTTTGGATCCCAAAAACTACACTGTTTTCTCCATCATTCCATTTATCAGATATTTTCATATGTCGTTTAGCGTCAAAAGAGTGTAAAACCGTTTCAATCGTTCGCGCCTTTCTATTGTTCATTAAACCACTATATATTATGTAATATATACCACTATGTGATATATCGCTACGAGCGAATGAATAATGTTTTATTAGAGCGATTTATAATAGCTAGGCCCTCAACCAATTACCAAGCCAGACACGGGAGTTTGTACGATAGCGATAAGGCTTAACATTGAACCTTTGCTAGATCAGACGGAGACGGAAATCCTTGGCACTACAGCCCAGATTGCTCGACTTATTTTTTTTATCAACTATTTATGTGTTCGTGTAGCTTCTTTTTCCTTCACAAAAAACAAGCGAATTCTAAGTGATTTATTTTCTTTTATGTAATAATTGTATATATTCAAGTATTTTACTCAGTTATTCAAGTATTTAAATGTAATGGTCGACGTATTTAGTGCCATGTCGGCACTACGAGTTGAATCAATAAACATATCTATCTATCTATATATCTATCTATCTTCTCCTGTACATTTACACCAAATCGAAAAGGGAGAATATAGAAAAGCTTACCTCAAAGAATATTGCCAGAATAGCCGGATAAAACGTTACAAAAATGAAGTAGTTTACAATGGCAGAGAGGCAAGCGTAGGTACAGAGCGCTTCCAACTTACGGACCCCTAGAAAAACAGCAAAAGCGTTAGCCTTTCTGATAAGACCGATGTTTCGTACCGACCACATATTGGCAGGCAGCAACCCTAAAAATTGGGTAGACAAACAAAAAGTGTGGAAAACAAATATGGATAAATTATTTTTTATGGTAACAATAATCATAATGAAATATAAGGCAAAAAATAGGTCATTGGCCTCTACAGAGTTCGCCTAAACAATTTTCATAACATAGGCTATTTTTCGGCGAATTCTTGAGAGCGTTGATGTAGCCAAGCAACTCAAAAGTTGCATTTTCGATCTCGCTTCTCCTCTCAAATGTCCTATCTTGCTCCTTATGACTATTGAGATGAAGCCAATTCTAGTTTTCTTGCGTTTTTGTCAGAATCCAGAACGTGGAAACCTTCGCGATTTTGCAGAATAGAGAAGTTGCTTCAATAATCAATACATATATATATATATTATACATATATATATTTACATATATATATCTTTTATTTCCTTAATAGCTCGTACAATTCACTCGCTAGCATTGGATTGTCGTACAGTTTACCACCGATACATATAATAACACTATAAAAGACATTTTGATAATAAGTTTAAAAATTCAATGTCGACACTTAATATATACAGTTTACCTTACTAATTACTACATAGAATTAAAGTGGTGTATGAAATAGGGTACAAAGGACTTGAGGTACCTATCAGTAGAATGTATATTTTGGGCGAACAAGTGTCGGACAATTATCAGTTGCTGCTTTGTGTCTGGTGTTCGGTCGATTAGGGTTTGGTCGATTAATACTGGATTCTCGTTCTCCTTCTCCTCCCTGATTGGTCAACAAAGGACGGATGTTCAACCCGTGTAAGCAGGTACTAACGGGTTGCTAAATTTGTCTGTCAAAAGAGAGACCGGAGAATCGAGAAGAGCAAAAATCGTAATTTGTGCGAGAACCAAGAACTGAGAAGCAAGAACTGAGAATTCAGATAAAAAACGCAACTAATATGCGTCAGATGAACGCGCGTTCAAACAGTTAATGCTAATTTGTGCGAGAACCAAGAACTGAGAAGCAAGAACTGAGAATTCAGATAAAAAACGCCACTAATATGCTTCAGATGAAAGCGCGTTCAAACAGTTTGACAGTTGTCAGCATGTCATGTCAGCGCAGACCATTGTTGTTATAGTTGAGAATTATGTGAGCAGGCATGTTATCGTAGTTCCCTTGACACATCTTGTAACGCATCAGATCGCACGTTGAAACCGATATGATTGTAAAAGTAAATTAAGGGATTCGAGTCGTGATAAGTGTCGCAAAGTGTAGGGCAAAACTTCGTGAAACATCGCTGTAATCCTTCTATGGATCTATGTGTTTACCAAGAAATGGTGTGACGTATTTGTGATTATATAGGCGTTTCTCCGAAGAGCATTTGTTTGTCATACACTCGACACACAAGTTGAACCTTGTCTGTTTGTTTTTTTTGGCGGGAATTTCAACTGTCTGAAAATAAGAATAAAATACATAAGAAATCTCAATAATAGAATTTAAAGCTTATGTCCTCGCCACTTTGTACTAGACGGATCCTCAGTTTTATTCTATCTACTTGATGAAGTGGCTAAATTTATTATTTGACCGTGCAGTTTGAGATGCAAAAACTTCATTGGTCGCCGAAACACACTTGTGGGCAAGGTCGTATCCAGGGGGGGGGGGGGGGATTAGGGGGTTGCCCCCCCCCCCCCCCCGAAACACACAAAAATCATCATTTTTATAGGCTTTTCCCTCTGATCCATGTCGTTTTTGTACTTTTTTGTCCGACCCGTAGGCAAACCCCCCCCCCAATAAATTCCTGGATACGGGCCTGCTTGTGGGCCACACAAACGACCGCTGAAACACTCTTTTCGAGCCACAAACACTCCGTGGAATCACGGAAAACGCTTTATTATTATTATTAATAGCAAAAAAAGGCGCAAGCCTCTACAAAATTCTTCGAAAATTATCGACATATCATTTGGCTTTCCCAAAATGTTCGTCCAGTGCATTTTCGAAAGCGTTGACTGGTGGGTTGGCAACGACATGGGACCGAAGTTGGTTCCAAGCCTCTACGATGCGAAATCCAAACTTCCACCTGCCGACGTCTTTCTTGAATCGCTGGGAGCTAAGTTTCAAGTCGTGGCCCCTGAGGTTGTTGGGATTGAGAGTGACAAGTTCGACTGTGAGCTGAATATCGTAGGCTCCACTGCAAGTCTTGTATACTTCGATCAGGTCTTCCCTGTGCAGACGGTAAGCCAGTGTCCGTATCTTAAGTGTCTTCAATCAGTCAATCAATCAATCGTTGTAATTTGCCAGAATATTGTACAAAATACCAGTGGCATTGTCAAAACATAGTTAAAACAAACAGTTAAAATGAAATGGCCTCTTCGAAGGAAGTGGTTTTTTGTGCTGGGCAAAACTTGGTCATCCGGTGCTGGATCCTTTCAAGTGCGTCCAGTTCCCCAGGTAGATGAGATCCGTCTCGAGCCCTTTGTCGATATTCTTCTTCCACTTTTCAACGGCTAAGGATAACTGTAATTCAGCCGATCTCTTCTGTAGGAAAACAAACTGTTGCTTTATCATCGGGCTCACGTGGGCTTTGTACAGTACGGCTACTAGATTTCTATCTTGGCATTTGAAAGAAAGTCGGATTAACCCAGCTATTTTTGTTGCTTCCTGAATGATCTGTTTGTAATGACGGTCAAAGTGAAGCTGACTGCCGTTTAATTTTCTACGAAGAACAAACAAGAGAACATAACTTCTTTCTTAAGAACATCTTTGGTCCCATACTAAATTCGAAATATACTAAATTCCTTTATCAATCAATCAATCAATCATCTCATTTATTCCTGAATATCTGTTTCACAACATAATAACATAGGACTGTCAACTTAAACAAAATATAATCGATATATACAATTCATTTTAAAACTTGTACGACTTCATAACTTGTAACAAAATTAAACGGTATGTTAACATAAAAAATAAACAAAAATTAAACGGTATGTCAAGCATAAAAAATATAAAATATGTAATATTAGATTAATTGTCAAAACATTATACGTGTCTTCAGTTGTTAAAAAACTTCACAAAATATGGCACAAATGACTTAAGGAATCTATCAGAAGAGAACTTTATACTAAGTTCGCGTCATTACTGGGAACCTACATTCGATGCGTCCAAATTTCGGGGCGAAGGACAAAATTTACATCCTGCTACGGAGCTCGGACTGCGGGTTCACTTACCTTAAGCCCTTCCTACCCAAACATATGTGTCCCCCTTTTCCCCAGAGGTGTACCAGTATACAAAACTATAAAAGTCCAAATAAACACTAATTACCAAAATGGTGTACGGTACTGGTACACACACGTATGAGCACCGGGCTTAGCCCTGCTAGCATGGTGTTGACTAAACTTTAGCCGATTATCTACGGGTCGTGACGTCGCACGAAAAGTCTATATTTTCCATTTACTAACGGAATTGATTGTCCCGGCTAGAACGGTTTATAAGTGTAAACGCGTCCGGCTCCTCGCTGGCCGCTCGGCTCTATATATATAGATACAAATATATATTCTGCAACGTTAATTTAATCGAGTTTTCTTATTTCTTTAATGACGTCATGAAAAAGTCACGGGCCGTAGATAATCGGCTAAAGTTTAGTCAATACCGCTAGCATGTTCTAGGTAGCCTACTAGACTGGTCCAGAAGGACTCACCTGTTAGAGTACCAATCCCTATAAGAAGTGTTTCCACTATCGAGTCAAGGGTAAACGCCGGACCAATCACAGCAAAGCCCTGAGCGATCCGCTCCACCACCTCCGCCTTGCTTCCGCTACTCACTGTCCATTCAGCAAGTAGTCGGGCTTTTGAGAGGTCGATTAAGAGTAGGAAGACAAAGGCAGCATCTCTGAAAAAGAAACGCAGTGAATAACTTTCAAAATTTACTCCCGTAAACTAGTGTTTACAAGTTTGATTTATGTTTTTAATAAGGAATAAGGGTGTCATTTAAGATTTCTCTTTAATCAGTTTGAAGTTGTTAAACAAAAATTTCGTGAGGACGGGAACGTGTATATTCCCATTCAAGGAATGAGACTGGACTTTGTGGAGTAACTGAAAAATATGATGGAGTTTATTAGCAAGTTTATTGATAACCCTAAAAAGGTGGGAAGTATATATCTAAATGTGTTAGTGTTAGTGAGAAAGATATACATGCCATGTTAGGGCGATATCCCCCATCGCCTAAAAACGTCAAACCTTTAAACAAGAAGAACAAAAATAGAAAAAAACTCATAAGCTTCTGAAGACTGAAGCACGTGGGCCACTTACTCCTCACACCTTACTCAAAAAGCAATTTAAACGACGGTCTGTTAGGACGTTTTGTTCCACTGGATGTTTCCACCCTGCCCGCTTCTCTACAACGCGCAGCTTCGGACCTCGGTACTTAGCTGAAGTTC
Organism: Branchinecta lynchi; assembly: GCA_023053575.1. Lineage (NCBI taxonomy): Eukaryota > Metazoa > Arthropoda > Branchiopoda > Anostraca > Branchinectidae > Branchinecta > Branchinecta lynchi. The sequence continues at coordinate 13,921,902 of JAKZAP010000013.1, read as the reverse complement.
GAAGTCCCTCAAAATTTATTTATAAAAGACAAATCCATAGTTACGGATGGGACTACACTTCCAGATAAACTGGAAACCCAAACTTTCAACCGTTTTGGTATACAGTTTTGTCACAGCTTTGGCTTTATTGGGGGGAAATATAAATAAAGCAGTTTAAAATTTGTTAATTCACTCTGAGAGAGTCTGTAAAGGAGTGTGAGACTCCTCACCTTAACATGCCCACCATCAGCCAAGACCAGAGGCGTTAATACCCACAAATTTTAAGGGGGGAGCAAGGTATTTATCGACAGGGTAGTGGGTGGTCAGTTTTACCGACTGTTTTTAAGAAACAACTACCGTTTTGACAAAACTTGACAGATTTTAAGAAACAAGACCAAAGGTTTCGCTGGGATCCCAAAATTTTAATATTTGCTCCTGAAAATTCGGTCTTCAACAGACTTCTTTAACACTTTTACTTTTAACATTCACAGACAGGTTAAGGTCAATGGCAATAATCGGAGAAGACCAAATTCGTATTTGACAGTGCAAACCGGATGCGCCAGCTGATTTTCAACAAGTTCAGATATATTCAGATCTATTCAGATATATTCAGATATCCGTTTTGCGCTGTCAAATATTCAAATATGGATTCAGCATATGGTTTACCCTATACTCTACGTCGTATCTCCTTCCTTCCTTACTTCTGCCCAACTTATGGTTTCGGACGGATTCCAGACAAACTACTTGTCTGGCAAAAAAATTAAGCTCAAAAACGAATTCAGCATGTCTCCTTACCCCTACATCCAACCTAATCAACTTCAGATTAAACTTTTACTTTAAATGTTCCGGTTTCATATTCGAATTCAGCATGTCTTCTTACCCGCAAATCGAACATCTTATCAAATTTAAATAAAAACTTTTATTTTAAACAAATTCTCCGGTTTTAGTCAGATTCCGGCCGAACTAATAGTCTGGCGAGAAAACAAATTTCATATTCGGACTCAGCAAAAATGAACAAGGTTTACGAAAAACCGACTGTTTTGAAGAAAAATCGCGGCGCTTCGCGCAAACTCAACTATTGTTACCGACTGGGAAACAACATTAGGGGGGGGGGGCGCCCCCCTCATACGCGACGCCCCTGACCAAGACATACTATCGGCTGATTAAAGACCTGATATAAACATTCTGTTTACCTTCCCAGAACAATCGCACCTTTTGTTCTTTTTATTTTTTCCTTTTGTTGAAGAGCCACTGTTCGATCTTGAGAAAAAAAAACATAGAAAACTTAGTTCAATCCCTCAGAGGATTTTGGATAATTTCACTGTATATAACAGTGAAATTTAAAAAAAAAAATCTTATGGCCGTAAAATTTCTCTGGTGTCTTGCTTTTTTAACCTACACATATTTAGACAAATCTCCTGTGGCAATTTAGTGAAGTCATAATTATGTTGCTTTGTAAGTTTTGTAACATGCACTTGTCGCTAATAAGCCGAAGCAAATAATTTGGCTTGGCTTGGCAGGTAAAGACGCGAGGTGACCAAAGAATCCGCAGCTGCACTCTACCAAGTGAAATCAAATTCTGTGAAAGCGGCTGGAAACAAGATCCACAGAGAAGAGAAGTTGACGAAGAGACAATTTGTAAGAAATGCATTGATTTTATTGTGTTTTTTGCAGGATAGAGACAAATTTCATTTCATAATGTACTTAATATAACTACATAGTTCCGGAGCGGCGGATTTTGTTGTCTTACCCTAGGTTCACACAGACGTTCACACTGAAGCGATATCGGCCATCGCCGAGATTTTCGTCGCCAAAATCGGCAATTTCTGTTGCTTCGTCAGGCGATTTACGATGTTGGGAAAATTCAACTTTAATCGGGCGACAGTACGATTTTATGCACGCAACAGCACATTTCACGTTAGATTTTGTTGCCGACGAAAATTCAGTGTGAACATCCAGGCGATAGGAATCTTCTGTCGCTGCGATTGAAAAATCTCGTTCATCACCGCGATTTGCTCTGTGTGAACCTAGGGTTAGTGGTCTTTCTTGTGATAGGCTGTAGGATGATAGGCATTATATCAGAGCCAAAAGTAGCATTTTTATATGCCTGCTTTAAGGAAGCTGCTTGATACGTCAGAAAAAGAGGAGGGGGGCGTTACCGTTACGGTAAAACAGCCAAAAGTTTGTTTCCTTCTGTCTGATTTTCATGTTAAGATCTAGTTTTTTCTTGCCGAGTCACGGTGTTCCCGGATCGCATCACTAGATGATGCCACTGTCGTATCGAGTCTGGGATTAGACCAGCGACCTGATCTAGACACTGCAAGTGCTAGAATGTTTCAGATTTAACCAAATGTCACCCTGGCTAGCTGTTCTTTGAAGAAAAAATGACCAGAGGAATAAATGAACAATAAATGAATTTTGTATCTCAGTTAGTTCTTGTCCTAGTAATGTTATGTGTTATTTTGTTAGTTTTAGTTTAGTGTAAGAACAGTAGTTAGACAAGAAACTGACTTCCTAATCATTAATGGCATCAGGACAGCTGAGGAGCGCGACCCTTTCCGACTTCCGGTTGATCTTCTTCTAAGATGTTGATGGGTCGGTCTATGGCAGCTCAACTACTTTAAGTTCATTAAGTTTTTAATTATTGCACGCTATAGTTTATACATTATGACTGTTACGACATATTTAATTCGCGACAGTACATACATAAGTTTTTTTATGTCTATTCCTAGAATGACGAGAAACCAACAATTCACTATGTCCGGCTACGTTTTTTATACAAAAAATGATTGACTGATTGATGGACCGTTTGACTAGGACTAAATCACCGTGGCAGGAATCATGGAAAGGACTGCAAAATCAACTAGGCATGGACTTACTTTGATGCCGACACTAACATCTATTCTTAAGGTGCGTGCACACTGAGTCCAAAAAGATTTCGCGTGCGAATTTGCGTAACTACAGGGAAACCTGCACGAGATGCGTAAAAACTATGGAGCAAAGGAGGAAATTCACATGCGACTGCGAAAATCGGACTGTATGTGCAAGTACATTTAAGCCTAAAAGGACACGTCGTACTTATGATAGTAATTTTGCTACTTCAGTAGTGTTTCCATCTATTCTCGTTCCCGAGATGCTTCACTTCATAAGTGTATTCTATTTCCTATATTAGCAATACCCTGATTACCACGCTTGACACGACTTGTTCTCTTTACTTGACTTATGAAGCACCCGATCTTTGTTTCCGAGGAGCTGCTTCGTCCGAAGACCGGTTTTGCAAATCTTGCCAAGATTGTCATCCAAGGCAAGGAAAGAGGCTAAAAACAGCCGAAGCCGTGTGTGGTAAGCATATCTTAGTTGTAAAGTGGTCAACTATGGGGACGTTTTCATGGATGGCTCTGGTCCCGTCGACCTCCCGTCGAGCTCGACGGACATTTTCGCGTGCCGGCGATCTTTTTGTCATTTTCGCGTGTACGGATGAACAGGTGAAAGGGCCATCCAGCTCGATGGACGCCTCCTGTTCACCACCAATCCGAGGGCAGCGTTGAGCTGAATGTGGATAGAAAAAAAGTTTGCACAGAAAGATGACATAAAAAATGTGGACCTCCCCACTCATATGCTCCCATCCAGCTGAATGGGCATTTTCGCGTGGACGGAACCCACCTTCCTCAGCCGTCCAACGCCCGACCGATTTTCTCATTTTCGCGTGGGTGGGTCACGCGTTTCGTAGAACACGAAAACGTCCCCTATCTCAGAAAATCAGAGCAGAAACAAAACACAATGGCTTGCGAGGTGCCCTTTAATAATGAGATGACGCTTGCACTTACTTGAGATCTGAAATGGCACCATTCATAAAGTTAACAACACTGTAGGTGAAGACGAAACTGGAGAAAACAGTAAATAATGCGGAGATGCCTGAAATGAAAACAAAGAACTTGAATTCACTACAAGTGTCAGAAAGTCTGATAACTGACATTCATGTATTTATTGGTGTACTAAAAATACTACATGACAGGCGTCACATAAATAACCAGAAACAAGATCCACTGAAGCTAAGAATGATAATACTTGTGTTGGATGTTACCTATAATAATAATAATAATCAACTTTTAACCCAGAAATCGTGCAAGACGAAAACAGTGGAGTACAAAAAAAAGGAAAACATAACTAGGGAAAACAATTGACGGACATGAATCGGAGACGTCTGTTCGTCCTGTACACGACAAGTGGTTCGAGCTCCTTTTTTCACATCGAGTAATTTCTCTCACATCAAAACTACCTTCTTCAACTTTGCTAAATATCTTTGTCGGATATCAAAATTTGAGTCGAATTCTTTTGTGATGGAGACCTATCGATTAGAAAACCCAATAGATATCACACACAAAAAAAAACATGCTAATTTTCTTTCTAAAATTTCTCGAATCCATCACAACCTCACTGAGGCTGTAGCTGATGGTTGAGATAAAACACTTACGTTTTATTTTTTATTTTGTTTGATATTTGCCTGTTGATCTGTTTTACGCGATACGGACTTGTTATGTCATAGTTGTCGTTTTATATTTTTGGCCAGTTATGCATGTGTTTACTATGTTTTTTTACTCTCCGATTTCTGGAGGAAATAAATTATTTGAATTGAACTGAACTGAATCACATCGAAAAGGGAGTTCCCAACAATTTATGTTCGTCTGTTGTTGGTCTCTTGAAAAGTATTGTCATAAATGTCATAATTAAGTATTACGTCATACCCAACTCCTTTTTCTCGACCGACTTGCAAAAAGTTCAATATTGGAGAATAGACAAGTTCATCAATAACTGCACTTCCCCTGCTGCTGCTAGGCATTATCGAAACGGATTAGCGCTAGTCACCCAAAAAGAGGTCTTATCAGCATGAATGACTGAACCAAACTGAACTATCGGGCGCCAAGGTTTCTGACCCTCGCAAGTCCTATCTTTTTGAAAAAAGAAAAGAAAAAAGATACAACGTGTGTTACGTATTCATAAGTGCTTTGATCAGTACTGATGACTATTTTATTTGTAACCCGTCAAAATAAGCACAAGACTCTACGAAAGTAAATATAAAGAAAAGAAAGAAAAAATATATTTATTTGTAACCCGTCAAAATAAGCACAAGACTCTACGAAAGTAAATATAAAGAAAAGAAAGAAAAAATATGAAAGAGATAAATATAACATAGCAATTAGGATTTCAGTTTTTCCCAACCGTGATCAATTGGACTATTCTGGCTCTTACGAAAACGGAAAATCCAATCAACTTGGAATAAAACTTTTGCTTTTAACAAATTTTCCGGTTTTGGCCGGATTGCGGCCGAACTACTTGTCCGGCGAAAAAATGGTTTTCATATACGTGTTCAGCATGTCTTCTTACTCCCACATCGATTAGCTATTTTTAGCTGCTAAAAATATTTTGTTCACACCTTAATTTGAATTCTCCACCCTTAAATTAGGGCTACATAGTCCATCTTCCAAAGAATCCCACAAGGTTTCATCAAAATATCTCATTCCCTTCGAGAGTTGTAGCGCTCACAGACGGACGGACAACTTTTACGAAGTCATCGGTACATTAAACATGGACTTCACAACTTGGTATGTTTTCGGCCGGGAAAGGCAACGTGATTGGATTACGCGTGAGCCTTGGACTGAAGTTTTGGAGGCCCCAACTTCTGATGAAAAAGCTGAGATTTTTCACGAAAAAATAAAAACACGTTTTGATGATTGTTTCCCTGAAAAAAAGGTGAACTTTTGTTCTTCAGATAAGCCTTATGTTACAAAAGAGATTAAAAATTTGATTAAAAAGAAATTATTTTTGTTCCGAGCGGGTGACCGACAACAAGCTAATAAGCTGCGGAATAAAATAAAAAATAAATTGAAGAGAGCGGAGGAACAGTATGGTCGTGAAGTGGATGATCTATGCGAACTAAAACCTCAAAAGTACTACCAGAAAATAAAAAGCATGACTGGAAAATCACATAAAAGTATTGATTTTAATGTTAATGAGCCCCCAGAACAAACGGCAAATGCCCTTAATGCTCACCTGATAGCTATAGTACAAACTTACCCACCTTTAAGACCGACACCTGAAAGTACTCCAGAAGATGAAAGTGAAGGTTCTGGTTTGGCAGTTCCAGAGCTATCAAAGGCTGAGATTGCTTCAAAATTAAAAAAAAATGAAAAAAACATCAATTACACCTTTTGACATCCCAGTTCAACTCATAAAAGCTTTCCCAGAGGAGTTAGCTGTACCTCTCCAGAGTATTTATAATATTATTTCTAAAACTGGCCAGTATCCAAAGAAATGGAAGCTTGGTTTTGTCACCCCAATCCCAAAAAAAGGATGTCCAAATGATTTTACGGGAGTGAGACCAATTACTATGACTTCAATTTTCAGCAAGATTTATGAATCATTTGTTGCAATATGGTTGAAAAAACACCTCCTTTCAATGATTGATAAAAAACAATTTGGGAATTTACCAAAAACTTCGACAACACATTACCTTGTTAGCTTGATTGATTTTATTTTGAAAAATTTGGATTGCCCAGGGAAGTGGTTAAATTTGATTGCAATAGATTTTAAAAAAGCTTTTGATTTAGTTGATCATAATATTTTATTGGAAAAACTGAGACAGAAAAATATTCCGGATTTCATTTTAAAAATTGTGCGTGGTTTTCTAACGGAAAGGCAGCAAGTTGTAAAATATAAAGGCCTTCATTCATCTACTAGTGCTATATACTGTGGTGTCCCACAAGGAACCGTGTTGGGACCTCTTTGTTTTTTGATTATGATAAATGATATTGCTATTGATGCTGATGAGAGATGGAAGTACGTGGACGATTTGTCACTTGTGGAAGTATTGCATCGATCTTTTAAAAGCCAAGCAATGACAATAGTCCAGGATGTAGCAACGGAAGCAAAAAATTCAAATATGGTTGTAAATGCGGAAAAAACAACGGTTTTGACCTTTTCTTTTTTATCGGATGAGCCAAGTTTCCACCCTGAGTTAGATGATGGCCTCCTCTCGGAGGAAATTAATCTCCTTGGAGTCGTCGTTTCGTCTGATCTCTCGTGGAAGAAAAACACTGATAGCATGATTAGAAAAGCTAATGCGTCTATTGTTATGTTAAAAACACTAACTAAATTTAAGGTCCCTGAAAAAAAGATGTTGCGTCTGTATTGTACGTTTGTTCGTCCTCTTGTGGAGTATGCTTGTCCGGTTTGGCACTATGGTATTACGAAGGATGAATCTGATCGTATAGAGAATATTCAGAAACGTGCCCTAAGAAATGTGAACAGGGGCCCTAAAATACCGTACTCTGGCCTTCTTTCTTTATTTGGACTGGATGCGCTGTCTAATAGGAGGCAGAAGTTGTGTCAAAATTTTGGACTAAAACTCCTTGAACACCCAACTCTCCGATCCCTTTTACCCCCGGATTTTGAGGTTGAACGCCCAAGGCCACCAAGGCAAGTATCCACCAAAGTCCCGAAGCTCATGCCGATCGCACGTAACCCGGGAAAGATATTGTAATAGCTTCATTCCGAAATTTGTTGATTTTTACAATAATGTTATTTTGTCTTAGTTATTTTGTTATGAATTTTATTTCGGTTGTTGACTTCAATGGTTTACCTTTTATTTTGATTACGAATTTGATTTTAACAATTGTTGTATATATTACTTGACAAAGGTCAAACAATTTGGTTGGACAACTACGAAATTTTGTACCTGAATTATACAATAAATCTAAATCTAAATCTAAATCATATTGCGCTGCCTTATAGACTATACAAGCCCTTTGGTGGCCCTGGAGCATCGACAATTAGATCCGGAGGTCGCGGGTTCAAACCAAGCCCGAAGAGCACTTTATATTTCAGTTTACTTCTTATAATAGACTGCAGGACCATAGAATTAGAACAGTCAGCACAAAGTCGCACAGTACAGTGATTACGGTTCTGTGATTTATGAAGGAGCAAAACTTGTCAGTGATCTCCGAAATCTTAGCATTTAAAATGCCAGATTTTAGGGAATTTTTGACATTTAAATCTCCGTTTTTTTTGCATTTAAGATCAATCTTTTGTATTTAGCCCATTTTAAATACTAAATGTTGGCATCTCCTGTTTAAATGCCAAAATTTGAGCCGTTCTAAATGCTAAACTTTGGCATCACCCATTTTAAATCCCAAATTTCCCGGCTTTTTAAATGCTATTTTTCCGTATTCCACCGTTTTCAGTTTTAAATATTAAAAGTTGGTGCATACCTCTAACTGTGAAGCAACACCTTTTTAGCCTAAGGTTTTGGCCTAGCTGCCTCTGAAGCTGCCCTGAAGCTTGCTCTGAAGCTTCAAGCAGTTTTTCTCAAATGATAATTTGCACCGACTTCTAATGGTGTGTCTTTCACTTACATATTTGTATGGACAGCTTCGTCTTAGCAGTGAAAATTCAGGAGTTCAATCTAGTAAACAAGATGCAAATGCGTCCTCGTCTGCGAAAACCCATGGCCAAGAGTGTTATACTTTCATCACCCACTTTCACCAACTTTTAGCATTTAAAAGGGGTTACGGTGGGTGTAAAACGGCAAAGTACCAAGTTTTAGTATTTAAAACTGGGTTGAAGTAAAGGGTAAAACGGCGGAATACGAAAAAATAGCATTTAAAATGGAGGAAAATTTAGGATTTAGAACTGGCGATGCCAAGGTTTTAGAACGGCGAAAATTTTAACATTTAAAACGCAAATTTTTTGCATTTAAAACGCGAAAATTTTAGCATTTAAATGGGCAAGGCCAAAATTTGGAGATTTAAATGTAAAAAAATGCTAGGGTATAAATACTAAAATTTGGAGTTTATTGTCCCCATAATGCTAAAATTTGGCACTTTAAATGCTAAAGTTTTGGAGATCACTGACAAGTTTTGCTCCTTCATAATGATTGTGCCGTTCGAAAAGAGTAACACAAAATTTGTCATTGCCAGCTATAATTGCCAGCTAAATTGTCTATTGCAGCTAACCCACTGCTTCATTGCCTGCCTACTTGGCAGAAGCTACTCCCACTACGATAGATGTAGTTTACCGGTGTTTTAGGGTGTTGTTATGTATTGTATGGCCTCCTGCTGAGTAATAAAATTTATTGATTGATATTGATATAGTTGTTTGCATATATTAAACAAATGCTAAAAAGTCAGGTATGATGTTCGTCAGTGATATTTCGGCGCTTCTTGGCAAGGGTCCTTTTCAGGCTGTTTCTGGTCTTGAAGAAAGAACCTGCACTAATTTTTAAGCGTTGTTAATGTATGTTTCCCAGTCAGCTTGGACTCATGTAGTATCTATATTTATTTGCATGGTCTTTCGAAGCTTTCGTGCTGGACACATTTTGAGCCTGTTCCAAGTTACTACGCATGACGTCAAAGATTCGGCCTTTTTGTCGTCAAGGCTGGAACGATTTGTCTATATCCAGCAGAATATCATGCCACGGGCGAATCCGACCAATCACGTGACAGAGATCCGTAGTTACTACGCTTGCTAGGCTCCCGAGCGTGGTAGGCAAATAGTTACTATTAGTTACTATTTAGAGAAGGCTGGAACGGTCAGCGAAGTAACTTTTCGTGAGGTTCGAACGGATTTAGTAACTAATAGTTACCATTGGTACGAGGGTGGAACACGCTCTTTCAGGCAAGTACGCTGTACACCTAGGGTGTACGCATGATCGACTAGCTGCTAGTGTTATAGCCTAAAAGAAAACGGGTCAAAAATTTAGACGTCGGGCAGAGGTACGCTGCGGTGTTTTGCCGAAGACTGAGAGGCTCGTCATGGCCTGTTCGGGTAGGAAGATAATTCCGCGTTTAGTCCTTTAACCGATCTGTTCGACCTGCAGCTCCTAAGACCCTGAAAGTCTCTGAATTAGTGTTATATGTGCATTTAATCTGTGACCCATCAAATGCATAATACGAAAGTGGAGTAAAAGGAAAAAAGTAAAACAACACAAGTAAAAATCAACATAAAGCACAATAATTTTGACTGAATTATTAACTGTTATCTGATGATTCTCGGGTAATTCCCTTACAAGGATCAGTTGGCTCTTCATAGGTATAGCCATCCTCTTCATACCACCTCTGGGATTCCGAGTTATTTCTGTAGCTCGTTACCTTGAGTTTGCAGAGTAATCTAACACTGTCCTAGACTACGAGCTCTAAGCCTCCCACAATTTAAGTCTTATGATTTACTTACCAAGAATGAGTTTGCATTCCAAACGCCTAAGAGATCTGATCCTCTGATAGCTGTAGAGTATAGCTACGCATCGAACTAGGGTCATAATAACAGCATTCACCGCCTTGTGTTCCTGGAATGCAAATACAGTCAGAGGAATTCCTGAGCCTCAGTTCTGAGCTTCGTTTTTGTTGCAATAGCGCTGCCGCATCGCTGCTGCAGCACTTCTTTGCTTTTGCATAATATGCGTTTTTGGATTCACATTCTTCTTGGTTGAAGCGGCAGCATCGTGCTGGGAAGCACGGACTTGGTCGGGGAGCAAGTCCGTGATTCTCCAGAAGCGCTGCCGTCTTCCTCAGAAGCGCTGCAGTGCAAACACGGATGTAGAAAGAATCAGTCCGGAATCGGCCGAGAAGCGGACCTGCAGCATGCAACAAAAACGAGGCTCTGAACACAAACACACTAACAGGTAATGTCAAACTCTGACGACGAAAATACGGAGCGCACGATAAAATTTCATCATCTGACCACCAACTATTTTCCACCAATTATTTTCCCAGTTTTAGATTCCGGACCGGACACGACTTGTCCGACCCCCCCCCCCCCCCTCTCCCTCGCACTGTCTTCTTTGTACCTTATTTTATTCACAAATTGCACAAATTTAATTTAAACTCATCGGGATACAATATCCTTATTGCTTGCAAGTGCAATTTAAGGTAATTTAAGATATTAAGGATTGGAATAAATACGATGATGACGAAGATTAAGAAGGTCTACTCGTTACTTACCGGAGTGTCAAGTTTTTCCTGTTCGCGGAGGTCTGACATAATGGGCCATGGCGACTGACCACTGAGAAGAGTGACTGTGAGGGTAAGCGTGGCGACGATAACTTCCCAAGGAAACGAGGCGCAGACTCGTCCATGACGATAGAACGCAGCGGCGGTAATGCCCATCCACGCCCCTAGAATAAAAACTATCGTTATCGCCGTGCAACAAAAACTCAAGCTTTAGAAATCACAGCAGCTTTTCCCTGCTTGTCACATCAGCCATTGATAGATATAAGTTGCGTTTTTTTTATGTAGTTTCGGTGTAGTTTCGCTTGAAAGCCGTTTTATTTGTCCATTCCATTTGCTGTAGTTTCGAACCTGAAACTATGGAGCTCAAACTACAAACTAACTCGCAGACGTAGTTTGGCGTAGTTTGACTTTTCGGAAACAAGAACTCAATAAAACGCAAGTAAGACAAAACAAGAGCCAAACAAACCCAGCTATATTTGAATCCCAAAAAACGCAACTATAGTGGCATTTTACGGAGGAGCAAGTGTCCCGTGCGATTGAGGAGTTCTCTCTCAATCCCATCGACCCAACCCATCGAGACATCCTACCCGCAGACGCCCAGACAGAAACTCAAACTGACCCCTATACGTGCGCGGACAAACCGTTATTCTAATTCATTTGTGCCTTTTTTACGTCTATGTTTAACAGTGCCTAATTTGTGTATGTAATGTTTTGCAACTGCAAATTAGCCAAGAGCTACGAAAGTTGTATAATAAACCGCTCTCTCTCTCTCTCTGTGAAGGGATCTCGCCAACGTTCTACCCTTTCAGAAATATCTCTTATTGTCGAGCCATCGCTGTCTCTTATGGTATCAGACACACAGTTTTCGTTCCGGTCGCTTCTTTAAAGATCTGGTACTGTTTTCTTGGGTCATTATTCCGTGTAGCTTGCTCGAGTTGAACCGCGACATTCTCCCAATGTTTCTTACGGTCTCTTCGGGCACTCTGTTTTACTTGCTTCCTGGGTTTGGCCTTGGCGGAACGGGGTGCATGAGAAAGGAACCGTCGAAACTCGGCAAGTTCTACGGTTTAAATCACTTCCCCTATACAGACATCGTGGGAGGAGTGGAGGGATGGGGAATCCGTAAATTATTAGCATGTATAACCTTGGAACGGGTAATCGGACGTACAAGAAACATGACAAGTGTCAAGAACAAGTTGTGGGGGGGGGGGGGAATGGAAGGGGGCACCGGAAATCTTATGAAAGGCTTAAGAGTTGAGGGATCGGGATGGGTCTTGGTGGGAAGAACAAGCTTATACCCTAGATAACTTACTGACAAAACAGGACCGCATCGTGTCACAGTGGAGGGAGTTGAAGGGGGTTTGCCGGAATTCTGGTGATCTCGAGTTAGGTTACTTCCAGATGTACTATGACCATGAAACTTGGCAGGCATATTAACTTAGGAACGGGTGATCGGACGTGCATGAAACTTGACAAGTATAAAGAGACAATTGTTCAGATGTTCAGTTTCAAGTCCGGAGGGGGTCTGATCATTGGGGGGGGGGCTGGAGGGGGCACCAGAAACCTGATGAATCGCGTAGAGTCGAGGGATCGGAGTTGGACTTGGTTGGAAGAACAAGCGTAAACCCTAGATACAATATTGACAAAGCAAGACCGGGTCTTGTCAATATGGGGGGGAATTTGAGGGGGGTTCCCGGAATTCTGGTGATAGCAAATTAAGGTACTTCCAGATTTGCTGAGACGACGAAACTTGGCACGCATATTTCGAAATAGTCGCTTCCCCGACTCGATCATCGTGGAGGGAGACGGAATCCGGAATCTAGTGACATCCTTAACTTTGGAAAGGGTGATCGTCGGCAGGGGCTTGGTGGAGCTGGAGGGGCCGGAGCCACCGGCAATCCGGGAAACCGGGGTTTGCCGGGTTTCACCGGCAGGGGTGTCACGAGTCTGCGCGAAGAAGCCCATCGTAAAAATAGTCGAACTTTGGATCCCAAAACGTAGTAAGCGGAGGGATACCTATGACATCGCAAAATTTGTCCGTCGGTCCGTCTGTCTGTCAGTCCGTCTGTCCGTCTGTCTGTGAGCACGATAACTTTCCAAGGGAATGGGATATTTTGATGAAACTTGGGTGGGAGGATCCTTTGGGGCAAGGGAAAGGTTGAGTACTTCGCCCGAAATCTGGCCAAAACCGGAAAAATTGTCAGAAGTTAAAGTTTTATTTGTAGTTGATTAGATATCCGATTTAGGAGTAAGAAGAGATGCTGAACCCGTGGACCGTGGATAACAATAATTTTTTACCCGGACATATAGTTCGCCCGGAATCCGGCTGGAACCGGAAAATTTGTTGTAACTTAAATTTTTATTTTAAGTTGATTATATGTTCGATATAGGGGAAAGAAGATACGCTGAGTTTGATTTTCAGCTTTCTTTTTTCGCCGGACAAGTAGTTCCGGAATTCGGCCGAAACCGGGAAATTGGCACAATTAAGGCAGGAAGTTTTTCGTCAAAACAGGTATGACTTATAGGGGTAAACACACATGCTGAATCCATATCTGAACTTGGTTTTCTCAGATGATTAGCTATTTGGCCTTCATCTGTTTCTGAATTTGAATAGTAAAATGTTCAAGGAGTCTGGCGAAGACTGGATCTGGCAAAGACAAGACCCAATTGTCTGGATCAAATGTGAATTTCTGGGATCCCATCGAAACCTTTACCCCCCCCCCCCCCCCCCCCCAAACATTACGTCTAGTAAGGCCTCTGTTACGGAATGCCGGAATGCCGGTGGGTAACGACTTAGAGTACTTCCAGGTTATTTATGACGAATGATACTTGACAGCCATATCAGGGACCGGACCAGATTGACTTGGAAATAGTCACTTCCCCGACTCGATCATCGTGGTGTATGAATAGGTGGGGAATCTGGAATCTAGTGCCATGCAGAACTTTCGAAGGGGTTACCGGATGTGAATAGAACTTGACAAGTGGCAAGAGCTAATGCCTCAGTTTCCATTTCAATTCCGGACCAAGTCCGATGTCAATGGGCGGAGGTCGAAGGGGGCCACCGGAAATCTCGTGAAATTCCTTCCAACTATTTCGTGGTCTGATGCAGTTGGGGCACATAATTACCACAGCTAGAGTATTTTCTCCTACCATCGATTCAGTCATACACGAATCGGAACCAGAGTACGACTAAACTTTAATTCTGAAACAGTTTTCAATGAGCGGAACGTGTGTGCCAACTGACGCGAGAGCGAACTAACGTGCGGATGAATTGATGTTTCGGTCTACTGGCCGATTTTCGTGTGTCAACTGACTTGAGTCAACAAGTGGAACAATATTTCAGATTCACTAGATCAACCCCGTCTTCTGATGAAAGGAATATCGGGAAAGAGATCTGGCTTTGACAACTGCAAACCTTGTCTGACAAACATGCTAACTGTTGTTACAAGCGTCACATCAGCTTACAGCTCTTGTCCTTGAAAACAATAGTTTTTTCTGCAAAAAGAGTCAGTAAAAATTACAAGGCAGTCGGTATATACCTTGCCCCCCTTCCCCCCCCCCCCAAAACATTTTAGATTGTACGCCTCTGTCGATAGCATCCAATCCTGCTCGTTTGTACAAAACAAAAGATGGAGTCGAGTAGAAACTTTTCCATCACAATAGTCTACAGCCTTGTCAATGAGCTCCACACAGAACAGCTAAACAGCCAATCAAAAGTCGGATCTCGCCGATTACAGTTGTTAAATCTTACGGAACTATTGCGTCCAGAAAATCAAATCGATAGATTTTTAGTATGAACCAACTCACCGTAGACACGCAGAACCACTACGAGTCTCTCAGATTTCCTAGTTAACTCGTTCATTTCTCAAAACAAACTAAATACGCAGCAGGTGGAATTGAAACAGTCTATTCCTAGATCATTGACCAACAAAGTTCTCTCGAAAAGCTTTTGAAGCGTCATCAAGGTCGAAGTGATTTAATGTAGGCAAATGAAAACATATGCAAAATACTGCCTGATTCAGAAGAATTGGCGTTCGCTCCTTCCGAGTCAACGGACGAATAAAAAGTAACACGACGAAACTCGAGTAAATAAAATACCAGGAACATGCATAAAGGTTGACTCCGAAGCTCAGCCCACTCCCCCACTGGCCCCTAATTGCTACCAAGAAGGGTACTTATTCACGAATAATGAATAAAATAAAAGAAGAACGAAAACAAGAGATACGAGCTCATAAGGCACTTGTTCGGAGAAAGTAGACTGAAAGAAAGTAGACGAGAACGTTAAAACATACCCCCTTTAACCCCCTTAGGCTCGGACCTAGGATATTAAGTTTTACTCACGTCCGAGCTTTTCCGGCATCGCCTCAGATCATCTAGGGCCTACGACTTTTCTACTTTCCAAGTTTCGATCTACTAGTTCGATCCCTAGGCATGACACACTATTTCCGGTAAACCCCTACCAACCAACCAACCCCTGCCGCATGTCGAAACTGGTTCGAACACACAAATGGATCATCTAAAGCACCTTCTCTTAACGCCTATCAAGTATCATTCGTATCTGAGCATTTTTCGCGAAATTCTGGTACCCCCCCCCCCCCCCCAACGTGCTCGGATCCGGTCCAGACCCTAAAATACGTCATCTACGGCATATGATCTCTTGATTTTTAAGTTTCATTCAAATCGCTCCACTCGTTTGACCCCTATGCGAGAAACAAAATTTCCGGGACTCCACCTCGAACATCCCCCACTGTAACGACTCGGATAAACTCGGATAAACTACGCATCTCTGACATCTCATCTTCCCTTCTATCAAGTTTGACTCGAATCGGAGCATATCTGCAAATTTCCGGTTCCCGCTTCATCCTCCTCCTACCGTGGTTGGACCCGGTCCGGACGCCAAACAAGAAATCTAGGCCGCATAAACTCGTTACTGTCCAAACTGCATCCCATTCAGCTGATTCCTTCGGAAAAAGTTTCCAGACACCTCTCCTCCAATTCCCGCAACAATGGCTGCATGTGGTTCGGACACATCTTATCCGAATCGGACCATCCGTTCGCAAGCTACGGAAGTCAGTAATATCCAGATTTCCCTTACCTTACCTCCCTCGCATTGTGTCGGGTCAGTAATATGCCTGCCAAGTTTCGTCATCCTCAGCACATCTGGAAGTGTCCTAACTCACGATCACCGGAATTCCGAGAAACCCCCTTCCAACTGCTCCCAGAGATCCCGATACGATCCAGTTCTGTGAAGAACGTACCTAAGGCTTATGCTTATTCTTCTTACCAAATTCCATCCCTATCCCTGAACTCATAAGAAGATTTCCGGTGCCACCCCCCCCCCCTCCCCCCACACACACAAGCATCGATCTGATACGGACTTCACGTGGAACATCTGAGACGATTGCTCTTCCCACCTGCCAAGTTTTATTCAAATCCGGTCACCCGTTCAAAAGTTATGCGTGCCACAAGATTCCAGATTCCCTATCCCTCCGCTCCCAAACGAGGGTCGGATCGGGGAGACGACTATTCTCAAGTCAGTCTGTTCGGGTCTCTGATGTGCCTACTAAGTTTCATATTTCTAGTAAGTGCAACAGGAAGTACCCAACTCGCGGGATCACCGAATTCCCCCCCCCCCCCCCCCCCAACTCCTCCACAGTGCCCGAATTCGCTCCGGCTATGTCAACGATGCATCTAGGACTCGTGCTTGTTCTACCAGACATTCCCAAGATTTCCGGTCCCTCCCCGCCAGCTCCCCCCAAAATCATCGGATGCAGTCCGGGTTTGAAAGTGGGTCGTCCGAGAAACGAGAAATTTCGAAATATCAAGTTCCGATAACCCGTTCGAAAGTTATACCTAAATTTTTCGGATTCCCCTCCCTCCTCCCCCCCCCCCCCACCACCAAGATGGTCGGGATGGAGGAAGTGACCATTTCAAGTTCATCTGGCCGGGTCCCTGATGCCTGACAAGTTTCGTCTTCCTAGCTTATGTGGAAGTGGCCAAACTAGGAAAAACGAACCGACCGATAGACCGACAGACCAACCGACCGATGGACCGACAGACGGACAGAAATTAGGTCGTTCTATGGCACTTGGCGGAAGGATAAGTGCCATAAAAAAAAAAACAAGAATAATCCAGGGATAAATTTCTATCAGCCTTCGTCACAACAATTTCATAAGTGTGAAGAGAAAAGATGAAGACCAGCCATCCGGATGTGCTTGCCCTCTATGTGGTAATGGAGTTGATGATTTGGTCCATGTTTCTGTGCCGGTGTCCAGAGCTTTCTGGGTTAAGAAGGGAATTATTGGGAGGTGAGGTTATGTTACTTCCTGACATCTTAAAGAGCACGACGCCAAGCGTTATATGTAAAATTTGCAGATTTGCTGATGGTGTGGTGAAATTTCGAGAGAGCGTCGGCGAAGTTTACTTCATGTAAAGTTGTTTTGTTTTGTAGTTTTATATGTATTGTCTTGTATATGACCTTTGGCTTTGAATACAATTATTATGCCATTTGCTGACGGATTGTCGGAGGGTGAAGGAAATTAGAGATAGTTTTTTTTGTGGTGTACCCATACTATTTCCTGGTATTATGGAGTCGACGAATCGTCAGGTAATTCGGTCTGTATGTGAATATTTTAAGTGTATACTGGAAATTTAGATTGGAGGTAATTTGGTCAATACTAGAAGAGTAAAAAGGAGTAATCTTATTGTATGTAATATTGGACGTCAATTTAGTTAGTTAAGTGCGAGAATGAATGCTGATGTATGGCCCTTTGTTGGCTTTAATAATAAATTAAATTATTACCTGCTATTGCTCACTAAATTAAGGCAAAACTGAGAATCTATCCGATGTTCACAGAATCTACTTATCATTCCAAAACGCTGGGAACTATATATAGGACACAAATAAAAATATAAGGGATGTTTTGTATTCCTTGCTATTAGTCTAGTAATGAGGGCCCACGATCTGCTTTTGGAAACAAACATAGCCAAAAACGTTAAACTTCCTGAAGAAGAAATTAGCCTTAGATGTAGTACAAGCTCAAGTGTAAGGCATGATCTAGTGATAAACAGTATTCGCAATTACACATCAAACTCGCCCTAGGTCCGTCCAAGTATCGGTT
Source organism: Branchinecta lynchi (assembly GCA_023053575.1). Classification (NCBI taxonomy): domain Eukaryota; kingdom Metazoa; phylum Arthropoda; class Branchiopoda; order Anostraca; family Branchinectidae; genus Branchinecta; species Branchinecta lynchi. Next base: position 13,903,799 of record JAKZAP010000013.1, on the reverse strand, counting down.
CTGGTTTGAACTAGGCTACTACGTCGAGAGGTACACAGATGATGTCCATAAACTCATAAACTTCATTCTATGTTTATTTTCTAAAAATGTGGTGAAATAAAGACAATTTTGCAAGAAAATGGACGGAATTAAAAATTCTCTGGGGAGGGGGTCCGAAAGTCCGTGCCCCTTCACGACTATCCTTTGAACTACAGTAGCCTTCTTTATAACCTATGATCTACCCGTTTTGTAATTAGGGTTCAGGGAGAGCGCGGAGCTCACATCCATCCTGTTTATCTTTTCTGTTGAAATGGAGGGATCTAATACGCATTTAGAAAGTAATGTCACCCCTCCAAATTTCGTTCCTATCTCTTTATCGGCTTGGCACTTGTTCGATGAAGGCTGATAGAAACCTATCACTTGATTATTCTTAGTTTTTTCTCTCTTTTTTCATATATTTTTAATGACTGGATAGTTTGGTGCTAGTTGAGCTATGCTAGTTGCTATCACGACTAATTAAAATCAAAGCCATTAATATATGGAACAAACCTACAGTATCCTTTGCTAATTTTTGCATGCTCAAATTGCAATAATAATAATAATAATAAGTGTATTTAAAAGCCCAGGGGCCATATACATAAGACAACAACATTACACATTACATAAGAAGACAACAACAATATTGTCCTACGGCTATGAAGCCTCACTACTAAGCTTAATCGCTCTTAGCTTCAGCGCTCCGTCGATAAATTCGCACACCTTTTTTATAACCCTTTCCGAAGTGCTATTCAGGATATCCGGAAGAAGCAAAACACTCCCCTTAAAATAAGATTCCCTTAACTCCGAAAGCTCCTGGCATCGATTGAGTAAGTGGTCCATATTTTCCTCTACTCCTGCTTTGCAAAATTGGCAATTATACCTGACATCCGTACCAGTCATATGCCTATCAAAAACTCTAAATCTACCAAACAGGGGGAGGGAATTACCTCTAGCCTGGATCCACAACTTCAAAATATTTTGAGGTAGATTAATTTTAAAATAAAACTCAGGCCCAAACACCTTCTTAATCTCACGGTAAAACTCCAAAGTTTCGGACTGACTGATTAAAGCTCTCCATTATTACTATGATGTTAGCATCAGGGTTACCAAGTGTGACACTTTTGGTGCTTTTGACACTTTATTTCCACTGGGTGACAACAAATATTCTTTGAGCCCAAGCTGACTTTGAAATATATTTGATGGTGCAAAACGGATATGTCAGCTGGATTTTATTGGAGCTATTCATTCATTCATTCATTCATTTATTTGTATCCGCCAAAGCTGGCGAGTAGAAAAAAATATAATAAAATTCATACAATCGGTCTACAAACTAGTAACTAGACCATATACTTCATAAAAACTCTACGTCATTTAAAAAACAATTAGCCTACACTATCCTAAATGAAGTCTACCTAACACTTTAACCAAAATACAATCAACGCAACGCATCGGACAAAGTGTGCTTTATGGAATAAATTTTGAAAAAAATGTTTCCCGTTTCTTTTCAAAATATCAATGGGGTTTTTTAAACCATAATTATCCATCATAAAAGAACTGGATTGGTATTTCGAAACCGGCATAAAAATTTCCCAAATTAAAAAAAGTAGTTTTGATACGCGATAAATTTGATAACGTTAAAAAGGGTAAAAAAGAAGATGCAAGCAAAGCCTGTGGAAGAGCAACAGTGTTAAAAATCTTTGCAAGATTGCGTCTAGATAGGAAATCCCTAAGACAAATCACCGCCCCGAAACTAGCAGAAATACGCGACTCCACATCTTTTACTATTAGAGCCCTCGTTAATGTCAAAGTCGGGCCATAAGGGATTCCCAGATATCTCAAAGACTCACATGGTTTAGGATTGAATTACTTATACGGACAGATACTGAAAGAGAAATTTGTTCAAGGGGTTTTGGACCAAAAACCATAAACTGGCATTTTTCAGGTCGAAAAATCAGGCATAATTCATTAAAAGACTTAACTAGATAATTACATTATTCTGAAGGCCCGATACAGAACGGCTAATAAGGAGTATGTCGTCAGCATACGCTATAAGAGAAGCTAGGATACCTTTACCATAAATAAAGAAGACTGCACACCATCAAGACATGCAGCGATAGTTATATTGAAAACCACTGGAGAAAGAATCCCACCCTGACGAAGACCCCGGTTTAGAACAACATCAAAATCAGTGAAAGAACCCTTCCAAAGAACTCTAATTCGAGAAGCTCCAAATCACCGACGCAACATGAGTACTATCCTCACTGGTACACCATTCTTCAACAAAGATCTAAGGCCCAAGCGTGGATGATACTATCGTATGCTGAAGCAATGTCTAGGGCTAATACATATATTCTATTACTATAACTACAAGAACTCAAAATACGAGACAGAAGAGTGTGAGCTACATCAATATTCAACCCTTTCCTGAAACCAATTTGATTCAGACCTTGATTAGAACTACCAAATACGGGAGGAGTGTTAGCTCAAAAAGTTTACTCATTTGACAAGAAGTAGTTATTGGACGGAAAGATTTACATATATTTCGGCCCTTTTTGGCAAGGGTCCTCTTCAGGCTCAAAACCGCTCAAGTTGGAAAAGAAACTTGGGGGAAAGCTTTTCCAACTTGAGCGGTTTTTGAGCCTGAAGAGGACCCTTGCCAAGAAGGCCAAAATATAGCTTTTTGCACCATCAAATACAATTCGCAGTCAGCTTGGGCTTAAGGAATATTTATGACTTTGAAACATAATATGGCGAGGACAGCCCCAATTGTGCAGCAAAAACAGCGTCCATATCAAAATTAAATCTCACGACTAGTTTTTTCCTTGCAGTGGTATTTGAAAGTAATTGCCCTAATCAGATATTTATAGTTGGTAGAAGCTTCAGTTATTTATTACAGGTTTGTTTCCTTCCCCGACGCTGGGACCCTGAGATTGACAGTCTGATGAGGAC